>WBMW01003777.1:343240-465417 GCA_013396635.1 Penelope pileata
CCCCCCGCCGCCCGAGCGATGCTGCCGACAGAAACATCTGGTTATCCCCTCGCAATATCCCCCCCGCCCCCGCTCACAGCCGGTTTGGCTGCGGGAGCGGACTACCGAGCTGCTATCCGCACTGGGGGAATTTCAGCTCAACTTCTCCCGCNGCTCAAATACCTCCAGGGACGGGGCACCCACAGCTCTCTGGGCAGCTGTGCCAGGGCCTCACCACCCTCTGAGCAAAGAATTTCCTCCTAACATCTAACCTAAATCTCCCCTCTTTCAGTTTGAAACCATTCCCCCTTGTCCTGTCACTATCAGACAACGTAAAAAGTTGCCCCCTCTCCTGCTTATAAGCTCCCTTTGAACACTGGAGGGTCACAATGAGGTCTCCCTGGAGCCTTCTCTTCACCAGGCGGAACAAGCCCAGCTCCCTCAGCCTTAACCAAGTGCTCAACAGATGAGCAGCATAACGCTGGAGCTAAGCCCAAGTGTTATCAGCCAGGTGGGAAGAGTCTGCTGGAGAAGTTCCTTTCCCTTTTGTAGAATCATAGAATCAGGGTCAGGATGGGTCAGGGTGCTGCAGTGACTCTGAGCTGGTTTGGGGCACAGCCACTCAGTTGTGCCAGGCTTATGCCATCCAGAGAGAAATCCAGCAGGAGAAATCACAGGTGGGGAGAGGGGAGAGCTGGCATGAAAATCCTGCTCATGTGCTCTGCAGAAGGCTGCTGCAGGCTGGTGAGAGCTGAGCCTGACACTGCCAAGCGTGATTACGGGAGGCTGGAGGATAGTTACGGGGGGAGAGCACAGTGATGAACGTCTCAGAGGCTTCAAATTGGAAAATGAGAGCTGAGATGTTACCGTTTGCTCGTAAAACACTGCTTTGTTTCTAGTGAGAGAGAAATTGAAGAAGGCTGCACCAGGGATGGCAGTTAGCACACATGGCTCATCACTTAGTCTTCTACTCAAGTGTTTCTTATGCAATCTTATGCAATACCCAGACAGATACATAATTTGGTTTACAAATCTATGTTGCAGAAAACATAGATGTGTCCCCTGGAATCTTCCTCTGAGGACAGAAACCTGATTTTGAAAGAGCTATTTCTTTGGGGAGTACTGATCATCTGTTGCTGCTGTTGTGTTTGCTCTAACCAACATCCCTCCTCTGAATGTTTTTGCTACTCCAGTGTGTGAGGAGGAATGGGGACCCCGCACCTTTCATACCTAAGCCCACTTCTCTTTTCCTTTGCCTTTTTCCCCCTGGGGCTGCCCTGGCTCATGGCTGGGGCTGGCTGCATGGGAGCATTTTCAGCATCAGGTTGGTGACCTCTCTCCCACTCGGTGTCTGCATGTGCTGGGCAGTGATCCTTTACTCCGTTTAGGCAAGGCAAGAAGAGAAAATGGACCTCTGTGGAAAAGTCCCTTGTTTCCACCAACATCCCTTCTGGCCAAAGCAGATAGGAGTGTGGGGGCGAGCAGTGTGCGCACAAATGCTCCTTTGTTGGGATAAAGCCACATTGTGCATGTGTGTGTCGAGGGCTGGGAGCAGGCGTGGTGTGGACATGGGCATGCATCTGCAGTATGCTTTGCACCTCGAAATCTCATTCTCTCAAAAAGCAGCCTGGGCTTTCCCTGGGCCCGTCATCCCCTGCCTGGAGGGCTGTGAGCACCAAAGGTGCTTTATTGTGTCTGTTGGTGCTTCCATTTGGCCCTGTCACTACAGCTCCATCCCAAACATACAAAGCCCACCGTCTGCACCAAGTCCCATTTTGGTTGCACCAAAACTGCTCTGTGACCATCAGCCACTTTTCTAATGCACAGCTGGCCATTTTTTCTCCTTTAATTCAGGCAAAGAAGCTGATGGCTCATGCATGGTCTTTGTGTGGGGGTGGCCCAGGCTGATGTCCCCACAGCAGAGCTGCTCCTCGTTGCTCAGTCCCACAGCAAAAGGGATTGAAAGGGTTAAGACAAACAGACTGCAGCTGGATTGAGCTGTTAAAAAGTAACTTTTTTCAGTGGAGCAAAGAACTGCAGGATCACTTTTAGCCTTTTCTGCTCTGTTTGCACTATCTATGTTAGTGTTTGGATCAAATCTTTTTCCTCTGACCTGTTTCTTCCTGCTGTTCTGGGATCCGCATCATGTTCCTGGCATTTTGCTTTTGGCTGTGCCCGGTTCCTCGGGAGTGCAGAACCGGTTGGGACTTCTGACATGGAGAGAGGGCTGCAGAAGAGCTCAGGAATGCCTGTGAGAGGGGAATGTTTGCACAGACATTCTTCTTTGTAGCAATTAGCTGGGTTTTAGATAGAGATCTGCCATGCCGAGAATGTCATTACTGCACAGCTGCAGGAATTGTTGTCCCAAGGTCTCATGACGAGAGCTGTTTTTGCGTTTGTCCCTGCTCGGATTAAAGCAGAACTCGTTTCCAGCAGCGGTCGAGGTTAAGAGCGTGTGCTGCACAATAGGATTTGGGATCTTTTTGTTTCTTCACTCCATCCATTTGCAATGGTTACAGCAAAGGTCAGGATGCAGAAGAAAAGTACTTTCTGGTTTTGAGTTGCAAAGCAGTTGTGTTTTCCTGAGGGAGGGGCCACAGGAGAGTTTAGAGATTCAAAGACAGCGATATTATCTGTAATATCAAACACACAATAATCTCGATGTTTTAGTGTTCCCTGAGCCACCGGAGATTACATAAAAACACTGGGGAGCAATCTGGCATTTGTAAGCCAATAATGGTGCATATATACACGAGGATTTAGGCACACATTTTCAGACGTTATAATGGGAGGCAGATTAAAAAAGAGAACATTTATGAAGGCTAGAACACAGAATGGGTGAAATGCCTCAGATTGTGTAATTTAGATAAAGACCCGCTGATGTCCTATTATGTAACACAGCTAAGCACAGTCAATTTTTCTAAGGTGTTTTCAGACACTCTACCTCATATTTTGTTCAGTTAGACACGATGCTTGGAGAACAAGAGAGCCCTTTGTTTCATAAGGGCTCATCTGCTCCCATTGCCTTGTCGCCACTTGAGAGCGTTTTTTACTCTATGTGCCATCATGTTTATTTCCACAGCAACAGTGATTGCATCTCGAACATGATTTCAAAGAGGCTAAAAGCTTCCACAACACAAGTCCACTGCACTTAAAGAATTGGCTAAAGCCTCCTTCTCCTCAGCCCCTCATTTCCACATAATACACATGATCTCAGCCTGGTGCATTGTATAGGATTAATGGACATGTTTCCTGTGCAATGGGATTTTTGCAATGCCATAGTCTCAGTCCTGGGATCTTCTCAATGCATGGACTAGCAGGTCATCATTTTGTACTGATTCAGTGCTCTGGCTGTCCTACAAATCTACCTTACTCAGTGTGCCTGATGCTCTTCCAGGTACAGCAAAACCGCTCTTTCTGTCACTTGCCTTGGACAAGGGGGCTGGTTAGAAACCCAGGACAGGACATTCACAGTCAATACACCTATCTCATCCACTGGTGGGATATCTGTCTGTCACCTAACTGCAGGTACAGGTGACATGAACTCCCTGTCCCTGCCTCATAGGCAGGCTGCGTTGAGATTCATCAGCCTGGAAATGCTTCCAGCTCTGGAAGGAAAGCCTTCTGCTTTTAAGGCCAGCTCGCTGGAGTGTGCGTCCCCACTGCTAATGTCTCAGCTAGGAGCATCCTTTGAAATGCTGTGGGTAGTTCTCAAAAATTCCCAGAATGGTGAATGTAAAGTGGAACAGATGCAGAGAAGGGGGATGACAGTGGTGTTTTACAGTGCGAGCTTAAAAGAGCTTGGCTGATGGATTGTAACAAAATGAAGGTTGAGAGGGGATGTGATCATCTCAAAGCATTTCAGTAAAGGTGTCAGTGCCACGCGGGAACAAAATCCTCCCAGGTGCTCAAGTCTGTGAACTGCACTGGCACAAGAACAAATGGGCGTTAATGAGGAACGAACACATTTACACTGGAGATGGGAAGATGTTCTTTAATAATCAGAAAAATGATATTTCTGTCAGGAGATGAAAGGCCAAAAACCCTAAGCTGAGTTAAAAGGGAGCTTCGTTGCTGCATGAAAAGCAGTTGACGAGGGATTTGCTTGCACTAGCAGAAGACGTTTTCAGCAACCACTTTGGTCCTGTATTATCCTTCCCTTTTACTCACAAATCTTTCTGTAGCCTGAAGGAATGAAGGAAGTCTGTGATACACATTTTTGCCCTCCTATTTTGGGTGGTAACTGAGGAGAGCTGCTGTTACAATGTGGGGTGGAGTGATTTTCACTAGCTCACCCCTCCTATGGGTCCCTCCATGACTGGCTCAGCCTATATCTCTCGTCTTTGTTGTGTTTCACTGGTGGCTTCCTTTCTCCCTTTGCATACTGTATTCTTCGTGTACTTCATACATGTTGAGACAGAAGGTAAAGGTTCATGAGCTCTGTAGGTTTGCTTGTCTCTTGTGATGAAAACTCCATCAACTTTTGGAGGACCAATCCACAGCCAAAGAAAAAGCGTTTATATTAAAATGCATGTTACAGGAACTTCTTATTGTCAGATTACTACATTAATGACACAGCTCTGGCCTCTTTACCCTCCTTGGAATACTGGAGGTGCAGATGTGGCAAAAAATAGTTTCATGTTTCTGGGAAAAAAATTTTGAAGAGTTGGTCCCTACAAGTTTCTGGGCACTCTGGATAGATCCAACACAGCCTAATGCAGTTATTAAATGTCTTTTCCAGCAACAATATTAAGAACCTCAGAGAAAACTAATAGAAGAGAGGTTCAAGACAGGAGCTGATAACAGGTGATTCTTCCGTAACATGAGATTAAGTTGTAAATGCCTTGCTGTGGGATGTCGTGGATGTTAAAAATCACTGAAGAACGATTCATGGAAGAAAAACAGTCTGAGGAGTGTTAAGATACCACCTGTGGATCTGGAATTCTCTAAGCTGCAAAATGCTGGAGGCTGGGATCGTATTTTGGGTGTGTATCATTATAGGCTGTACTGACAGGACTAGCAAGTATGAGGCATCTGGTTTAGCCACTTTAAGAGACTAAATGTGGGGTTAGATGGATGGAGACTTTGGTGTGGCCCGGTACAACTGCTCTTACGCCTCTGAGCTTTCTTCCAGCCTGCTCCTCAAAGCTGCAGGTAGCCCTCCACCATCTGCAAAGCCTGCTTCACTGTCTGTTCTTTGATATGATGCCTGCAAAAGGCTGTCTTACTGCTTCCTCAGAGAGTCTTTGTTCTGGTTTTAAGCAAAGCATGGGATTGTTTTGTTTTCAGGGGCACTTTGGTGCTAAGCTAGTGGTGACTTTGTTACTTGGGGTGGTGGAAGGATGGAAGTACCATGACAGGAGAACGAAGCCCACCATCACTATTCCCACCATCCTAGCTTGCTGACAAGCAGCATGTTCTGCATGTGAAGTATCAACATGGCACTGAATTTCATGCTCAATTTTGATAAATAAAATCTGTGTTCTGAGAGAAGGCACCCGCACAGTACCCCTTTGTGAGAGGGACACTTAGGCCTAGTGTGTGTTTTTGGGAGAAATGCAGAATTCATTTTGGGGAGGGAAACTGACACAAACAACAGGCCATTTTCCTTTACAAAGGCTCTCTTTCAAAGCTGCTGCATGCAGCAGAACAAAGGCTGACTCCATAATCTGTCCGTAACAATAGCTTGGAATATTTGTTAATTTGGCTATTGTACATGCATACATCATGCTTGGGTGTAAATAAAAAGGGCTTTGGTTGGATCCAGTGTGAGGGTATAGCCACTCTGTTACCATTCTGACCACAAGGAAATGCTTACTTTGTGTCTGCCTTCTCCTGGCCAAGCTAATGTACACCTCTGAGGGAAAAGGTTTTCAATTTCAAGCCCAGCAACAAAGAAGTAAAAGATTTTGCCATCATTTTAGAGGAAAACACTTCATTGATTCCAAACCTGTCTTTCCTATCGCTGTAACTTCTCCTGAAGACCTTTTCTTGGCTGAATTCTTGTGGTTTTTACAGCCAAAAAACGAATAGCCAAAGAATAAGATGGTCTTTACAGGTATCTTGAACTCTATGTTTACAGTGAACATATATATATACATGTCTACATGTATAGACTAACTCTTACATTTCTGTTCCTTGTGTAAAAGGGGGAAGGTACAGCTTACAAAGCCTGTCCGTAGATGTCTGAGATGTTCCAACAATAGAATAGCAGCATCTGCTTAAGCTCATAAGGCAGTGGTAGTCTGCAGATTTGTTTTTGATAAGCTGTCCACAAAGCTTGTTGGAGATGTAACTTATTTGCTCAGTTCATTTTGTGGTTATGCTCATAATGCAAAGAAAATTTGGGTTGCCCTACTGGAAACACAGAAAATTGATGTCTTAAGGCACAATATGTTTGCAATGTAAACATCTGAGCCTTTGTTCAGCTAACTGGATGTAACTGAGAACGAAGCATTCAGAATTGAGGCTCTTTCAAAACCATCAGCTGTTTTACTTGGTGAAAAGATTTTTACTTTGACATTTTGGTCACACTCAGTCCACTGATTGGCATTAGGCCAGGGCTATTGTAATGGCAGCTGTCAGAGCTTGGCATGAATGGCTTGTTTCCTATGTGCATCGCATGGCATAACACACGTAAACATTCTCTAATAACTTCAGAATTTCAGTATGTTTCAGTGTTCAGGCCAAGAACACAGAGATCTGTTCCAGCAGGAGAGCTGATGACATACATGACTCAGTATATTGCATTGCCTCTAAATACCTAAACACTTGACTACCATCAGCACTTACTCTGAGGTTTTATAGTGTTCCTATAAATTGACTGTTTTTCTTTTGGAGAGCTCAACAGCCAAGTTCTTCAGGATAGGACTACGAAAGTATAGACTGGGAAGCTTCGGACTCTCCAGGGAGAATTGGTAGACAAGAATAACAGAAGATTAAATCAGTGGTCAAAGGGCCAAATATAAAAGGAACAATCGTTCAACCTATAAAAGGAAGGGAAGCCACTTTCATGGATTAATGACTGGTTAAAGCATATGAAGCAAAAAGTTTTCACAACTGAGAGAGTATGGACTAATAAACTGCTGTAAATATATATGCTGGGTTCGTTTTCAGTGTATTCATAAATGATCTGCAAGGGAAGTGAGTAAGGAAGTGACAGCACTTCCTGATGATACAGAGTTTACTGAGAATAATAAAAATTAAAACTGACAGAAGAGAATAACAGAAGAATCTCATAATGCTTATTGGCTGAATGGTAAAATAGCAGATGCAATTCATGTACTTAAGGAAAAAAACAATCCTAACCATGCACAGCGGTGAGGTCTAAAATTAGATATTGTCACTAAGAAAGAAGAGCTTAGACTCATCACGTATAACCCTATGAAAATGTCAACTCTGCTCAGCAGAGAGAAAATGGCAAATCAGATGTTAGGTATTGTTCAAACAGGAACTAAAAACAAAAGAGAAAACAACAAGCTCCTCTAGAATCGTTTTGCATTCACACCTGCATTGCTGCACACCCAGAGCAGTGCCCACATTTATTAACTCTCTTGCTGAAAATAATGAAAATAAGGAAGAAAGAATACGGAGAACGGCAGAAGGAATAGGGCTGCTTCTGCTTGAGAAAGCTTTGTAATGACTGAGACGATGGGCGACTGAAGGGATGTGTGGTAGAGGCTGTGTTGTCATGAGTGCAATGGAGAAGATTAATAGAGAAAAAAATTGTACAGGCTTTATTTATTTATTTATTTATTTTTCCCAAATGAGAACCTGAGATCTTAAAATGATTTTTTCCAGCAACTCCGTTTGTAAACAAACAGAAGAAAGTACTTCCTTACGCAGTCTGGCTTTAAACTGTAAAGCTCAGTGTTCTGGTGTAGATGCTGAAGAATAAATGGCTTCAGCAAGTGGTGAGACAAATTCAAGGGATATTAATTGTGAAGACCTGATGAAGGCTTTGGCTCAGAAAGCCCATAAACTACAAGTGCGTTAGAAAACCATTAGGATTAGTATGCCGTGTCCTTGTTGCTTAAGTGTTCAGTACTTCCAAAGAATCACAGAATCATATAATTGTTTGAGTTGGAAGGGACCTTTAAAGGTCATCTGGTCCAACTCCCTTGCAGTGAACAGGGACACCTACTTCTTGATCAGGTTGCTCAGAGCTCCATCCAGCCTGCTAGGTAGGGTAGATAAGGTAGGTAGGATACAATCCCATATTGTGTATAGGGCGTACATGATCCCATAATAAGTCTTCTTGTCTTCTCCCCCTAGCTGAAAAGAGCTCTGTAAATTGGGTGCCAAGTTTCTTTTAAAAGCTGACTTTCAAATCAGTTTTCCCAGGGTTACAGAGGAAGATGGCAATAGAGTCTGCAAATGCATGCAGGTCTCCCGTGTCCCCATGGGATTACATACCATGAGATCAGGCAAACCAGTCCCCCTTCCCACATGCAGTTCTGGCCCTGTTCTTTTAAATTAAGATACCATTTAATCTCTTGCTAATGTTTTCAAAACATTTATTCCCTTCCACTGACAAGTTTTGAGCTAATTGTGGTATAAAGAAGCTGCTTTCTCTCAACCATCTGAACAAGGCAGTCATAAAGCTGATGTGACAGGGAGTTTCCATAGCTTGCTCTTGCTGCACAAAGGTTTGCTTTTTGTGACTCAGCCACTGATGTAACCTGGTTACTCATCAGAAAACTACTAGAAGAAGAATAATTCTGATCTGAATTTGAATAAGCTCTGAATGGTGGAGCTGAGGCAGAGATGGAGTTACTGGTAGGGTGGGGTAAGGAGGACCAACAGCTTTCCCAGTTGCACTGCTTGGTGCAGTACGAGCTTCCACGTTCCTAACAAACCTTTCCCTCCTTCCAGCCTCATAACAGCTTCACATAGCCCCAGGGCTTTGTATTCACCTCAGGAAATAGCACATATAGCCCTGGAGCCTGGCTCAAGGCACCTGTGTGCCTGGGCTTTGGGCAGCACAGTCTTTTGTGTCCTCTTTGGTGGGCTGCGTGGGGAGCAGGCTGCATTTCTGTCCCATGTTGGTACCCCCTCACCCCACAGCTGGCCCAGCCCACAGATGTTTCTCATTGCATATTGCTGTGAGACAGCATTAAGTGCTTCTGTTGGCTGCAGGAGGAAACTAAAAAGGGAGTGATTCATTGTGAACCTCTGAGTCATAAGGCTTGAAAGGACTGTTTTAGGGTAGGGCAAGATATACCTCGCTTGTTGGTGAGCCTTCAAACCACTATCTAGCTCTCGCTTCCCTGCTGTCAGAAGTCTGTGCTGCGATGTGCCTGTTTCATTTGTACCGTTGCCCTTCACCCAACTGTTTTTATGAACGCTGAAAATCATGGTTGTGGCCTTGGCCTTGTGCAGTGAATTCCATTGGGACTGGACAAATCAGTCCACTCCCCACAAGGCCTGAACTCAAATGAGAAATGGATCATTGCAAAGGGCAAGGCAGAGCTGGCATTTGTGTGGTCCAGAGAAACCCATCACAGAGGTGGCAAATCCATAGGTCTGTATTGCAGATCTATTGATCTGGTCCTCCTGCTCTCTTCTTAATAAAACTTCAAGTAAATGTCCAGCAGATGGGGTGGAGGGGATATGAAGCTGATGAAAACAAACCACAGCCGTGCTGGATGCTTTTGGCTTCTGATCAGTAACTTCTCTGGAGCAAAGGAAGACCTGAATCCCAAAGGCCATACCACAGGAGGTCAAAACAGATTCTGTTGGTGCTGCTAAACACTGCCATGAACTCCCTGAATATTCATGTAGCAAAAGTAATGTTGTAAGAACACAAGCAGCATGAGATATGCAGGGAGAGAGATCTTTGTGTCTTTTAAGCAAACTTCAGTTTTTATTTATTAAAATATTCACAAAGAGCTGAGGAAAACTGGTCTTTAAATCTGTCAGTTTTTAAAAAGACAAACCCGAAAGCTTCAGCATGGCATTATCTGACAAATTTGTAAGACAAAATCTGGAGAGATGCGTAGGTGCTGAACAATGTTTTCCAGCACCATGAATGGAGCTGAAAATGAATGGGGAACATATAGCTCACATCGCCATCCTGCACCAACAGCTCTGCCAGAAAAGGGCCAACTTCTCCACCAAGCTCACCCTGCTGCAGATGTTTATGTCTGTATAAGAGACTACTAAGTCAGAACAGCTGATTTGTCACATCTCACATGCTAGACATGGGATTTGCTCATTTGACTTCTTCCTTCCATTCTCTCCCTGACCACGCAGCTTACTCATGGGCAGCCTTGTACCGTGATAGCCCTCATGCCTGATGGTGCTGCTCTGCTTGGTCTGAGAGTTCCCCATCAGAGATGAGAGAATGGAAGCAGGATCCCTTGCAATCTCCTTGCACTTATCTTTCACTCTAGAAGGTCCAGACCAGTAAAGCATCAGCCTTGAAGTAATTTCTTACAGAACCATCATGTTATTTGCCCTGAAAATGAAGAACGCTTTCTTATTTCCAGAAGCAGTTTTGATAAATATTTTCATTTCAATATGCTTTTTGTTGTTGTTGTTGGAAATCAGTTTAATTTAGCTTCTTATCACAGTGACTTGGGGGCTAAGAATAACTACAGTCAAGCAGCTCTGAGCTGGTGAGACATGTATTTTGAGAATTGAGTTCAAACTTGCATTACTCATAAGTAAAGAGGCAAAAACTGTAAAAAAATGCTTCTGCTCTGAGTACAGCTTCCTGTGAGCCTGAAAGAAAGAGGAGAAAGATCAATTTTATTTCACCTAATCAAAATTAGAACCATTATGAACATGCAAATACTCCACTCTCTTTGCATGGATGGAGCTCGATAACAAACAAGATAGTGATAGCTGACTTCAGATTTCTGACTGGAAATAGCTGATTTTTCCCACATAGCTGGAGAAAACTCCTGCAAAGCTCTTTAGTAAGGTGCTAGCTTTTGTTCTGATGGTTTGCAAAGATGCTCTGTGCACAAACTTCTTTGTGTTTGAACGCAAAGAAGCCCTTTGCCCTGATCTCACGCTCAAACAAGGAAGCTGGAGCCCTTTCCAGCAAGGGGCTGCGTTGACCCCTTGGAGAGCAAACACACACTCTGCAGCACAGTGCCATGTCACCGTGGCCAGCTTCTGTCATCCAGCAGTGGTAAAGGGAGCGGTGAGGACACAGCTGGGCACTAAGCACAGAGCACAGGCCAGACGAGGTGCGTGGTCTGGTGGCTTGGCTTTGGGGAACACGGCCTCAGATAGCTGGAGAAAAGCTGGTGCAAGTTCCTGGGCTGAAGCCTCATCTCTGTTTTACAAGGTTGATCTCCAAGCTGGTGCTTTCAGTTGGTCTCAGAGGTTTTTGGGGAGATCTTTTGGTGGTCGGAGGAGACAGAAGGGAAGTAAGGCAAAAGCAGCCCAGCTATGTGCCAAGCCTCAGGCCTGAGGGCAGAGGCTGTGCTTTCTGCAGGGAGAAGGAGTCTTGCCTTTCTCCCAGGAGCAGATGAGGACATTGTGGAAAGGCCCAGATTGCCTGTAGTGTGGGAGGTGAGAAGGAATGTCGGAGGAGTCAGGCACTCAGAATGACAGAGGGCAGATGGAGCCCGCCATGCCTGTTCGTGGGGAGCGGGAGCAGTGCAGGAGGGCTCGGTGCTGATCCAGGGCCTGGGCAATTGCAGAGGTCTCCAGTGTTTGGCTGGGTGATGGGATTGTGAACCTCAGTCCCTTTTGCCTTCTTCAGGCCAGTCCTCAGAAAAAAACCCAATCATCCAAATGAGCAAACAGGAAGAGAATTCAGCAGAAGAAAGGTTTCCTTTTAAATTTTTTTACTGAAACCCACTGTTTGGTGAGAACAGGACATAGAAAAGAGATTAATTTGTGTCAAATGAAGAAAAGGAAGTAGAAACAAAGACGTATGCAGAAATGCCTGAAACATGGTATGAAATGAATGGCTTGTCACTGTTAGGAGTTACATCTGGGCAAAGGCAGTGTCATTGTGCTGAGGTTGTTGAGGTTTATTAGATTTCTCTGTTGTAGATGAGATTACAGCCCCAAAAAATCAAAGAGAAAGCTGTGAATCTTTGCTGCTTTTAGAATTATGAATGAGAGTGGAGGAAGGAAATTTGGACTGTAATTAAAACCAGAGAACAGCAGAGCCTTTGGGAGCAGGGAATCATGCAAACACTCAGCTATGCACTGCGACAGTGACTGGGTGATACGGGTGGGACAGGACACTTCTGAAACTGGAGCATCGCCAAGCTCTATTAGAGGGCACAGGATGGTGCTGATAGCAATCACAAGAAGAGAGTTCTGTGAAGGTTTTCAAGGTTTACACCTCTTGGGGAGGAAGTGCTATCACACTTCTAGTTAATGTGGTGCAGCCAGTGCAGACCGGGGAAATGACTGAGGCAACCAGGAGACCCAATATCTGGCCACACTTCTGCACTTGGATGGTGGTGGGACTACAGAGTCCCTTAGGTGCCTGGATGCCTGAATTTTCAGAAAGTTATAAAAGGGTTGCTGGCAGTTGCCAAATAAATTGCTAAACTTAGGAGAGGACAGCACATGCTAGGCTTGCCAGGAGATTGGTGCGACTGCCTGCCAGGCTTCTTCCTTCCTGGCGGCTTTCTTGGTGGTATCGCACTGGTGGCCGCAGAGTAGAAAGCATAGTTACAAGAGAAAGACGGAAGGAAGGAGGCTTTGTGACTGGTCCATGGCATCACAAGTGGAGATCTACCCTCCTGCTCTTCACTGACTGTGGCGGGTTGTTGGTGGCTTGCTGCAGAGCTGCTGCTCTTGCACTACTCCTCTCGGTGAGCTCAAGACCTGACCCTTTCACACCTTCAGACTGGCCTGTCACCTCATTTTCCTCCTTTTGTTTTCTTTTTCAGCAAGGTGATGAAATTACTCAGTTGCCTCACAGAGGTATGGAATGCTAAAAAGCATACCTAGGGATTGAGAAACCAAATCTCCCCTCTCTCCTGCGCCTTCCCTCCAGAACTCTGGCTGAGCAGCTGGATATGTGCCATCAGCTTGGCTGTTGCTCAAAACATGTTCTAATAAACCACATGGCAAATGCAATTGGAAAAGAGAGTCACTTCTTTGGGAAGAGAAGGTATCCTAGAGACTCCTGCCTGTTGTTTTTCCCTGACAAAATCTGGCTGAGACTGAGCTCTTCATTTACACAGAGGCCCCTGGGGGATTTATCAAGATATTTCTTTCCAGGAGAAAACTCAAATACTTGTTGACATGATTTATGTCCTGCAGGTCTCACAAGGGGTGAGGGCTATGGGGTGAAAGAAAGCCTCCGCTGCTTCATACAATGGGAATCAGTTTCCTCCTAAGGCTCTGGTATATAGTACTCCTAAATCAGCCCTCTTTCTGCCAGAAGTCAGATATTTTAAGATAATGCCCTCTTAGAAAGTCAGAGATCAAGCCCTAATTGAACCTGCTATGTGCTGTGTTTGCTACTCATTTGCAAATATATTTTTGCAGTCTTATGGGATAGAAACATGCTGCCAGCATCCAGCCCTGGCTGGTATCCTCAGCCGCCCTGTCTGCAGGAGCTCAGGCCCTAGAGACATCCCAGCCATCACCATGGTGTGGTGCTGGAGCCAGCAATGCTGCAAATGGACACCGGTATCACGACAGCCTTTTCTCCTTGGCTCAAGTAGAAACGTGCAACCGCTTGTTCAACACTACACTGCATGGGACAATTGATCTGCTCAGAGAGGCTCAGACATTCAGCTGAGTAAGAGAAAAGCCTGGGTCTGCATCAGTGCTACTCTGTGTCAGAGCTGTTACCCTAGAGTGACACAGGACAAACCAGTCAGAGCCCTATTTCATTTCTCCATTTTCCAGGAAAGGTCTAAGCTTGGTCCCTAACTGTGGAGCAAGAGCTGAAAAAAATACCCATTTTCTCTGACTTGCTGGGGCAGCTCTGCTCAGCACACTGGGTTTCATTTTGGGTGTTTTCCTCAACGTCTGTGCAACATGGTTGCATAGATATGGGGACACTTGGGTACCAATGAGTTGCACAAATGCCTGCACCGAGAGTGAGAGGAACAAGGACTGAGGGATGCTCCTTTCAGCAGTGGTTGGCAAGACCGCTTGATTAAAGAAGTCATGTAATCAGGGTCTAACCACAACTTTTATTGTATAGGACAGTTATATAGGGCACAGCTTCCATGAGGAGGTTGTGCTGCATGAAGACATCCTACTGTGGGTGTTTGAGTTGTACCTTTAGCTGCTTTTCTGCCATCAAGAAACAGCTCCACTTCCAAAATATTCATCCAGACAAATCACCTGCAAATCACCTAAGCTGCTTTGTAGTCCTTGAGTCCTGTTGCGCATAAGTTAAAGCTCATACTTAATTGACGTACTTGAGAGCTGAAGTGTTTTACTAACTGTAAATAAAATTTAATTAAGCTTACTTCTAAAAAATGGCAGTTTGGCACAAATTGTGAGCTCTGGTAAATGTCTCCTCCAGTGCCTTCAATAAGTAGATTTGAGAATGAAGGCCTGCCTCTGTTAAGGTGCCTCACCCTGACAAATCTTTTCTCTGTGTCAACAAGAGATTTCCCACATCATTTTCAATGTGGCTGAGTTCTCTGTTGATGTAGTGCAGCTCTCTCTGGGTACCACGCTGGAGTACATCTTCCTCTCTCTCATTTGTAAAGATGTTATTTATTGCCCCCAGACTGCAAGATGGTGAAATGGCTTGGGGCAGCCATGTAAAATGGCTTACAGATCATTGATTGCCACAGATGAGAAGACAGCAATTACACTGTTTACACCACAGTTGTTTTGTTTTACAACCTAATTCATGTTCATTCCCCTGTAACAAATTTGCAAAGAAAAAGCACCCTTTCATTGGTGCTACTCATCTGTATAATTAAACAGTAAGTGCCTGATCTGTCAAATAGATAGAGGCTCATTCAGGTTTTTCTTGCAATGTGTTTGTTCATTGGAGCTCCTCAGATGTGGCACTGCTCGACTGAAGTCAGCTCTGTTAAAGCGATGAATGGAGGTCTAGCTGCTTACCCAGGCTGCTCTTGTAAGCGGTACTGATTTCACACAACAAGGTGCTTTCTTGGACTATGGGATGTATTAACGTACAGAAGAACCCCAGGCTGGATGGGCTGAGCATTCAAGCCACTTCAGAAAAAGAACTAAATGTGTCTTCCCCTCCAAACCCTCTCCCTTTCCAAGGTACTGGAGAGGAGGTGCCAATGACCTCTTCCCTTCTTGAGTCATAATGCAATGCTTTTAAAACTGGAATATATTGTAAAAGTTGTTTGACTTCCCTGTTCTTTGCACCTGGTTTATGCATGGGGAGTGAACTACACTGATCACACCAGATGGCACTGCCGTTTGGTCTGGTTTATAATTGATTCACGTCTCCTAGTAGCCATGTACTCTTTGCTCTTTACATGAAAGCAACACAGTGGGGCCATGTGAGCGCAGCTCTGTCCCATGTCACCCTGATGATGAAATGTCCCTGCAGCACACTGTTATCCTGCTCTGACCACATCTTTGTGACTTCCTTTGAATCCCAAGGAGATAACCCATGAGGTCAAAATCCTTGCTAGCTTGGCTTGCAGGGGCTGATTTATTAGTGTTAGGTGAGCTTTGTCTGTCTGTGTTGCGTTCCTTTAGGCTGTCTGCAATACTCAGTGCCTTCATCCCTTACTGAGATGGAGATTTATTTCAAGCAAGGCTGGTACCTCTTCTTCTGCCTTGTATCAGATCACTGGGGTGCCAATGAATTCACCACAACAATGGCAAGGCCACTGACTCCTTAAAATGACCAGGGCTCCTTCACCTTAGGTTGCCAACCACTTCCATCTTTGTCTGCCTTTTCTGTACTTGATCTTGTTTCTGGATTTCTCCAGACCAAACCACCTGCATGGAAGCAAATCAGGCTGTGCTGAAGAATGTTTACACTGGTAGAAGACCAAACTTCCAGTGGAGGATGCTTTGTAAGAGCCTTTCAACATCTGCCAAATACAGGGGGTGTGCCTTTTGTGAACAACCTGAGCAGGACCTGTGAGTGCTGCATTTGTCACTTTGCATTTATCCAGGACTGCTAAATGAACATTCCCTGAAGCACAGGCCTTTGGAAAATCAGCTTTCCCTCCCAGAAAATGAGGATAGATGTATTCCAGGTCTTCTCAAAGAGTCCTCATGTCTTGCTGCTAAAGCTTCAAACTTAGGTATGTTTGGGCGTTGTCATTGCAAATTTCCTTTATATGGGCAAAGGAGCAGACTGCAGATTCGTGCGGGGTTCTGCTCCGGGCCCGTGGCCAACCTTCACTGTGCGTGTCTGGTTTTTGGTTTTGCATGGGATTTTGTTTTGTTCTGTTCTGGTTTTTGTGGATTACAGTTTTAGTTCTGTGTTCTTGTAGGGTTTTAGAGAAGTGATACTTCTATGTTAAATGCTCTTCCTGCTCAGACTGGCCTGGTTGTAGAAATCACTGGGGGAAACAGGCAGTGACTTGAAATGGGTATGAATCAGACCTGCTCCACACTGCTATGAACTTAGAAAGAGGAACTAAAGCAATCAGTCCTCCCCTACATTACCCGTATACCTCCTCCAAACTTGTGGCCCCTCAGCACAGGCTGCTTACCTTGGGTCCTGGTGCTGACATGTGATGCTCTTCCCATCTGGGTGCATGTGCCCTTGGTACAACAAATTTGTATGTCAGCAGGGAAGTATTTTATGTGCATGTATCTCCTTATGTTTCTCTCCTTTTCACCATATCAAGTTCTACAAAACTGGTTGACAGCGACAAGGCATGAGCTCAGCTTTTGGATTAGATTTCTAACAAAACACTGATTCAGGTGCCCAGGTTGGGAAAACTAAACTTTCAGGTACTTGAGGTGACAATTTTCCCTATTCTGAAATTTGGATTAGTTGGATAAATAAATTATATTTTGCTGGAGGGAGAAAAGAATAAAATCTTGTAGCTCGCTTTGTTCAAGCTAGTGTTCTTGCTTTAGAGACTTTCCTGCCTCTTTGGCTCTCTGGCACCCCAAGCCTCCCAGAGCTTCTTTAGATGAAAGTGACAACTCACCATGAGTGCTTGGACAACTAGTTCGGATTCTCCCCAGCTTTGTGCCATGTTTCCTCTTTGAACAGAAATACTTTCTAAAGTGAAAAAGCACCCTGTGTGAATTGAAGATGTTTCAGGTTCATCATCTCCTCCCTTTTTTCCAGACGTCCACGGAGCCTCCTTCTTCTTTAAGTTCTTTGTCGGGATCTCAGGTTTCACACAACCACCACTGTCTGCATCTTCAGGTAGGATTTGAGGAACTCTAAGGATAAGCGAAGAGCAACACTGATTGAGGCCAGAGACCTTGAGGCCTTCCCCAGGGAGGTGAGAAGACCGCTGAGTGGCAGGGCAGGACTTCACTGCCATTACACTTCAAGGTCAGCCTAGTGCTCCTTTTCTTGCTCCTTTTCCCCTGATAACCTAGGCCAACTCCACGGTCATCTTGTGCGTCCAGGAGTTTAATTTAAGCTGAAAATCCCTCTTGTAGCAGGTTGCTCGGGATGAAGGAGTGCAATGATGAGTGAAGCAAGGCAATAAGAGCTGTGGGTGCTCAGAGATTAAAACCAATGCCTCTCCCTCATTTTTGTGTTTCCAGTAGGAGGTGCACAGAGGGAATTGTCTGCAAAGGCTCAGCTGCTGAAAGCATGTCTGTGCTCCAAGTGCAGGCACAGCTGGCTGCGTTCTGCTCTTCTGCCCATCAGGCTCCAGGGTTCCCAGGCAGTGCCTAGGGGACAAGGACTTTGCAGTTAGTGACTGCTCATTGGAAGCTTTACTTACATGGTATAGCATGGCTGAGGGAGGGAGAAAAGCTAACTGGAACAGTGCTTAAATGCCTACTAGGGGGATGTCCCCTCTCCTACTGCTATCTCCTTGTCCTTCTGCAAGCAGTAGTGGTGTCAGAGTAGCTTATATACTGGCTAACCTGGACATGTTTTCATGCATGTGGGAAACCCATGTTTATGACCCAAAAGTTACTTCACTGATTAATTCCAAGTCCTGTTCCTAATGCAAGTGAGAAAGAAAATTTTGCTTTTTGCATAAGCAAAACAACATTTCCTTCACCTTTTCCTTGCTGTTGGTAAGTGCTAAATTCCTTTCCGTTTCTGAAAGCCAGACTACGTCTCCAAACGCCCAAACAATAACCACTTGAAAAGTTTGAGGGAACAAAACCAAGGTCATCATAGAGCAACCTTCCTTGAACCAGTCTTACCAAACTGGTGAAGTGCTGCTCAAAATTCTTCTGCCTGTTGTTGTGGATAGGCACCAGTTTACTGGTGTAATTAGGTAGTCTGTATCTGCAAATCCTAAGTACACACTGAAACAGTAGGCATATGAACAGGAGAAGCTGTCTCAGTTCTCAGGAAATATCTTTCCCTCAGTTCTTATCTCACTTGATTTAAGATATAATAGCAGCAAAATAAGCCACCAGTTGTTGAATTTCAACATTACTATCTCTTCTCTGCTGTGATTCTTGAGGAAACCTGAAAGGGCGGTTGCCTCCCTAAGAAAATATTTTCTCTGCTTTTAAGACAAGTAAAGAAGTAGAAATTAGGATCTTCATAAAAAATACCATCTCTCTGGTGATCACTGTATTTTCTACTATTGACAAATTTCACTGAAGTTGACTCAGTTCCCACTGAAATCACTGAAAAGGTTTCTGTTGAACTGAGGGGAATCCAGGTGCCATATAGAAAATCAGACAAAACAGTCCAAGATTCAGCTTGTCACGCACACACCCACACACACACCCATGCAAATATTTTGAGTCCCACCTTTGATGAGGCATCTAAGGCTGCATCCACCTTGACTGTTTCATTGCTCTGGGGTTGTGGAAGACTTGGCCACACTTGCCCCCAGCTGCAGCTTGTTCTAACCAATGCACTGGCACATTTTTCCTGTGCATGCACAGCATGATGGCAAAGGGAGGTGAGGGCTGGCCTCTGCCCATGTCCAGCTCTGATAGTGAGCTGGGAAGTGGCTGCAGTCTGCAAGCCCTCAGATAGCTTAGCCTTATCCTAGAAGTATGTACACAGGTCAGTTAAGGGACTGAACAATTATGCCTGCTCTAGAAATAAACCAATGCAACCACACTGATTTGTGCACCTAATAAAGCAGAGAAAGCAAACGGAGAACTCAGCCAGAAACCCACCTTGCCATAGATTTGGGAAAGACAGAACAACAGAAGATCTCAACTTGGAGCTGTGGCAGATTCGCCATCACTTGGGCTCCTTAAACCATGGGAACAGCACTTTGGGGAAGACCTGCTACATATTTTAGGTGCTGCTATCTCCAGCAGTCCAGCGGTTTATAAGAATAAAATCATAGAATCATAGAATGGTTCAGGTTGGAAGAGACCTTGGAGATCATCTTGTTCCAATCCCCCTGCCATGGGCAAGGACACCTCCCACTAGACCAGGTTGCCCAAAGCCCCATCCAGCCTGGCTTTGAATACTTCCAGGGAGGGGGCATCAACGACTTCTCTGGGCAACCTGTTCCAGTGTCTCACCACCCTCACAGGGAAGAATTTCTTCCTTATATCTAGTCTAAATCTACCCTCTTCCTGTTTATAACCATTACCCCTTGTCCTGTCATGATCTATCCTTGTAAAAAGCCCCTCCCCAGCTTTCCTGTAGGCCCCCTTCAGGTACTGGAAGGCTGCTATCAGGTCCCCCCGCAGCCTTCTCTTCTCCAGGCTGAAGAGTCCTAACTCTCTCAGCCTGTCCTCGTAGGGGAGCTGCTCCAGCCCTCTGATCATCCTCGTGGCCCTCCTCTGGACCCGCTCCAACAGCTCCACATCCTTCTTGTGTTGGGGGCCCCAGAACTGGACACAATACTCCAGGTGAGGTCTCACCTCATAAGCAAGTCTTCTTCTCTGAAGCAGCTTCAGTCAGGAGTGATTTTGTTCAGACTATTCCCAAAATGCACCTTGCAGATACACCTCAGCAAAAGGGCATTTTGGTGACCGCATCCTTCCATGTGCTCACACCCCAAGTGAGACCCAGGTCTGTCTGTGATAGACTCCAAGAGCTGGTCATGCTGCTCAGATGCAAGGAGGAGATGCCCTTGCTTCCTGGCTGTGTACTGTAGATACCAAAACCCAGACAGGGCCACACTCAGGCAGTAGTTTCACATTCTCTGTCATGGTTCATCTCCCTGTTCTTGCTATGTGTTAATACTTGCCATGCTTCTTCAAAGTGCATTGTTTGTCCTGCGTTATTTGTCTACTCTGACTAATTGCCCAGGCATTATTTTTGTTCCTTGCTTTTCCCCTTCTATTACAGTGTGATGACAGCACAGACACGTCTGGTGTGAAAGTCTCTGTGAAAACAATTTCTCACCAGCTTTTGCAATGCTCCATGTGTGCCAACATGCAGTGAAAGTGTAAAGCTGAGGTAGCAAATGCTGCCACAATCTTCCTTCAAAGGAAATCGTGGGAAGGTTTCATGTCAGTCTCCAGGAAGGGCATTGCAGGAGATGTCTGTAGCTGCTTCTACTTTATCCAAAATGTGCCAGGAGAATGAGATTCTCCAAAAGCTGATATATGAATGAAATTTGGGATTTGTGTGCGCTAAATGAATTTCACACTTCCTTCCAAGCAGTGGATTAAAAATAGTAATGGCAATAGGGCTAATTGTTCCAGCTGTTTTTGGAGAAGATGTAATGCACAGCCACAGGTTGTTTATCAATCTCCTTTTTCAACAGAGGGTGTTAAAGAAGGGCACAAACCACTTCAGTAGCTTAGGACTACTGGTCCTTCCCAGTTAAGTGTCTGAAAATCCAGTTCATCTGTGCTCTAGCAAGGCTTTTCTTGGAGGATGTAAGAAGCAGCATCCAGTGTTTGTTTTTTTTGCCTCTGACCTACTGCTGAGTAATTGAATCATCCCAAGCACAAAGCTAATGTTTTTCCTCCCTGGGAGAACATAATGTTACCAGGAAAAGGAGAGGAGGAAAGAAAAGACAGCTGCAGGTGTTTACTCCAAATGCCATGCAGTGTGTATCTGAGAAGAGCAAAGAGCATTTTCTTAGGTGAAGAAAGTATTCAGAAAGACAAATGAGCACAATGTGGTGTGGTGCTGAGCCCCTGCAACAGGCTGGGATCTGGGAGGATGCAGCAGAGCTGGCTACTGGCACCTGAATGCAGACAGGCAAAGACAAATATGTGAGACTTGTCTTCTGGAGTGTTTTTCACCACTCCCAAGGTGAGTAACTGAATTACAGATCTTCAGGTCTGCCAGAGCACTGGCTTAACAGGCTGGCCGCTTCCATACAGCAAACAAGATGCTGACAGCCTGGGCTCATTCTGACCATTACTGACTGCTCAAAGAAGTATCCAGGTCCTGGGGGTGAGTTTCTAATTCCCTGGCATAGCCCTGTCCTGTGGGTAGGCAGAGACTCCTGCTTCACTATTCTGGACAGATCCTGGCAAACATTACAGCTATTGTGGACATCACCTAATAGGTGATGCAAAGGGCTGGGATGCGCAAGGAAGAACCCAGGCAACAGCTGATCGTTCCTCAGGACTCCTTACTGGCACTGGTGCTACTGAACATCTTCTCTAATAGCCTGGGCAGTGGGACAGAGCAGGCCCTTAGGGAATCCCTGGGTGGTACCAGACTGGGGGCACTGGTCAGTACCTTAAAGGTGGCAGCGCAGGAGCCTCACAAGGCAGAGAAATGGGCTGCAGGGGCTCCTGGGTTCAGTACGGATATGTGCAAAATCCTGGGCTGGGAACAGAGCAACCCCTATTGCAGCCAGGCCAGCAAAGAGCTTTGCAGAAAAGGACCTGGGTGTCCTGGTGGTCAGTTTCACAAGTCACAAACCATTGGGCAGCATTAGCAAGAGCAGAGCCAGCGTGGTTCCCCTGGGGCGTGAGATGCAGAGATGTTGCTGCTGCATACAAGGGTTTGGTTGTCCTGAAGACCACGCAGTGCAGAGAGATGCTGCTAACAGGCAGGAAGCCTGGCTCTTCCCATTTCACAGATAGGGCACGTCTGTGGCTTTCAGTGTCTATGACAAGCACATCTTCCTTTTGAGAACATAGAAGGAAGAGGAAAGAGATGAAATTATTTAAATTTCCCGCATGTGTTCTGTTTGCTGCTTCCTTGGACAAGGTGCTGGGGCTGCCTGAAAACTTCCAGAAAATTTTTTTTTTTTTTTTTTTTTTTGCTAAGGGAAGCAGTTTTATTGAAGTGCTGCCTTTAATTTCCTTTCTCTTTTTAGCTTCACAAAAGCTTCTTTTTCCAGAAGAAAAAGGAATTTTATCAGCATGGAACCTGCTCTCCAGAGTACTGTGAGAGGCAGATCAATAGCTGCATGCTACCTGCCCATTACGACACGTAAATCCATTATTGTTGGTCACATCAGTGGTGGCAGGGCTGTGTCCCTGCCCAAGCCTCACCCAGGAGGAGCCACCCCAGCTGGCAGTGGAGGGAGTTCCCATGTCAGTTTGTCTGTCAGGAGCAGCCTGTGGAGGTGAGCCAGGTGGGCACGTGTTTCTCCTGCTCTGCTGTAGCTGCTTTGCAAAGGGAGCCTTTCAGCTTTCAGATCCATCCTTTCTGCACCATTCATCAGCACTCACTGCAGCTAAAAATATGAGAGAAATGACAATTTCAGAGCTTGTTTCACAGTGGCCACCTGTGATTTCAGCTCAGCTGCAGCATCCCAAGAAAGCAGGCTTGCCTGGACTTCTAGTCACGATGAAGCAGCAGCAGAGGGTGCATATGGGAGCTGTGATGGGGGGGGCATGTTACTGCCTCCATGATGTGGGTGTGGAGCAGAAGCAGCTCAGCTGAGGCTGGTGCAGTTATACATGCACAGCTCAGAGCAGAATCCAACCCTCGACATTAAACAGCCCTCAGTGATTTTTTTCTTTCCTAAAAAACAAGATTTATTTCAGAATAATGAGATCAATGTTCTAAATAAACTAATTTAATGGAAAAACATTTTGAAAATACAACTTTGTGCTCAAGGTTCTGTCATGCTGATACAGCTCAGGAGCATCCCTGCTTTATCAGGGGCTCAGCCAGAATTTGTTCATGGGGTTTACAACCTGCAGCATCCTGTGGCACCAAGTGCTAGTGCTGCATGAACTCCCCTTGCCCGCTGCAGTGTGTGCCAAAGGCACTGCTGGCAGTGCTCCTGAGGAGCTTTATGTCACACTGGCTGTCACCTGCCCTCCTGCAGCCAGCAGAGCATCAGCCCGGCAGCTCCATGCTGTGGGGAAGGAGGGAAGCAGCCGGCAGCTGGCACAGAGCTCACAGCTTCATCCCTTGGCTCCATCCCCTGCAGCAATGGGTACTGAGGGGGTCAGCTGGCTGCCCCCAGCCCAGCATCGCCCTGGTCTCCTTCTGTGGGGTGGGGCTGGGAGCTCCTCAGGCTGCTTTGAATGCTGCATATGATGCACAGCCACTCTTTTTTTTTTTTTTTCCATTTACAGTCCTGGAAAACAACAGCAGATGACTTTAGGAAGGCATTGGAACATGCAACCAACAAGGCCCCATGTAGTAGGACTTCCCCATCTTCAAAGGTGTGCTGCCTGCAAGGAACATCCTCAGCAAAACTGTCCACACCTCCCTGGGGAGCTGCCCTGGGCAGGGATCACCTTCAGCTGCTTCACCACTGCTGCCACATGCACCTCTCCTTGCTGATGGGCCCAGCCCTAGCACTGGGGTGCCTCCTGGCCCATGCAGTGCATAGAAACCCCTCGCATCATGATGCTGGGGGTGGCTCTCAATTAAAACTCACCTGGGTGCTGATAAGGTCCTGAGCATTGATGGTGCTGATCATCACCAGTCCCAACCACTGCTGGTCCTGAGCATTGCTGGCACAATGGGTGACATGTGGCTGAGGGGAGGTGAGCCCTTTTCCTGGGGACTACACAGACAAGAGGGGAGGACTGCTGGTGGCAATGCTGGTCCATGGTGCAGCATGGAAGGCTCAAGATGAAGCCAGGCTGCTGGCTCCCAGGTGTGGGGATGGGCAGGCTGAATACTGCCTAAAGGTCAGTCACCAGCACTCCTGGGGAGCTGGGGAGTGAGGCAAAGGGACTTTTGTTATGGGATGATTCAGGCATCAGCTCAGCAGAGGTAACTTGCAAGACTGGTCAGAACAAGTCACTGCTCCGCGTGCCCTGTTTAGAAGCATGTGCTCAGGAGTTCTGGGGTACCTGCAATGGCTAGCCAATGATCGTCAGCATTTGCTTTCTCCTTGAGCAGTTTTGCCCTGCATTGAACTTCTCCCAAGCTGCCCTCAGAAGGTCACTGAGTGAGCAGTGCAGCGATGTACGGCTTCAGTTGCTGTTATCAGGTGGGTCCAATTGCTTCCCTGCTTTTTTGGCTGAAAAGCCAGTCGTACTCTTTAACTGTCACAGCTTTCAGCAAGCTGTCTGCTCATCTCTACCCCTAAATGTCATCAGCATTGACACGGATCCCTGAGAGTCTTGTTAGTGCGTCTGGCTGGCGGCATCGCGTCTTGTGATCCCAAATGACAGTCTCAGCCATCTGTGCGTCGATGCTGGTGCTCAGAACGCAGCAAGGGAGCTGCTCTCCTTGCCCCACAGCACACACCGCTCTCCATCATTGGCATCAAACACAGTGGATGCCTTTTTTCTTCTGCCAACTCAGGTAACATTTCTTTGGTGGTAGGCACTTGGATGGAGTTGTGCTCAGCACACTGTTCAGCTTGCCTGGGTCTGTTCAAGCACACAGCTTGTCAGCTGTCCTGATAACTGCACCATGGCTGCAGACCCTGCTTTGAGCTGTCTTTTTCCATTGTGTTACCCTCATTATATTGGTTCTTAATACACCATGTAGTCAGGGGGTACGTGCTGATTGCTTGAAGACTGCAGTCTTTAGTGGAGTGTTTTAGCAGCTTGGATATAGGGAGATTGAGGATGTTATCTGCTTGGGTTGCATGTTTTTATGCTTCTCATGTTCTTACCATATGAATATTTTGTCCCAGGTTTGGCCTCACCTGGATTACAAAATTACCCAATTTCACGGAACCTGTTGCTGCTGTATCCAATACCAATGACAGTTGTACTTCTTCGCCCTCCCTGCCCAGGAGGCATGACTTCCACTTGCCATGTCCTTCCACTTGTCTCTCGCCTCCCACTTGGTGCCACGTGGCAGCCATCCCTCAGGCTATGCAGCACATCGTGACACCTCTCCAGGCCCTTCTTGCCCATGGTGACATACCCAGAGGTCTCACATGCTGCCAAAGAAGGCACTGCAGAGTCTGAGCATCTTGTGTGTAATTTCAAATCTCCTCAGGGGTGTTTGGATCCTGTCAGAGTACAGCTTTAATTTTGCTCTGTTTAATTGCAGGATTGGTTTCTTTTAAGCATGATGCTGAGGAATATCAGGGGAGCCAGCCTGCTTGCTTTCTTTCGCCTGCTTACCTTCTGCTTCTTCTCAGTCTGTACCACTGCTCCATGTTTGGTGCTGGCCTGAGCTTCGGAAGCTGTTTTTCATCCTTCAAGTCAGTAGCACATTTTTTCTTCTCCTTCCTGAAGCTTTGACATAATGATTTCTCTTGCAGTAACTGCTGTTGATGACCTTGTGTGGCATTTGCAGATACACCCTGCCCTTCACCGCTCATAAGTAAAGCACTCAGTGCATTCTTTTGCACCAGATTTTCCTCCTCTGCTTTGTCCTTTGTCCTCCCCTGCATTTCCTTGTAAATAACTTCTGGTGCTGTTTTTCCATGTATTTCTGGGCTTTTCCAGGCCTGCCAGTGAACCAGCTCTGTGCCTGCTTCACGCAGGCTGCCTTCGGGAGGGCTATCATTAAAAAACCCTGTGCACAGCCCCAGGTTCTGGGGGCAGATGGAATTTCTTTGGGCATTTCTGCACCCAGCCCTGACTTCTCAGCACTGCGTCCTCCCTTCTCCATGCTGTGAGCCCTCTGGCTGTGAGCCACCTGGGGCTTGTCTCCTTGCTGAATGTATACAGGGCAGCTGTGGGATGGGAGATGAGTGTGCCCTGCCCTGGTGCTTGGGAGCTTGCTCTTCTGGACTGCATCCATCATGGGACATCCTCTTGTGCCTGTAACTCAGCTGGGATGCTGTTTTAGCACCATCTTGTTTATCTTGTTTGCTTTTATGATGATTTTTGGGACAGCCTCTTCATAAACATCCTTCCTCCAGCGCAGCAGAAGAACTCAGGTACCTGCAAGAAGTGAGTGCCTGAGTGGCTACGGGTGAGCTAGACCCAAATACAGACCCAGATGCTCCCTTGGATGTGATGGGAGGCTGTGTTACAGTACGATGGGACTTGGGCTTGGCTCTGCTACTGCCTCGCTAAATGCCCTTTGTCTCATCACTGTGCTCTCCAGACTGAGGGGATTCATATTTCCTTTATCAGCCATAAGTGAACTGCTGATCCAAATGCTCCTGGGGTCAATAGGGGCTTTGTGCAGCAGCTCCTTGCTGACATGGCATCACGTCCAAATCAGGCAATTTATGATGCTGTCACTGCCTTGACATCTTTCTAGTTTTTTTAATAAAGATACTTTTTTGAAATATTCATCTTCAAGTCCAGCTTTATTACTGTATCTGAGGGTTAATGAGAGCCACTGGTGGAACAACAGCTGTCTAATAGACCGTTATGGATAAGAAACAAACCAGCCTCCTCTGCAGCTGCCCCAGGTCTGAGAGTCAGAATGGCAGATTAGTGACCACTATGCTGATGTATTAGTACTACATCAACAGTATATTGGCAAGAAAACTGCAGGCTTCTCACTTTCACGTAGTTATGGTGATGAATTAGGTATACAGAAGAGCTAATGATGAAATTAAATGGACTTATGAATATATATTAAGTCTCTTTCTCAGAGTCAACTCTGGATGACACAGCAAGGGTAGCGGGTACCATCAGTCAGCAATGGGCAGTGTGTTGCTGGAGCCTGGATGCTGATGTTTGCTAAGGATGCACAAAGGGAGAGAAGAAGACCGCAGCTTTCAAGTTCCGCTTTCAGCAGAGCTCTGTCTTTAAGATGCACTTTTAAGAGGCCATCACCCTGATGATGAACTACCTGCAGCACCTCTCACACTGATGTACTTTGTTATGATGCCATGCAGAGATCAGGAGCTGAACTCTGGCAATGGGCACTGGATTCAACAGAAAGCCGTCAGACTCACCTCTGCAGGTAGGGCTCTCTCATACTCACATCCTAAATGTAGGATAGGATTGGCAGTCCCTTCTGAAAGCCTGTCCTTATGTCCTCTGTCCCCCAGTTCCCTGCAGAGCACATGGAGATAACAGCGCTTCCTTTGCCTCCAGGAATGCTGAGGGCAGGGACAGAGTAAAAGCAGAAGCTCACTCTCAGACTCAAGACAATCAAAAAAAAAAAAAAAAATCTTAAATAGGTTTGTTTTTTTTGGAGATTTGATTCAGTTTCCAAACTCTTTGTAATTTCTGCGTGCAGGAGTCACACAGCTCCACAGGCTTTGCCCCGCCAGTGCTGCTGCGTCATCGCAGCAGTGCCGCACGCCCTGCAGGGAAATGCTCTGTGAAGTGGGTTTTGAGGGCGTCCCTCTGCTTTCTGAGTGATCTCAGAAGTTTTATTCACATTTTGCCAAGTGACCTTGCCCAGAGCTGCCTCTCTGAAGGAAAGCCTACAACTCTGCAAATCATGTGTACGCAGCAGATTTCTACCTTTTGTCCTTTCCTAAGGTGAGAGTATTAAACTCTGCTTACCTGATCAGTTTTCCTTCCCCATGTGTTTGCAATTTGTAGAATAAATGGAAATTTATTTATTTATAGCTGGATTTGCTCCTAAGGGAGGAAACATGTCATAATGTGCTTAGGCACTGGGGCCGACAAGGGGTCAGCGTGGAGCATGTAGCAGCACAGAAGGACACTTGTGTGTGTCCTTACAGATGCGCAGGGGCACAGATGTGCTCCGTGTCCGCGGGCTCTGCCGGGCTGGCACAGCGCTGCACGCCGTGCAGGCAGGCACGGAGACGCGCAGCGGAGCGTGCGCTGAAACCTCCCGTTCCGCAGCCGAAGCCGCCTCGGCCAGCAGCAGCCGCCCGCGGCCGGCAGAGGGCGCCGCAGCACGGCCCTGAGAGTCGCCGGGCCGGGACCCTGCGCGCAGCGAGGGGAGCGCCTGTGGGGCAGCGCGTCCTGCCCTGAGGGTAACTGCTGCCTGCTGCCAGTAACTAACGGGGGGCTGCAGGAAAGAAGGGGACAGACTGTTTAGCAGGATCTGTGGTGATAGGACAGCGGGAAATGGTTTCAAACTACAAGAGAGGAGATTTAGGCTGGATGCAAGGAAAAAAGATTTTATAGTAAGGGCAGTGAAGCACTGGCAGAGGTTGCCCGGAGAGGCAGAGGTTGCCCAGAGAGGCAATGGATGCCCCATCCCTGGAGACATTCAAGGCTAGGCTGTACCAGGCTCTGAACAACCTGATCGAGCTGTGGGTGTCCCTGTTCACTGCAGGGGAGTTGGACTGGTCGAAAGTCCCTTTCAACTCTAAGGATTCTATGATTCTATGCTTCTATCACGCGTAGGAAATCAGCTGCTGGGTCAAACTTGATGCATCATCTGGATGAGGTGGAGAGGTGAATGGAGATGTACCTACATTTTCAGGCATGGAGTGCTTTTGTGTGTTTTCTTGTGCTGGGCACCATCCACCTGGAAATACCATATTTACAATGTTATGCACAGTACTGAAATTCATAGCCAAGTTGGAGCCAAATTCTGGGGCAGATTTCCTGCTTGCTTTTCCCAGGAGGCAGCATTCCCCTTTCCTCTCCCTGAAAAATTAGGAGCAAGAAGCCAGCAGCAGCTAATCTGAGATCCCAGCAGAGCAGAAGTGCAGCACTGATGGGCTGACTTTTGACTAAAGGTGCTCCCTGCACTCTCTCTCTCCTCCTAGAAAGAGTTTTGCAGCTCCTCCAAAACTCCATCTCCTCTTGTGCTGCCACATTCACCTCCTTTGTCTCTGGAGCACACTGCCAGATTAAGTGGAAGGAAGCTAGAACCACTGTCAGCCTGCATGAAATCCCAGTTAGATGTGGGCTGTCTGCAGTAATGGGGAATCTTGCTCTAAATGGCTCAATAACACTACAGCTTTGCTATCTCCCTCTCTCTAATATATAAACTCTTTTACAGACCTAGATGGAATTACTTTGATGTCTCCTCAGATTGCATTGTTTTAAGGTACTTTTGCATTTTTATTGGCAATCCAGTTGTAATAGAGGGAATCCGTATAGCATCAATGCTGCTTTCGAGGAGATGCCTGGTAGCTGTGAAATATAGAGCAATAAGGTCGTGGACTATAGCTTAATCTTATCAGCAGAATTCAGATAGTGTGAGGCAGAAATTGTTCTGCTGACAAGTGTTTCCAGACAGCACTGCCTTGGTGAAATGGGATGGAAAGCCAGTAAACAGAGCTGTGTATGGATGCACGCATCTCCTGAGCATAGCAGCACAGATGGGAGCTGCCTGTACCCAGCTGCAGCCTCAGGATTCAAACAACCATTGCTGTGCTCCTCATGTGCTGCAGTGCCAGCACTGCTCTGGTGATCCTCCCAGGCCTGGAGCCACCAATCCTCTTCAGCTGCAGGGAAGGAAGGCCCAAAAGCCTACCCATGCCATCTCTTAGTGTACCCCATCTATCCTGTGTACCCCATTTTGCTGTATGATTATTAGATGTAGTTTGAAGTAGAAGGATCTCTGTTTATTAACAATGTCTATCTTCCAATTGTTGGAGTCTTGAGGTCACACACACCTTTGTCCACCCAGCAGCTGCTGGGAGAGCAGGAGGTGTCTACTCAGAAATGACCACATTTAACTCAGAAATTTAACTTTGAAAGAATAACAGATGCTGTGCACACACCTCCCCTCAGCCATCCTGATGGCAGAAAAAGGAAGCCAGGTAAAGCATTATTTGGCAGTGAGTTTAGCAAGAGGTCCTAGGGTGCAGGAGAGGTGCTTCCAGGGTTCCTGCATCAGCAGCAGCCCTTCGATGCACTCAGTGGTGCAGGCGGGGCTGTGATAATGCATGTGGTAGAATCACAGAATCATTAAGGTTGGAAAAGACCTCCAAGATCATCTAAGCCAACCATCCACCTACCACCAAGATTGCCCATTAAACCAGTAAACCATGTCCCTTAGTACCACACCTCCAGGGACAGTGACTCCACCACCTCACTGGGCTGCCTGTTCCAGTGCCTGACCACTCTTTGAGAGAAAAAAAGTTTTTCCTCATATCCAACCTGAACCTCTCCTGGCGCAACTTGAGGCCGTCACCTCTCATCCTATCACTGTTACCTGGGAGAAGAGGCCAACTCCCACCTCACCACAACCTCCTTGCAGGGGGTTGTAGAGAACAACCACTGTGTACCTGCTGTGATGTGTGTCACAGGGCCATGCTCAAGGGCAGGGGGATGGATGGTGGCCTCATCTTCCCAGCTGGGCATTACTGGATGAGGAGCCCTGAGAATTTTTGCTAAAAATTGATGAGCAGATAGCCCGCTTATAGGTGCTCCTTCCACATTTGCCCTGCTTATAACTCAGAGGCTTTCTGCAGCCTCAGTCCCTGCTCTTTTCTCCAAGCAGTGTATTGAGGAGGTGGGATGCACAGACCCCTTCACTGCCTGTAGCACGTTATGGCCTTTCTGCCCAGGTGCTGTGTGATGCTCTCCAGCCCATCCTGCTGCATACCTAGAGAAACATCAGTTTCTGCAGACTGATGGATTAGAGCGTCAGCACTGCTAAACACACTGTTTAGAATTTTTAAATGTTTAATTTGTAGTGATGAAGACTAAATTGAGAATTAAAACCGCTCACATCAGTCCCAAGGGAGTGACCCCCTCCCTCCCACTCCATCTGGAATGAAGAGGAGCTGGAATTATACATGAATTAATGAATAAGTAATAGAGAAGCACACAAATAAATTTCTGATGCAAGGATGTTTTTTTAAATCATCCACAAGTTAATATTTATTTATGTAACTTGAAGAATTCAAGCCAATGGCTACATAAATATTAATTACTAATTAAACTTTAATGGCAAAGCAAAACCCTTGCATTTTCTAAATGTATATATTAAAGTCATCGTTATTTGTTTGAAGAATTGGGTTTGTTTGTGACTCTGGCCAACCAGCGACAAGAACACAATTTCAGAGCAGGAGACAACTGAGGTTAATCGTGATTTTTGCTTTCATTGCAATTGCTCAAAGAGAGGATGAATTCATTTCTGGTTTTTGTCCCATGAGGAGACAATAACAAATTTACAAACAGGCCTTAGCGAAACCAGGGCATTGTCGTACTGTGGTTGTTCATCATGACTGCGTTTTTTCCAATGCGAAGAGCCCCAGCTACTTAGCCCATCACTGCCAGCTCATTTAGATTAGCTGATTATCTGACTTGAGGTGGTAATTTAGCACCTGTATGCCTTTTGGCAGCCTTACAGCTCACCTGCGATTGCAGTTTTTGCAGGCTGCTCTGAGTCATTTTAGACCTACATCTTGGATCCTTACATTTATAACATCCCTGAGTATCGTGCTTTCACATGATAATCCCCCTTGGGAAGAAGTTTACAGAGATGAGCTTTCCTCTTCCACAAAGAAATGGGGGTGACAAGGCATCTCCTTCTTCCCAGGCAGCTCAAGCTGGAGTCTGGCTGATATGGGGTCCCAGGGCTGCAGGTTCCTTGGGCTCAGGAGAAGGAAGCAGGCACAGCACCGCTCACCGTGCACGGCCACATCAGGGATTTGCAGCTAAAGGACACAGGCAGCGATATGACAGGGAAAGGGATGATTTTACTGAGCACTTTGGTAGAACCCTCAAGGCTGGGTGGTGTGCTACAAGCTGAAATTGCCAAGCAGGGCCACACGGAGTGAAGGGGAGATGGACCCTAAGAGATACTAAGAACTGGACTTTGGGTAGAGCGTGGTTTACATGTACCTATGCATTAAAATTGAAAAAAAAAAATTGAATCCAAAAAGAGAGCTCTGGCATTCGATATAAACTCATGCAAACTATTGGCGGAACTCCCTGCTCTGTGGTTGCGCTGTGGCTTGGGTTTGTGCTTTGTAGCTTTCTTCATTTCGTCCAATCATTACAGACAAGCTGACACAACAAATCCTGAGTGCAGCACATTGTTTCATCCCTGGAGTGGTCAGGGTCGTCCTCCTAATACGGCCACGCCGTGATCCCCTGACTCCATGCTCTGTTGCAGTCAGCCAGGTGAGTCCAGGTGCTCACGGGGAAGTGTGTGTGTGACCTGTCAATAGCCTTTAATAGGATGCGGGGGCAGATTGAACATTTCTTGCAGTGTAGTTATATTGGTTCTCATTTAATTACTTAAATTGAATGACATTAACTAAGGAACACTACTGGCTTAAGACAGTACAAGCAATTTTCTTACCCATTTTGAGTCTGATGGAGCATAGAAAGGCATGAGTTGATTAAAATCAACCAGACATCACCCAAAGTTCAGAGGTAAGAAATCTGTGGGGTCTGAAAAGGCAAGAATATGACCTGAGCCTTTATGCAAAAGCCCAAACATCTCCTAAATCAGCTCTCCTGAATCGTATGTGCTCTCTGGTTCAAGAACAGTGGATGGTCTTTGTATGTATCCTTTTTAAGTGGAAAGGAGAGATAGAGATGGAAAATAAATTAAGCTGGTTACAAGCACAATAAAACCAACCGCACAAAATTAAATGTAAAACATCGAAAATGTACCAGAAGTAATAAAGACAAACCAGCGACTGGACTCCAAGCACAAGCCCTGGCTAATTCCTTACTGAAAAGATATAAAGGAAAATCAATATTTTAAAAAAATGAGACCTTTAGCATAGAACCTTGTTAAATGGCGTATACAACAATTTAAAAGAAATAACTTGGAAACTAGAAGTGCAGCATGGAAACATCTGAATAATTGACATTTAAAGAATTAACATAAAATTATTTCAATATAGAGATGAAAGTAGTCAAGCACTCTTCTAATGCCCACATAAAACTAGGCAGCTTTTAGAGTGCGCCTTCAGCCTTGAAAGCATTTGCTTAATGATCAGTCCTGTGTCCCAGCTCTCTGTAGGCAATATAGGCATTCAGTAATGTGTGGAACAGCTCTATTCAGGTTATTTTTTTCCCTACTCCTTGGCCTCGCCATTAGATGATGAAGTAGCAGGCCAGCATTGGGTGGGTTTGCTCTGTTTCTGCTCCTCTGGATTGACTGAGAACCATATCAGCATCCCTTGAATAAGCCACCACTTTTCTGGAGAATTACCCTCTGTCAGTGGTTGGCATACACAAAGAGAAAATGTTATGGTATTGCCATTCATCCTTTATTGTTCCAAACCATTATTTCAGCATGGTGCTCTCCTTTCAATGCAGTGTCACAGATCTCAATTAAGCAACTACTCATTATTTAAACAAACACAAATATAAAACCAATCTTTAGTTTCTTTTCAGTGAATTCTTTCATCTACATCTATGGGAGGTAAAGATCTGGAGACTATGTCAATGATGGCGCAGAAAATGTAAAAGCTTTCTGTATTTTAATGACTATGCAGCAATCTTGAATTGAGTTTTGGACTCTCCAGATAGTTTTGGACCTGCATAGTCCAACACCAGTCTGGTTGGTAAGGACATTTAAATAGGTAGTAATGTGGATAAATTCTAATATAATGAAATGATGGAGCACTGGAACAGCCTGCCCACGAAGATTGTGGAGTCTCCTTCCCTGGACATATTCAAGACCCATCTGGACACCTACCTGTGTGACCTGCTGCAGGGAGCCTGCTTTGGCAGGGGGGTTGGACTTGATGTCTAGAGGTCCCTTCCAACCCCTACAGTTCCGTGATTCTGTGAAATACTAATGCTCAAATGGATGTCCATGCAGCCAGGCTAGCTGAGAATTGAAGTGTTGGCAGAACCAAGGTCCGCCATCCTTCAGGCTATGAGATTAAGGCTCTCTGTTTACTGTGTGATTCCCAACAAGACTCAAAGTAATGAGAGCACTGCCGACTTTATTATCTCCTTTCCTGCGTAAATAAGGCGAAATAAATTCCAGGCTTACTTTCTCATGGGACTCCAAGATCTGGGGTTTTAGGCAAAGCCCTGCCTGGAAGAAGTATTGGGAGTGCCGTGCGTTCAGGGCTTGGTATGGTGGTAGTTGCTCTGTATCACTCAGGATATCTCTGAGGAGAACAAAAGGTTTTTGGTCCTGACAGTGAGCAGAGATTTCACTCTTAAGCTTGTCAATGGTACAGAGGCCAGCCCTACAATCCTGCTGGTTTTCCTTTCACAAGAGTCTGGGCTTAGCAGGGGCCTTTATACAGTCATGACACCTGCTGATGACATCATTTATCAGAAAAGTTTGTCTAATTAGAAAATGTCACTCCAGATGGATCCTCTATTCCAGAGAGAATATGACAGAAATAACATGGGAATTGCAACATTTTTCCAGAACTTTCTCTTGAGGTTTTATTGCTGATAGATCTTTGCTCAGGTTACTTGTAGTCAAAACCTGCCTTCAGCATCTTGGTTCTACAGCTCTGATGTGATCAGGAAGCCATTCTGAATGCTTTAAATTGAGCATTTCCAACTAATGAAGTGTGAAAATGAATAAAGAAGTCAGTTCTCCATGCTTCTTATTTTTAAGTTCAAAGTCCATAGCTAAGAGTTCTGACACAAATAGTGATCTGCATTTGCTTGTAAAGAAGCTAAGCATTGAAGAAGATAAATGATATTTGAATTGTCCTCGAAAATAAATGACATTTAAATTGTCCTCATGATCTTTGTGCCACCAGGTGAGCTTGAGATTTGCTGGGAGACTTCAGTTCTGCTTTCTGAAGAATGCTGGGATTTCCAAGTGTGATGTTAGCCTTACATAAAATGAGTGAAAGGAGAATATACAACAACAAAGCAGAACCCTGGCTAGCTCATGGCAGACTGGATGAGTCCTGGGGGAATTAAGAAAAGCCCTGGGGTTCAAATTCTTACTTAGACCCATCAGAGGAATTAAACTAAGGAGAATTTCCTTTCAACAGTTGCATTGAAATAATATCATTTCCTTTCTTTTATTTCACAACATGACACATCTCACAACAACATTCACAACATTTACTCCTGATATTCATGTAATTTTTACTCTGGGCTGAAAAAAATCATTTGGAAATTTCATTAAAACTGGTGTGAAAATAGCATTAAAACATTCGCTCTTGGTGAAACAGAAGTATTCAATGAGATTTGCCAAGGACCAGGGAAATAATGGAGAAGTTTCTGTTCACAGCTGTGGTTTCAGGATACCCACACATGATGGCATGCCTCAAGGACTCCCTTGCACAGGTTTCATGTTTCCAGGATTATCTTCACAAATAGTGGGATGTTACCAGCCAGGAGATGCTTGCTTATTGCAGACCTGTGGCAGAAGGCTGACAGCTGAAATGCTTGAAATGTGGTGTGAGCCCAGCACCAAGCTGTGCCTAAACCAGAGACCTTCTCTTGCAAGGATATCTGGCATCCCTGTGGGCTCAGGCTCCAGCTTTGGCACTTGGGCCGTACACTGTGTCTTCGGCCTTTACTTGGCCTCATTTTTTTTTCTCATGATAATTGAAGGAACACTCATAGATTTTGTATACTGTATTTTCCACATTTAAGAAGTCAGGTAATATATTCACTTTTTTTTTTTAACCAGTCCAGAGATTTTTCTCCCTTTTCCCTCCTTTTAATAGCTACGTTTTTTCTGATGATCTTTATAAAAATATGATGGATTTCTCCAAGCCCTAAATTTTACTCTTTTATTTGAAGCTTTGTGAGTGCTAGCTCCGTTACATGGTTTAGCTGACTTGAGGGCTGGGATATGTTAATTATTCAATGATTTAAATGAAATATCAAAGGAGTTTTTATTGATTTGCATATAAAAGTTATGAAACCCAATATATGGCACAACAGACAAATTAGTAGGTCATAAAAAGCATGAGTGAATTACTGTTTTATTAAAGCTTTAAGATAACATGCTGTAGTATCTGAAAATAAAGGTCAAAAGAGGAAAAAAAGGAAAATTTAAATGTGTGCACATTAATGGACTGAGGAATGTGGCTTTACTAATAACTTCTGTGCATAAAAATTTATATTTTTCAACACTGCAATCATTTCTTTTACCCTGTTGGGTATTTTAAATGTGCTCTTGTGTATATAATATTAATTTAGTCGTAAAATAAAAGGCAGTAATTCAGACAGTAGCCCATGTGAGCTATTAAATTCAAAGTACCATGTGAAGTATTTGTGGTTATGGTTCCTTGCAGTTCAGGATAAGATGCAAACAAAACACTTCTGACAAGGTGAAAGTATTTGCTTTCAGAATACCTGCTCATGTTCCTGCAGCCCTGCATTTCCTTCTCAAGAGCTGACACTGACTCCAATTAGGCTATTTGGGGATAAATTATGAGGATGCTCCTTGGGAAAAAGCATGAGATGAGGATTTGTGCAATAACCAGGCTTCTAAAGGGGAACTGTATGTTCTCTGATTCTGTCTAAACTAGCTGATGTTATAGTTCACTTATTTTTCTGCTAGACCAGCAAGCTTTGCTGCCTTGGGAAGTGAAAAGATGTTCTCGCTTGTCCTGCTCATTCACTGAGGCTGGGCTGAGGGTTAACAAGCAGCAGACAGGCCTGGCTGCAGAGACCCCAGCTGCCTCAAACATTTTCATGTTCTCTCTCTAAAAAGCTTGAAGGAAATGTTTCATTCACTATGGTGGCAAATTAATACCAAGTAATTAATCAGAATTCTTCTCACTCACTTTTTGTGTGCACATACTCGTACCGTGGCATTAAGTAGTGGAGCACCTGGTTGCTCTCCTGTTAAATGTGTCTGTGCTCAGACCCAACACAAACATTTCTCAGCAAGAAGAAATTAAGCTCAGAAATTAAGTTCCCAAAATAACTGTGCAGCATGAATCAAAGACAGCTGCTAATGTGGTAAAGATTACTTATTTCCTCCAGCACTTCCTCTTGCCAGCCAGAGGCATCTGAGAACTGCTGGTGAGTTCAGTGCACACTTGAGCCCTGGGTAAGGCACAGCTGTGTCAAGAAGCTGACAGCATCTGTTTGCTTTCTGACAACTCTGTATGCTGTTGAAGAGAGCAGGAGTGGGTTCCTTGGGTGCCACAGAGGGTGAGTTATCATGACTTTTCTGGCTTATCATGGTAACACAGAATATCCCGAGTTGGACCCACAAGGATGTTCGAGTCCAGTTCCTGGTTGCACACAGGCCCAGAGGGATGGAGTTGGCAGATGTCTATGGTGATACTCCAGGGACTCCTTAGCCAGCAGTGTTCCCAGACAATTGTCTGCCTCGTCCTGCTTGCCCTGAGCCTCCCATCCTGCAGAAATATGTAGGAGAACCATTCCCAGCAAGCTGGAGCCGCCTGAGGGCAGATGATCTGGGTGTTTGTTGGTCTTAGCAAGATCACGTTTTGGCTGGGGAAGTCGGTGGAGGCCAGCCCCGTGTCTGAAATGAAGGTTAATTCAGCACCAGAAGAGGTGTGTGGGCAGGCTTAGCATCCTCACGTCTGCAGTGAGTCAGACACCCCAGAGACAGCCAGCAGAGGATGAGAGGGAGAAGTAGGTCAGGGCAGACAAAGGCACCAAGGCATCCATCTGCCGGATCAGACAAACCAGGAGACAGCAGGAGGGGGTATCTGACCCCCTGAGTGTTTGACAGGGAGAGCATACCTCACCCTGAGCCCCGGTGGAGTGGTGATGCTTGATGACTGGCAGCTGGAGAAGCAGCTCGGGCTGGGAGGAGGGGGCCTGGTCAGGTTTCACCTGGCTAAATAGCCAGATAACATTGCAGAGCGACGGGGAGTTAATTAGGTACTCACTGTATCAATTAGCAAAGGCAAAAGAATTGTCCTGTCTGCTTTAATTGGCAGAGAGAGGGAGTAGGGCACCTGACATAGGCACCCTTGGCCTCTCTGGGGCAAGGCAAGCTCGAATGACCCCCAAGCTGTGGGATGGGAGCTGCTGCAGGGCCTGCTCCCTCCACACGTATTTGTCACTGTGCTTAAAAGCAGGCCTTGGGGGTGAGAGCAGCAGGATCCCAGGTAGTCCTTGGCTATGGTGTCTGGGAAGCCTCACTTGAAGCTGGTGAGCATGCAGAGAATGATACATGTGTTTTAGGAATCCAGGCTCCAGAAGGGAAAGGTCAGCCTTTTAAACAAGAGAGATTTCACTTCTCTCAGCAATGCCAGTGCAAGGCAAAAGTTATATCACTGATTTATTTATTTTCTTTGCCTCCTTGGTGGGCCTGGGGCATTCCAGGCATAGAAGGAAAGCAGACATCTCTCTGTGGCATGTGCAGCCTCCAAGGTTTATCTGTGCTCAGAACACCGTTGATGAATCAGGACTGAAGCAGGCACACATCATTTCAAGCCAGATAAATTCCTATGGGTGTACTCTCAGCCAGACTTCAAGTGACATAGTTTCTTGCTACTTTATTCTTCAAGAGCTGTATGAGCATCTGTAAAGACTCAGCACTCTCCTAATTGTATCACCTGTGTTGTAGGAGGGATGGGAGCTGGTTTGGCCGTGTAGTGTGGTGCACTGTCTCTGAGGTTATGAATAGCTCCGAAGCTGTAGTAAATGCTTAAGGTTTGCAGTGTCTGAAGCATTATATTGTTCAAAAGGATCGTATTTTAGGGACATGGTTTAGTGGGCATGGTGGTGATGGGTTGATGGTTGGACTAGATGATCTTAGAGGTCTTTTCCAAGCTTTATGATTCTGCGATTAAACTCCCTGATAACTTGTTTTGGTTCTTCTGGCCATCCTCAGAGGTGCTCCAGCTACACAAGGAAGGTCTGGTTGCTTCAGATGTGTCTAAGCCTGCACCTTCACCAAGCAGGCTTCAGAGATGGGAATGATGGATAACGATATCTGCTTTCTGTTAGGCAAAAAACAGCACAGGCATTTGAAGATGGTCCCAATGGCAGGATGGGTGGGAGCTAGGTGCAGGAGTCAGGGTGGCTGGGTGAGGGACTGCCCATCAGCCAGAGCTGGTGTGGACATGGCAGTGAGGCAAGGTGGAGGGCCTGATATTAAGGTGTAAATGAAGGACAGAATAACTGGAAAAGTGATCAGCAGGGAAATAAGTTTTTAAGGAGCTCTTGACCACATGGAGTGAGGGAATTTAATCAGTGTCTGAGAGTGAACTACTAGCCATGCTTTGTGCCCAGTGGAGACAGAGAGATGTGCATGAGTCTAGGAGATAGGGAAGAGAACTGAGATACTTCTGTCATCAAAGGAATAAGAAGTTTAACTAGGAGAGGTCCCTCTGAAACATTTTGTAGAGGTAAATCTACTGGCAATTTCTATTTCTACTGTGAAAAATCTCACTCTGCCACTTTGGATAAATTACCATCAAATGATAACGTCAGAGGAAACATTCAGGCGATGTAGAAATGCTCATTGGTGAAGAGCAATGAAAAAACTGCTTGGCTGGAACAGCACACATCTGAAACTGCAAAAATCCCTAAAGGATCTTCTCAGCCACAATCACATCTGACAGTGAAGTTTTGGCAGCAATGAACAGGCTGTCTCAATTGTGGGACTTTATTTTCAGCTGCTTTGCCAGTGTTACACTTGATAGTACCAATGCAAGAGGAGTGTAAAATGCAGCCCTTCCTGCTTGAGAAGGGCTCATTACTCATTTCACATAGATTTAAAAAAAAAAATAGTGTGCGATACTGTACAGTGGAGGATGCTCTGAAAACCCATCACACCAGGAAGACAATCTCCTTGAGCGAGAGAGTGAAAAGAAAAGTCTTCTGTAAGCGAGTTTTCCTCCTCAGAAGGGGAAGAAGTAGGAGCGGGGGAAAGGAGGCTGCTCACATCATGGGAGCAGAGCTAGGCTAATGTTCATTGCTCTGAAAATGCCTACCCACAGAAAAGGGGAACCTCTCAATGTGTGTCCTGCAGCAGGAACCAGATTTACTCCTGTATAGGTGCTCCTGTAAAACAGCTATGTCAGGTCTGATGAAGAATGCTGTGTTTGTATCTACAAGAAGAGGATGTTCTGCTGCTTGGGGCTGGGCTCCATGCAGTCTGGCCCCTCTGTGCCTCCGTGCAGCAGCTGCTGCCAGAACAGCAACAACCAGCTAGGGCTCAGGAAGGCCAAGGCGATTTCTCAACATCTCTGTGCACAAAATCCAGGAGTTTTATTTTGCAAGGTGTTGCAGAAATCTGCTAGTGACCATATCCCATCCCTCCTCAAGTTATTGAGTACGCTGCTTTGTGCCTAAAGAAAATGTGTTGAGTTGAAAGTGGTTTTGTTTGCATCAACTTTCTAGTTCTTCCTGGAGCCAGCTCAACCCAACCCATTATGCTTTGTGGCTTTTGCTGGGGGTGCCTGGCTCGGGATGACACATGTCCCCTCTGGGGCAGGCTGGGGTGCTGTGGGCTGGGAGCTGCAGGGAGACCATCACGTTGTTCACAGCTCTTAGGCAACCACATCACACAGTCTCCATCTCGCATCTGCATAATCCATCACTTTTAAAAGACATTTCCTTATATCAGTTAATATAAAATGTTGTTCATTGTGTCAGCCAGCAGGAGGTTTCATAGGTCCTTTAGGCAACTTAAACAGTGATTAATCAAAAAAAGCCTCCACCTTCTTCGTGCTGTTAATGCTGTTGTTAGGTTGGAGGCAGTGTAATTTATGACATTTCCTGATCCTGTTAGCTAGGATGTCTGATTAATTTTGGCTCTGGGATTAAGTCAGCAAAAGAAATTTGACTTCCCCGAGCAAGTGGTATATATCATCCACCCGCGTGCAGGAGGGACAGAATAGTATCTTTGTGCTAGGACTTGTATTGTGTCCTCAGCTATAGCCAGAAGGTGGCATTATGTACTCATCTTATTGCTGTTGCTGGCTGGAGACTGAGTGGATTTTAAAGCCCAGGACAGGGTCAGCTTCTTGATTTTGATACAGGAGGGAAAGCACTGGCATTTTTTGCTGGAGACGCTGCCCCTGCCTCCCAGCACAGGACACAATGGCACGCTTCTGGTTCCTTTTCTCCCAGAAAATTCAGAAAATGAATCATAAGTAGCTTATCTATTAGAGAAAATCTTGCTTTTTACATGCTTTTCCTTCTTGGTACTCATGTGCTTTTTTAATGCTGCTGTTACATTTTGTCCTGCTGCTTACATCTTTTCTGTGCTTCTTGGGGCTACACAGCAAAGTTTGGAGGTTAGTATAGACTTTTTTGTTTCTTCCCTGCTTTTCTTTCCTTTTTTTTCCTTATAATAATATCTTTTATCAAGCGGGCAAAAGATCCTTCAGTAGCTCAGAGGATTTCTCAGCTGATGAAACAATCTGGTATTTGTCTAAGTGCGCCTCTGTGAGGTGTTTTAAACCATTCTGGCATGCACAGACACAACGTGAGTACCTTCACCTAGCAGCATGGCATTTGGTCTGTCAGGTGTGTTCCTTTCTCTGGGAGGCCCAACAATGCCCATGTTGCTTTCCATGGGTGCAAACAAGACACAGCCATGCAAAACACCACACCCTTTTCCCTCCATGCCCATCACCTTCATTCCCTCATTTGGATAGCTGTGTGCAGTTTGCAGGCCTGCTGCTGCAACTGATGCAGCCTTTTGATGCAAGGTTCAAGAAGAAATCTCTGTCTCATTGTGGCTCTATAGGCCAGAAGGAAAGGTATTTCCATGCCACTGCTGGAGGTGTGGCTGCAGCCTGGACAAACAACACAGGGTTTTGGATCCTAAGCTGTCAGGAGGATGCTGTTGAGAAGTGACTATAACCCTAAGATGCTGCAGTTTATATTCTTGCTCCATTAACTTTGACAACAGACTTCTGAGACTTCTAAACCAGACTTATAAATCATACTGGTAAAAAATGCACTGGGGTTTACTTGTGCATAGTACAGAGCTCTGCAAATAAAATTAACTCTTTGTGCAAGACTCTAGTGTGAAGCAGATGCTTGGCACTTTGTGTCAGACTGCTGAAATCTTGGGCTGGGATTATGGAAACCCAACAGCCCACAGTGCATGCTTTGGGCTTTGGCTTTCAGTTTCTCCCCAGCCAGACCCAGCTGGGAGGTGTTTGGGTGGTCAGAAGTGGTGAGATGGGGCCATCCACAGCCTGGAAGCAGTTACAGACACAGCAATGCAGGACTGTGCTTGAATCGCCTTCTTTGCCTTCCAGCAGCTATTGATGCTCAGCAGCTTCCAGCAGGGCTTTCACTCGTCTGCTCAGCCTGGGGGAGCCTGGCAGTGTTGGCACCCAAAAGCTTACCCTGCCCTTGAAAAGACCTGATTTCAGAAGCTACTAAATACTTTTTAGTCCTCTGTGAAAATAAGAGCCTTTAAAAGTACCTCAATCTTTAAAAAATAGCTCAGCAAGAAACCTTCCTGAAATCATGAATTGTTTTTCAAAGCCTTGAGCTTAATCTGATAGGATGGCACCTCCTGCATAACCTGGGCAATATTACTAGACATATAACTTGGAGCCATGCCCACGCAGGTCTCTGAAGCTTACAAGGTTTTGTAGCACCTGTGTGGGAGAAGCTATGGTGGCTCTGAAAGAGTGAACTGGGTCATGTCCTGCATCCACAGCAAAACAGGGAGCTCAGTTCTTGTGGCAGGGCCTGTAGCAGCAGTGATGAATGGCAGAGGGGATTTTCATCCCTTTGATAAATTTTGCAGGGCTGACGGTTAGAAAGATCGCACCCTGACTTCTGTGCCACGAGCTTTGAGTAAGGGAGTTTTTGGGTGGTCAGAGTGATAATGCTGCTTCTTAAGTACCCACATCTCAAGCTCTTGCGGCTCCTGTGTGCCCAGGGGTGGGAGGGAGGCATAAAGCTAAACTAGCACGCTTGGGAAAAACACATTTTTTGGTGCTGTGAAAAGAAACACAAATGAATTTGAAGGCATTGCCTTTGTAAAGGAAATATCGAGGTAGGAGCAGACTGCTTTGCTGTCAGGAACAATCTCCTTTGCTTCTGCAGGATGTTTGAAAAGAAAGGAAAGGCAAGCTGGATTTGGCCTCTCTTTTGCTAGGTGTTCAGCAGTTGGAGAGATGCAGATTTTGCCATGGCTTGGCTCACCTTCATGCCCTGGGACTGCTCAGGCTATGCTGTGTCTTGGGAAGAGGGAAGGAGGGAGGTGGCTGTGGGCATGAGCCCAGTGTGAAGCAGAGCAATGGCTGGGCAAAGCTCAGGATGAGAGTTTTAAACAAACATACTGAGCTTTTCTTTTGCTCCTCATCTCCTCCTTGCTCCACCTTTCCTCCAGCGCCTGAGCATCTCTTTCCACAGCCACTTGGCTCTCCTGTGTAGGGCATCTCCTTGCTTTCTCAAATCCGGTTATTCCCTTTTCACCTTCATGCCCTCCTCTACAGCCACAAGAAGAACTTGGGAATCTTCTGACGTATTCTCATACCATCTGTAAATTGGATGCTGCTCCACTGCTCAAGTGAAACCAGTTGCTGCCACTGCTTAGGGCACTGGGACCTTACCCTTGTGCTTTCGGGGCTCTACTGAGTAACAGGTGATATTTCAGCTGGGACCATGAACTCAGCAGATGGGGGAGCCTTCAGTGCTTCCACAAACACAGAATATTTTTCTCCTCTTTATAGCAAAAAAAAAAAAAATATATATATATATATCTTAACAAGGTTGCAAACAGTATAGCATGATCAGCAAAAGGAAAGAATATGGCAATTTTATTCCAGCCCCATGAGTTGCTGTGGGAATTCGGACGCAGAGACCTTTCACTTCATTCTTATCAGACTGAGGCACAAATCCTACAGAGGGCAGCAGAAACAAACCCACACCTCTTGCCTATTGTCAGCTGAATACTTGGGTGCTACTAATTGAACGTGCTTTATGTACGAGTGCTGTTCAGTACACGCATCCAGAACACGCAGCGTATCATTTGGTGATACACAAACCGACTGGGACAATTTACAATGGTGATTTTTCTACTGACGGGTAAATTAATGCTCTCTATTATAGGCATTTAATCAGTGCCAGCTCCCTAAGTCTCTAAACAGGCCACCAGGATAGAAGATGGATTGGTCTGAACGCATCATATATAACACAGGAATAGTTCATAAGAACGTAAATGACATGTTTGTTTCCCAGAGCCACAAAGACAACTCTGTGGTAGGGAGGAACATTGACAATCTCCTGCCAAGAGACATGGAGGGGACAAGACGCTGGTTTGTGTGGAGTTTTTGTCTTGTCTTTTGGTTTTTCAAGGCAAGAGCACTGAGATGGCCTGGAGATGGTGAGGAAGGTTGTGCAAGCCCTACACATGGGCACAATTATTTGTGGAGATGGGGTCCTGGTGATGCCTGCACTGCCTCTACGGTGTATGGAGATGCTGCTCTTGCACTGTGCTTTGTGGCAAAATTAACAGATCATCACATCACTCTGAGATCTGGCTTTGTGTTTATACAGGTGGCCAAAATGCTAAAGATGCCAAAGCCCCAGCCCAGCCCCTCTATTAATGTTACTTCTCTTTTTAGTTAGAACAATATAATAATTCTCTGCTTGGCTCAGTGGGAGCACAGATCTGATTTTGAAACAGAGATTCATCCTCATGAGCCAATGGGATAAAACACACCATTTATTATCATGGCTGAACACATCCCTAGTGACATAAAAAAAAAAAAGGGAATGCACAAAGTGATGGTCACTCTGCCAAGATCCCAAACCCAAACTGTCCGTGAAAGCCAGTGAGGCTTAGGCACTTAAACCTCTATCAAGCTTAAAATAGGATTTGAGTGTTCACGTGCCTCAGAAGATTCTCTCTTTTCATTTCTCTCAGGTCTGCAAGATTGTGATTAGGAAATCAGGCTGGCTGCACAGCTGAGAAGATGGTCATCGCATCCCTCCCATCTGAACGGCCCAGAGCCACTCCTGGTTTCTGCTAATGGAAAGCCACAGAGCTCGATTAATAAGAATAAGTGTTGGAACTTCCTTCCTTTACACCCACAGAGTAGCCTGCATATGCCAGTGAAATTAAGGAGGAAGAGGAGTTTGTGGTAGTGTTTCTGGTGCAGCAGGGATGTAGTAGCAACCCTCTAAGATAGCCTGACTTTGGCCACTTCTCCTGAGCTCGGTCCAGGAATCAGTGGAGGTTTTTATGCTTAGTGCTGAAATTCTCTGCTTTGTGAGCTGGTTTATCTCCTCCATAAGGCACACATGGGTATCATTTATGGCCCAGTAAATTCACATCCAGTGCACTTGGTGCCACATGGCCTTCAGGCTCCTGGCTAACAGCACGCAGGCGTGACCCACAGCTCCTGGCTTAATTGCAAAGCACTAGAAGTGTGAAATGACAAAAATAATTACCATAATACACTAATGAAATAAAATATGTTTTGCTGAAATTAGAAACAGTCTCTGTGCAGGCCAAAAGGTTCAAACATTAACCTGTGTGTAGGGACTAATTATGATCTGCGATCTGTGAGTACAAGGATGACTTCTGTGGGGCTGCTCTGCTTCCAGGATCAAATCTGAGTTGTATGGGGAACACTCTCTTGTGTTTGCACAACACCTGCAGTAGATTTATGTCACTGTGAAAAACAGTATTCTCGGGGCTGACTCACCCACTTCTGCTGTCTTGTCACACCGAGCCCTGTGATGAGGCCTCTGGGGCTGAGCGCTGCAGTGACCACAGGGCAAGGTTTGCAACTTGTCACTTGTAGCATGTCATCGCCGTCACTGCAAGGCCATGGGGGAAGGTCTGTGCAGGGGACCACATTGGCCACCTTGCATTAAGGACCTTCTGTTGTGGCACCCACCCCCAGCTTGTGACTCGATCTGTGCTGCTATTGCTATGGTACGAACATAGAACGGCTTAGGCTGGAAGGGACCTTAAAGATCATCTAGTTCCAGCTCCCCTGAACAAATGCAATATATTCAGGTGTGCTTAGGGACAGTGATTTTTCTATATGGAAATACTGAAGTGTAATTCCCTTCTTTTATTCTTTTCCTTGCTTTTGAAAGAGAATCTTATGTGAGTTGGTTTGTTCCCCTCGAAACTGTAGCAGTGGCAAAAGAAGGGAGTGAGGAATGGGCATGTGGATGCAGAGAGATAACACAGACACCTGAAACAGGTAAAGATTTAATTAACTTGCATTTTCTTGGATGTGAAATACAAGTTTTAAGACATCAGCATTTGACTTCTAATTTCAGTGTCTAGGCTTCTGAAGCCAGCACCTGTGTTTTCCTTGGAGCAATAACACATGAGGTTTGGTGTCTCTTTTGCACCAGTTTAATGTACCAATTTGATGTACATTAAATGTCCCGAGGATAGCAGTTTTCATTGACAACGCAGACTGGCAGGGCCGAATTTGGCTTGCTGGGAGGAACTGGGATGGCTGGGGAGACAAAGCAACCAGCTGTTAGAGCACTGGCAGTGCTTAGTATTTTTAATACTACTTTTCACTGAAATCCTACATGTTTTAGCTTTGATCAGATCCTAAATCTTTCTTTGGAATTTTTGTGTTTCAAAGGGTTAACCATGCTCCCAGTTTGTCAGACTGGTTCAGCCATCAGAGGAGGAACTTCTGCTTCTCCTGCGGTGTCATCTGGCCATGAAATAGCATTTGGGCACAGCAGCTACTCACTAACCTGTGAAAACAAGAATGAGAATTGTGTTTAATGGGCCTCTTAAGTAATGCATGTACTCGGGATTTAACACGTTCCTGGCATTACCACTGATTGTGGGCTGCCATGCAGATAACTGCGATTTGCAAAAACGCACAACTGTTATTAGGATTGACTCTTGCTATTATCAATGTTTGTCATTTACAAGGAGAGCAGTTTTAAAATGTAATTAAGGAAAGAGCTTCCTAGTTTGGGCCTACTCTTAACCATTGACATTGAAATAAGTTACAGCCACCAGATGTTGTACCCAGGTCTCAGCATAGCACTAGGCTCACTACAAAGTCTCCAGCTGACAATCTGCAGCCCTAGTGAAATACATCAGCATATCCCTGCTAAGTTGAGATTGGGAACAGCAGAATTCAGACTTCATCACACAGCACCGTGCCTGGTTTCCATCCTAGCTCACATTCATCCTATGAGTAGCTGCCTTGTGTTTTCTCAACACCTTGAAAAACTGGGTCCTCATTTCAAAATAAATCCCTTTGTTGGTTTTGTGCTAAACACCATGATCTCCTATGGGCCAGTGGACACAGGTTCATTAAGCAGAGGGCACAGTTTCTGCCAAGGATAACTGTGTCCCAGCAAACCAAAAGTTTTTGTTCATACTGTACAGTCTTTAGAGCCTTAAGTGAGTCTCTGTACTGTTGCATAGCATTACTGAGTACACTGTGGAAGTGGGACTCAGCCTGGACCCCCCTTGAAGCTGCAAATAGAATTAAACCACGGAATATGGAAAGCCCCCCTTGGGCACAAGAAGTCCCTTGCCGCATGTCACCTTGTGGGAGGCAGCCCTGCTGCAGCTGTGTCCAGATGTGCACTCTCAGAGGAGGTGCTGCACATGATGCCCAGGTGTAGCTGGCGGCATTTACTCAGAGCTGCACATCATCCTTTAGGGTCACGCTAGAGACTGGCACTTGCCATTGCACAGATAACAAGAAATGTAATGCTCAGGATTATCAGATTTTCCAGCTACTCTGCAGAAACAGCTGTCAGCAAATCTGTGACAGCAGATGTTGGGATGTTATTCAGTGTACTGTGTGCTAATCTGCTGCTCTGCTCTCCCCAATTAGACAGTCATTTCTTGCTATCACAGGAGGAAACTTGGAAAATATTGTTATAAGAATGTGCAGCAGAGTAGCCTGGGTCCTTCTGGACTAGGGAGCTGTAGGCAGGTGCTCACTTTTTCCAGTCAATTGACCTTATTTAAAGAGTCCTGTCAAGACAATCATTCTGTGGTTCACCTTCCCTCTGCTCTGTGTGCATTGTCAGGGCGGACTGTCTCAAAGGAGCAGGGAAGAAACCTGTGGAGACGGGGATTATTTGGAGGTGACAGCACGAGCAACACCTTCCTTGGCTGTACTTCGCCAATCCCCAGCTGTACAAAGGGCCTGATCCAGCACTCAGGCAAATTGGTGTAAATTGTACCATAACTTGCAAATACTGTTTCCTTTGTATTTGAGATGCACATTAGGTGTTTTTGGGTATAGAAGAAAGCATCGTTTAGCCAATTCACAGGGCGAGCTGTGGGAAATCCAGGCACTTGTGCTGCCCTTCAGCATTCCAAGTGGAGCTTTGGAGATGGAGCTTTCTAGTGCTCAGCAACTACAACTTATATTAAGAAGAGACATCTGATGTATCCCAGCCTCATTTGCCTCTTTTTCAGCAGCAGTGCTCATTTTAGCAGAGCTCTCAACAGTGTGAATCTTTGAAACTGAGGTCTGAAGTCCCCACGCGGAACAGTGTCTTCCCTGTTCGTGATCTGGAGACATGCAGAGATGGCCTGGCTGAGAGAAACGTGCTGGCTGAACTCCTGCTGGTGATCTTTGGGTCTATGTCATGATGTCCCCTTTTTGATCGATGAGAGTAACTCTTGAGTGTATTCATACACGGACAAACCCAACACATGCTTTCTGCATATTCCCCTGTAACCACATCAGTGGACAGTCTGACTTTCAGAATGTCAGAAGTTGTGTACAGTTTGCAAAGCTCCTCAGAAATTTCAGGTTATTTTTCATCTCTGGAATTTTTGGATAAAATCTAATACTAACAAAAAGAAAAGTAATTATGTATTTTTACCTTTACCCAAAACAATGTTTTTTTTTTTGTCTTTATTTTTTTTAATGGGAAACCCAGCTGTTATGGGACTGAGGTCACAGATGTGAAATTGGAAGTAAAGTTGAGGATGCTTTCCTGGATTTTCTCCATCCAAGAAACATGAATAGAAAATGCAGCATGTCACCTGGACTGTAATGTCTGCATCAGCCTCTGAGCTGGTCATACAAGGCCCCTACTACAGTGAATAGAAAGGGAGAAATATTTAAGGCTGTGGTTCATCTGATTTATTTTGGAATGAGATGACTGATGCCTTGGAAGTGCTTCTGTGCCTGCAGTGAGAGTCAGGGTGACTTGCTCAGATGCAGAAATCACGTTGCTGGCTTCTTTTGGTCAGATAAATCCTGCCTACAGTGAAGATGTAACTGAGATTAGAAAAATACCACTAGAAAAGCACAAAACATAGAATGAAAGACTGTATTTATATTGCACAGCATTTTGTACCCAGCTAGTATTAAAGGCAAATGCACATTCTTAAAAGCAGCTCAGGTCTCTCTGTAGAGTCATCTGTGTGAGCTGACAGGAAAGGTCTACAAAGCTGTATTTCATAATGTCTGGAGAGGATGCTGTATAAACTCATTGTTTGCCTTGATCTGGAAAGAACTGCCCCTGGAGAAAAAGAGGAGGAAGCAAGATACAATACCTTTGTTTTCTGAGAAATTTTGAAAGGAAATGAAACAATAATAGAGCAGAAGATCAACAATGTCAGGTAAACAACATGCCTCTACGATGACTTTACGTGTATGGGAATTTTCATTCTTACATTATTAAACTCCCATGGCTAATGCTGCAATTAGTCCTCTTACCAAAACCAATTAGAGATTAGCTGCAGTGTCTGTGGAAGGGCTCTCTTGCAGTTTTATCCTACATTCACATTGATTCAAAACATTTTCAACTCCAGTGAAAAGAACCCACCAGTTTCAAATTCTGTCTCATTCCCTCGTGTTCAAAACGGTGATTTCTACCCTGGTTCCTGCCCTGGCAGAATTTGGATTTTGAAAAAACAGTTCTGCTGAGGTCATATTCAGATGTTGTTCTGCTAAAGCATGGCTGATGACTGTTTGTGGTTCTGAAAAACCTCCTATTTCAGAGATGGCTCTCGAGGGGCAATCCCATCTCTCTTTAACATCAACTAGAAGTGTACAACAAATGGCAGTCATAACTCATAAATGCACAGAAAACTCATTCAGAAATTGGCCATAGGTTGTCCCCAGTCTATTGCAATGTGTTTGTCTGTCTGCCTTCGTGGATGTGCTCCCTCACCCTGTCTCTCCCTTTGCCAAGTGTTGGCCAGACAATCACTTCCTGCAGCATCCACAATGCAGGACTTACACTGAGATTTGTTTTATTTCATTCTGGTAAGCTCACTTGCTACTCTCACTTGCACTGAATAAAAGATTACCCTGAAGAATAAAATAAAGGAATTAATTGACATTTTAATTAATTACAACTTTTAATTAATATTCACCAGAGTGACAAGTGTTCTGGAATGCAAAACAGGAGTAATTCCTGAGGAAAAAAAAGGAAAGGCCCTGCAGTTTGTGTTCAGGTTAAATGAAGACCTTGTAGCTGAATATATGATTATATGAGATATTTGCTGACTCTGTTCAATGCCTGAAATTTTGAAATAGCATGACCACTTTATTAACAATAGCAGGGACTGTGAGCAGGGCTCAGGGGCAGAATACGCAGACTGAATGGAAAGTGTGGTTCATAACCTGAACAACTCTGTCTAAAAATTTTCATTGAACTCAGAAACTGTCACACAGAGAGAAGACAGGCAGTGAACACGTGGCAGGATGGATATGACCAGCACTATCTCTGTCTCCTACCATTTGCAGCTTACCTTCTCCCATGTGCTGGGAAGGGGATATTCTCCTTGCATATAATTTAATCTTTACTTTATAATGTAGTTTATGTGTTAGTAATATTCCACTGATTGCAAGGAATAGTTGGGGCTTGCGGGCTGTGATCCCAAAGGATGGGACAGGGCTATACTACAGGCTGGGTCATGTGTTTGGCAAGAAAACGAAACCAAAAGAAACCAAAGTGGTTTTGTTTTGTTTTGTTTGTTTGTTCGTTTGTTTTCAAATACAACTACTAAGACCGAGTAGTGATAAGAATGTGGTGCTGACCTAGGCCTGAATACTGAATAGTAGTCACAATCACTCTGCTGTGGTTCCATTCCATGGCAGGCTAGGTCTTGACTGAGCAGATGAACTGATTTTGCCATGTTTTACCTCTTGTCTTGGTGCTGGGCACCGCTGGAAAGAGCCTGGCGTGGTGTTCAGAAACAGTAGAAACAGCATTCTGTTCGCCAGTGGAGGGCATGACCACACAACACAGCCAAGATTATTCATTACCACTAAAAAAGAGCTCTCTTTTCTTCCTCTCTCTTCCTTTCCTCCTCCTTCTCACCTCCACTCCAGCAGCAGTCCTGCCCTACTAGTCTGACCCTTGCATGAGCCAACTCTACTTTTTTCTGGGTTGGTTTTCTGCTGGGTTAGTGAGTTCAATCAGTTCAGCAAGCACGAAGAAAACCACCTGAGTCACAAAGAGAGAGGCAGAGGAATACAGCTGGGAGCAGGGAGGTTGGAGGGGCAAGGACTGCTGTCTCTTACCAGTGTTGACCTTTAGACAGGCTCAGCTAAATGATCCAAAGGTCTTGGGGAAAGTCTTACTTCTCAGATAACTTTCTGGTAGCACAGCAGTCTGGATACTCCTTTACCAGTTCTGAGGAAGTGTTTTCATCTCAGATAGAGTTTTCATCTATCAGAGTGGCACATAGAAGTTAAGACCTTGATTCTTTATTCCTTTCTGAGACAAAATTCCTCTGGGCTGCAAGTGGAGCTGTTGCAGCACCAAAGCAGTCCATGGCAGAGGCTGAACCTGCTCCTTTAGAGATCCTTGTTCAGATACGTTTCTTTGTTGTTGGTGGTGACAGCTTCCAAGCTGCCTTAGATGTCACCATGTGACTTATGAGCCAATGTCATATCCTTCTGTGACCTCAAGGTTGTGATCGCCCTGGAGTTCTTGCCACCACAAGAGCTGAGCCTACATTCATGTCTTTGGACGTGGTTTGAAGGAAGCTGGGGACCCTTTCCTGGGCCTCTCTGCTGACAATGGTGGTATGATGTCACCAGAGCAAAGGAGGAATAGATGAGGTTGGACTTAGCTGTCCATCTGTTAGCTAAGCTGTAGGCTATCCTCTGAGGCACAGGAGACTTGTTGCCTCCTACATCAGGAGGAAAAGCTGAAGCTGAGATCAGTCAGGAGGTGAATGGGGAAAGCAGTCACCAGACGTTGTCTCATGGCCACTCCAGAAATCAGGATGAAAATACAGTCTCTTCCGTGCATCAGCTATGCAGAATCAGGCACTAAAGAGCAGAGGAATTTAATGCAATCCCATCTTTGCCAATTAAGTGTCTTCTGCTTCTAAATCGAAGGAAGCCTCAATGCTAATTTTAAAATATTGCTGGCATTTATCACAGTAATTACTTCAGCCATGTAAAACTCCAGACGCCATAAATAGTGTTGATACTATAGATTAAATGGTCCCAAGGTACGTATTACTGATGCTACAAAACACACATGCAGACAAGGATATTCTTCTCCAAACTCAGTGTTTGTTGTGCTCACGTAAAACTGTTTGAGCACACAGTGGCCTCATCACATTTCTGAAAATGACTGATGTGCCTTGTCAAAGCCCATCCATCTTTATCAGTGACTACATCTTGGAGGAGTGAAAGAAGTATACCTGGGCAAACACTCACAAACTGCAACGTGAAAACATTTCATTGCAATTACATTCATCAGTTAGTGACTTTGAAAGCTAGGAAAGATTTGTTTCAGGGATTTTGAATTTCCAATCTCTGATTTCCAAGACCCAATTCTCTAAAAATCAGATCTCTTTGATCTCTGAAAGGTATTTGTGAGCATATAATCCATAAATGAAGCATCGCTAGTTGCTGATCAGCTTAGGAAATGCTCATCTACTGGTGTGGACCTCTGCACCCCAAAACAATGAAATTTGTCTGTGTAGATAGACTCCCTCCTCTAGTATAGACAGGCTTGTGCAGAGAGATATAGAAAGGTGGATAGGGCAAGCATTTAGGAATATCAGAAACAAGCTAGAAGCTGATAAGATAGCAAACTGTGAGGTACTTGAAACCAGAAATTACACACCGGCCAAGTTTACAGATGTGAGGTGTGACCATCGGTGCAATCGGTTGATGCCAATATTATACATAATATGACTGATTGCGGGCACTCCTGGCTGGGAAATACATGCTGAACATCTGTGAACTTTAGTCAAGGTCGTTGTCTCCAAAGAAGGTAATGAGAATTCTCTTTAGATTTGTACTTGGCCCCATGGGTTCGCTGCAGACATGGCCAAGGGAGCTGACAAAAGGCTCCCTGGACTTATGTTTTCTATATATTTGCATGCTTACAGGAGGAAGCTGTAGAGAGCCTGCATTCATAGGAGGTGGCTGAGCTGCTGGAAGCAGCAATATACATATATTGTGATGTGTATTGTGTAAAACACACATTTATCACTCCATTGCTCTTTATTAATAGGAGGAAAGATACTGAAAAATAACTCAACCCCAAGACACAGAATGGAGATAAAGCTGTTTTATAGCATCTGAAAGCATGTGGAAAAATTGTTGCATAGCTGGAACTTATTTGGCACTGGGGAAACTATTTGTTGAACTGCCAGTAAAACTGCAGAAGAGGAAATACTTGTAAGAAGACATCCAAACAAATGCTGAGCTTTCTTTCCATGAAAATCATGGTCAAATAGGGCTCTTGAAATCACTAGGAGCACCAGAAAAATTGAGCCCATATTCTCACTGTGAATGACGAAGATAACAGTGGGAGACACAACGTGCTTGCAGGACCCAAGAGAACCCAGGGAACGGGAGTGGAGCAGCCTGCTGAGAACATACTTCTTGAGCACAGTGATTAGCACAGCTTGGGCAGAGTTCCCAAAACGGTGAACACTTGCTCACATTTAACCCAAGGGGAGATTTCATTGCTTGTATAAATTCCATCCAGGAGATGTGTGTGCATAGTCTGGTACAAACTTAGACAGCTTCTGAGATGCAGTGCTTCAAAAAGATGTATGGCTAATCTGACTTCTTAAAATAAAGCATATTTTGCTGTGGCAAACTGCCTCTGATTTGCTTCATGCAGAAGCATTGGCTTAATGTGAGTACTTTGTGTTCTGTGGTCACGGTGGCATTGTCCTAAATTCATGTACAAATACTGTTGCATATGTTTATACAGAGAATTATCAGTGGCACTAAGAAATAGCATACTATAAAATTTATTGTTGCAGTGCTGGATTTTTTTTTTTTTGTTTATTTGTTTTTCCCCGAATCTACACTGAATCTACATTTTCCAGATGAGGAAATTCAGAAACAGAAATAAAATTGTATATTTCTACCTTCTTTTACTTTATGTTGCATTTCACAGAAAAGACTTTCATTTTTTTATTTGTTACCAAAAGGAAAGATGTCAATATACATTTTGCTCTGTTTTCTTTCCCTGTAACTAAGAGTTCTCTGTGATCATCTTTTGCAGTCAGTATGTTGTTGGTTTTTTAAGAACTTGTGGTCATTATGGAAGATAAATGACAGTCCTTGGAGCCCATGGCTGAAGCACACATTAGTCACTAGTAAATGATGTATAAAAAATATTCAGCTTGCAAAAAGATAATGGTGGTTCCTATTTGAAAATGCAGAAAAATGCACATATCTGGAGCACGAAAGTGTCTCATCAATATCTCTGTGGGTAGAAAACTAACCTGTCAAGACGAAAATGTTGAAGAGATGGAGATATTTATGCACGCACAGCACTGATCATAATGATGTAAAGGACTATTAAAGCAAACTTAAAATATTAGATACTGCAAATACATCGCTTAATTGTTTTTTTTTTCCATGCAACCAAGAACACTCTAAAATTTTTCAATAAGGAATTGCTCATTCTGCTTCTTTGACCTTCAGTGATCCTGTCTTTCCCCATTTTGCTGTTATCCGTAAGTTTAATAATCATTCTGGATTTGACCTTTTATTAATGGCAAAGTCCTTTGTCCCTCAGTGCTGGGACTTGCAGGGAGGGGAGCCCAGAGGACAGAGTCTGTTTTGGTGACTCTGGCATTGCTAGGTCACTAGCGGTATCACACAGTGACCTTATGCCTACAGTTCTCCCTGCCCCTCTTTTCCTAAATGATGATGCTTCCAGGTGAGCAATCAGTGTCTTGTTACAGGGAAAATCTTGCTGCCTTCCCAGAAGGACAATTTCACCATTTTCTCAGTGTGGAGATTGAGTGTGATTATCTCATTTTAGGGCTCCAGTCCCAAGGCTTTGGTTGACACCAGACCCTGTTGAGAGCCATGTCTCAGTGCCAGGCTGTGTGTGTGTGCCATGGCTGAGGATCTGTGGTGGAGAAAGCAGCTGCCAGGAGAGGGCATTTATTTCCAGCCCTGGTCCTCACCCTTTTCTCCTGTGACACTTCACTGAGCCAATTCAACTCACTCACCTGGAAGAAAACAGATATATATTTTATGCATGTACAAAAACTCTTTAAGTGCCTTCATTTTCTGACAGTGTTGTGACTCTGAGAACCAGGAAAAGTGAAGGCAAATGGCAGGAGCATGAGAAAGAGAATAGTGGAAAAAAGTGGTCAGGGGAAAAAAGTGATGGGGTGGAGAGAGAATGGCCACCACTTCCTGAGGAGCTGAACTGTTACAGGAGCTCACCTGGGTCTTTGAAAAGTCATTTAACTATCCAGGTACAGGACAAAGAAACACTGCGTGAAGCTGGGAATGTCATCAGGGGGACATGTAGGTAGGAGATAGCTCTTGCCATAATGAGCAATACTTAATTACCCACCTGGAGGGCTTAGGAGACTTTGCTGCCATCTACAGTCTATATACAGGATGGGGTTAAAGTTAGGCCACTCATGTCCCAGTGTAAAATCATATTATCAGGCTGTTTTTCACTGTCTTTCTCATTGGTATCCTCAAATTCTGCTGGAAACAGGAGTAATTGGACAAAGTGATACTAGATGAATGTCACAGATACTAGAAAAAGCTACTTGCACTTATTCTCTATCACTTAATAGGTGCCATACAAACTCCTTCAAAGGAGGCTCTTCTGCACATGCCATGCTCCCTGTCCCTCTCTGCAGCCACAGAGTGATCTCATAGATAATATTCAACTTTGGTTTCCTCCCAGCATTCTCTCTTACAGGGATGGTATGACACCACAGCCTGAAAGGTTATATGCTCCTTCTTTTACAGGAAAAGAAAAAATGTTCTGTAGGTCTGGACATCAGTAAATGCCACATGTCTGTCAGCCAGACCCTGCCCAGCTGCTCCTAGCCACACTAGCAGGCTGCTGAGGCTGTCCTGTTGTAGCAGCGATGCCCTCAGCTCCGAGTGCTTTTCTCCATCCTGTAAAGATGCTGAGGCTGTTAACGCTTTGAAATGTTGGTGCTCTCGTTCTCCATAACTTCTAAAACCCATGGAAATAAGGAGATATTTTGCAGAAAGGGAAACCCAGAGAAAATACCTGTCTTCTATTAAACCTTGCCCATGTGATCTGTGCTCAGGGGGGATTGAAGGTTAGTTTAATTCCCTCAGCATAACAGAAAGCTCTTTGGTACTTCTACGCTGCGAGAACAAATTGAACCTGCCCACCCTCTGACCTGTGTAGCTCTTGTTTAATGAAAAGCAGTCAAATCCAGCATGTAGCAACTTTATTATCAGAAAAGAGGGAGAAATCTGTTTAGCAACACTTTATTTACTTCAAAAGTAACCTTGAATTGTCAGCTGGAATGGAATATGCTCCTGCTCTGTACCCACTTCACATTTCCTTTGCTTCCAAGGTTCAGATTCTCATGGCCATGAAGCAGGAACAATAGCTGAGTGCCTGGTTAAGATATTTATAGGAGCACATTTAGAGCCAAAGACGGTACTATAGCATTATGTCTTTTAGACAAAGCACAGTTACATTTTTTCTATTTTTTTTTTTTTTAATACTTGAAATGAAGACATTCAGCACCACAAAAAGTACAAAATCAGACTCACCCAGTGACGGTCCACTGAGCATTTCTTTTCTGAACTCTGCTGCAGGAACGAGAGCAGAATTGCTGCTTTTCTAGGAGAACAAGAAAAGATTTTAAGAAGTCAGTCCCCCAGTAGCAAAAGCAGTTACTTCACAGCTGCTTATTAGACCAAGTGAGGAAAGAGTACTCTCATTCATATTTCTATTCTGTAGTAGAGTGTAACCAAAGTTTGTGAATTTCCACCCAAAATGGGGAAGGAGAGATTCTAGAAATGAAAGTATCTCCGTATCTCCTCCCTTCACAGCTTCACATCCTCCATCTTGGGGCTTCTCCTGCCACACTGACAGAGAATCTGAGGTGGGAAACAGTTTTGAAGCTGTCTTTGCATGAAAGCTTTTTATATTTGTGCCCTGCATCCCATGGAGAATGGAAGATAGATACAAAGGGAGAAAAAGAAAAAAAGGAAAAAAAAATGACAATTAGGACAAAAGAGGAACAATTGAATAGTCTGGGACTCTTTAGCATGAAAAACAGATGACGGATTGACTTCTATCTACTGGGTTACCTTATTTAAAACAAGCAAAAAAACCTAGGTATGCCAGTTGGGAGATATTTTTAACGGAATATATCCAAGTGGTTTGAATAATGTGCTCTCTTCCATAAGCAGTTGATTACAGAGATCTAAAAACTTATCCAACTTAAAGCCCAGCCAAGAGAAATCACTGCTGACATTGTCTGAAATGTTCCGCATGTGGGGTGAAGCACAGCTATGCACTGCTGTCTGAAAAGCGCAGGCAGGAACGTTGCTAAGAAAAAGAGAAGAGCAGCAGGTTTGTAAAGTTTCTATCCATGGCCAATATGAGACAAATCATCTGTTGCACATCTCTATCGCAAATAATTTAGCCTCTGATCATTGGCTGGAAATTAAAAGGTTATAAGAGAGATGGTGGCTTTTGAAAACTGCATCATGTAAAACATCAAAAGTTGAGGCTAATTAAAGCTAGCACCTCCCTTTGGAAATGGGTCATTTGTATTTTTGCCATAGGGTTAAAACCAAAGCTACTTCTGGCTTTTGGTGGATATTTGCAAACAGTGAGGTTCTCTGATGAATAAGCTGTATATTTGTTTTAAAATATCTCCAGGATTACTTCCTAGAAATGGAAATAGAGAAAAAGGCATACTTTACTGGAATAAATAAAACCCCTGCAGTCTATTTTATCATTTGAATAAATTATATTAATTAAACAATCTCTTGAAATTTCACTTGCTGAAATTTCACTTGAGAAGACTGGCCTCCAAATTAGGTCCTGCAGTTATCAGTAGACTGAAGACCTTGAGCCACACTGAGCCACAAAGCAGTACTCTTGGTAACAGTTTTATTGCTAACTTGTGCTGCAAAGTCAAATAAAGCAACACAATTGCAGTCTGACACGGAAAAGAAAGGCAATGCCAACAATCTCTGCAGCACTCATATTATCGTTTTGCTATGAAGCACAAACCCAAGCAGAGAGGCAGACTTTCACCACACCAGATATTTCTTCTCCCCGTGGTCAGGAATTAACATAACAGCACACCTGCCTTGCAATAACTCAATCACTGAGACATTTCTTATAACTAATTCCTTCTCTTGAGTTTTTTTCCCCAAAATATCGACAGCTTGAAAGCCTGAAGCACTTTAACAAAACAGGAAAATGTGTGAGGCTGCTTCAGTTCGAAGCTGGAAGAGCACTGTTCTCCTGGTGGCCTTCACAGAGAACTAAAAGAGCGAATTCGGGGCTCCTAATAGTGAAGCACCACCAAAAATCCTCTGGGCTGGAACTCCTATGTTCCCCTATCTCCGAGGCCCCCCCTGTCTAACCGCTGGAGGTGTACAGCAGCGTGGGGAGAGCTGGCATGTGTGGGAGGCTGACAGCTAGGCCGCGAGCAGAGCTGGCAGCATCCTGCTGCTCCCAGCTGATGAGAGCAGAGGCCTTGTCAAGGCCTAATGAAACATTCATGTGTCTGGGAAACACGTATTTCCCTTGCACTTGGGCACTGCGGGTTGGAGCTTGTTCTCAGTAGCTGCAATGCAAACCCCAGATAGCTTCTTTGACATCAGTGTGTGTGGCTGTGTATGTGTGTACAGATTTACAGCAGTGTGAGAGGTGTTAGGGAATCTGACTCCTCCTACTGAAATTGTTTGGAAGCTGTTGGTTGGAGACTGGCATTGGCAAGCTCTAGGGATTGCTATTTATATGTATATTTTAAACTGCAGTTGTACTATTAAAATCTGCTTTAAAAATAGCAATATGCCTTTTGTGTTCCACTGGTTTCCTTATGAAATACTGTGTATTTCCAAGGATATGTTGGGGCTTTTTTTTTCCCATAACTGCCAGGACTGAAAATTCAATCTCACGTCTGAGAGCAAAAAAACATCTTTGTCTTCTCACATATCATCGCCAGTAATAAAAACCTGAAGATCAAAGTGTGCCCTCAGTGACATTTCTACAACCACTTTATCCGCAAGTGATGGGCCCTTCACAGGGATCCTGTTCTGCGGGCCTGAGGAAGGGCTGAACCTAGGTTGCTCTTTGTGTCATGTCTTATTCTAAGAGAAAAGAAAAATAAGAGTAAAAGAATCAGTGTTACTTGATGTAATAATATTACATTGATATTATCCATCTGTTGTGAAGGTCCTGATTTTACCTTTGAGGATGAGACATGTAATTCAAAGCACCTGAAGGACAAGTGTCAAAGTCTGATGCTGCAGTTTCCCTCTGGTAAGAATGCTTTAGGTGCAAGGAGTAGAAGGAATTAAGTCAGAAGTCTGTTTTTTAAAGCTGTGTCTTTTAACCCAAGGATTTTCTTCTCATTCAGAGTCTGTGGTAAACTCTCAAATGCTTACGTCTTTCAGCAAAAAAAGAGCACTTTGAATAATGTAGAGGGTCCTGTACAAAAACAAGTTTCCTTGTTCAAAATAAATGTAAAGGACACTCACTGTATGAAGCCATCTCAGGAGGAGTGCGATGAGGCTACAGCAGCCCTGCTCTGCATATCTGCTCACAGACACTCTGAGAGCATCCCCCAGCCCAGACCTGCACTGTAGGCTGACATCCCATCCCTGTGAAGTGCCTGATGGCTGGGACTGGCTCTAGCCTGCCCTGCTCGCTCCTCGGGGTGGCTGAGAGGCCCCAAAGAACTGCCTGTGCTCATTGACGCCAGTTCTGGATCCCGTTCAGCCCCATCACAAGTTTATTGCCCCCTCCCGTCTCCCTGTCCAACTTGCTTGCATGGTGCAGCAAGAGCTCAGAGCTGGCAGGTAGATGCTGATAGTGACTCCCCTCAGGCTGCAGCCACTTCTCATATCATTTTTCTGGCCCAAAGATGACATATCCTTGCAGAAAACTGGCTGTTGCTGACCCCAGTTATGTAGAGTGCTTAAGTGACTGATGAGCACTTGACACAGGACATGCTCAAATTTAAGCATTTACTGAAAGAGGTCTTAGGGGTAGACAGGGCTGTTCTTGCTATGCCCAGGGTTGCAGAACGTGGTGTCTTTGGCTCTGATCTGCCTGAGCAGCGTGTGTTCAGAGAGCCCTACAGCATGGAGGGGTGTCCTGCTGGCACCAGAGCTGTCCCCAGTCTTGTATGTAAATTACACTTCAATGGGAGATAATGGGCTGAGTTTGACACACCTTTTCCCTATCCATAGATGGGAGCCATATGGCTCCAGACTCTTACAATGCACCTTGATCAGAAGATAAATGAATGTTAAGATATGTTCTCTGGAGTAATTAAAAATAAGATCATAGGCATAGACTGACTCATTGAAGGTAGAATGTGTTACAATGGGACACATCTCTAACACCAAGGTAAGGTCTTCAGAGAAAATTAAGGCAGCAGCAATTGGAGAACTCTTTGGGGGTTGCCAAGGCCTAAATGTGAACTGAACTAAAGCAATTTAAGACCTTTTTTTCATATTCATTTGAGATAGGTTTTGATGGAAGTCCATTTGTGCTTTGTCACTACAAAGAACATATGTGGATTGACTCTGCTGGAGGGAATTACTGAAAATAGAAGTCAAACCATTGTTAAAGAAGTGATCGCCTGTCTCTAGTCTCACATTCAGATAAAAGGGTGGCAGTCTGCCTTCAGCATCAAAAAGAGGGCACAGGGAAGAAAGGAGACTCATCTTGCTCCTGAACACAGCATAATGCACATTAGCTTAGAGTTCTCTCAAGAAAGACTGAATTAAAACATTTTAGGATGTTTGAATTAAAAGGCATTATGGTGTGGACGAGGGTGGCTGTTTTGGATCAGCTGAGGCATCTCGCTGAGCCAGAGGGACTCAGGGAAATATCTGAGAGGCCTAAGATATTCTGGTTTCTGAGCCAGGGCTGAATTTGAGGGATGTTTGAGAATTTCTCCAAGAAGTACCTGAGCACTGGATGGCCCTGGAGATAAAGAAGCAAACCTTAAGGCCGGAGAAGAGATTTCATGCTTGTCTTAGGAGTGCTGTGTTTCACGGACTTTTACAGCAATATAGAAAAACATACAATGCTTCCCAAGGAAGTTCAAGTTATCCCAGCTGGGAAAGCTCTCAAAAAAAGGAAGATGATTGCTGTTTCCTATTGATCCTGAGACAAAGAAATGACTGAGTGTGAAAGCACTCACAAAAGGAGAGCTTCTGAGAGTGAGAAACCTTCAGAGATACTCCATGATGAAAAGCTGTGAGAGAGCCCAAGGGCACAATCTACTCTGGTGAGTTCGTGTACCTTCCTTGTCGTGTGTCTTCTTCTTCAAATGGGTGCTTATCTTCCGATCTACTGCAGACATTTTGTTAATCTTTAAGGTTTCCTTTCTCCTAGGATTAGAAATAGGTGGAATATGTTTTTGTTTTATTTTATTTATTTATTTATTTATTTATTTCCCATCAATTTCTTACTTGTCATTTAATGACACCAGCCCAGCTGTGGTGATGCTGGTGACTTGTGTAAACAAGGAGCATGTGAGCACTCTTATGACCCTAATGGTATTACTTAAGCAGTTCCTCAGCTGGAGAAGCTGCAAAGAGGAGGCTGCTTGTGAACTTCTCCATACGCTTGGGCTGTGCCTGACAGATCCTCTCTGTAGGAAGAAGTCTCTTAGGGAATCTCACTGAAAACCCATTGCTGGGAGAGCAGCTACCAAGGACTGGCTGGGCTGGGGTGAGCCTGCTGGCCACGGGATGCAGGATGACCTGTCACTGCAGCAAAATGAGGAAGGATTTGACATTTTGTCCTGTGGACGTGAGTGACATGGTCAATTTCAGGCAGGAATAGCAGTGGAGCTAAAAAGGGCAACCCAGACCACTTGGCAGTGTGGGGGAAGACAGCTTGCCTGCCTCCAGAGAGCAATAAAAGCCAATCCAAATAATCTGTGAGAGTGCTGGCCAGCTCCCGGAGGCATATTTGTTCCCTTCCTCCAGCAATATTTATTTTTAAATTGCATTGTGCTAAGTACTCCTCAGTGCTATGGACGTGCGTCCCATCCTTTCAGTCTAGAAATAAATAAAAGCATAACTTTTTCCTTCCATTTTTTGGAGAAAGAAGGCAGAGACGTGAAACCTTCAGATCTTTTATATTCCAGTAGTCAATTAAAAACACCATAACAATTAAAATATCTTTTTTTTATCAGAGAGTAAATTTTAAGAAACTAAACATTGAAAAGCTAATCTGAACTCCACTGAAGTTAACGGCAAATCTAATAATATCAAGTGGAGAAGGTTTTCACCCAAAGAAATACAATGTTAGTAAGTCTAGGGGGAATTTTTGAGGGTTCAAGATAAAAATTTACAGTTGATGTTCATGAATATTTCAGAACAAGTTCTTTAGGTGTTTAAAAACGTTTAAAGACTCCTCTTGCTTGTGGCTGGGAAATTCTAGACAAGGTACACTGTCTTGCCAGAATTAATGAAACATTAATGAGAAAAAAGGAAGAAGCAAACTAGGTTGCATCAGAAACAAACAAACAAGTAAATAAAAATGAGAGCAAGCAAACAAAACCCCCCCAAAGTCCAAATGATTTGATTTAAATGTTTGGTCTTGTAGTGTTTATTTCTTCAAGTTATTTTGGAAAGCAGAGGTTCCTAAGAGTGGTCTCCCATCAGAACCACCCACCACGACCTTTTGATCATCATGCTTCAGCTTCCATCAGAAAGAATGTGCAACAGCATCACTGGCTATAAAATCTGAAGTATGTAGAGGGGGCTGGTAACTTAAATGAAATGTTTGATTGCAGGGGATGACCTGTAATAAAGGACTGACTGCTGACAGTCTCCCAAACTTTTGATTTAGAAACAACCCACAGAGAAAGGACGGCTCATGAAAGGTATTTTTGAAGGTTTTTTTTTTCTTTTTCTTTTTTGTAATGGCTCCAGTAGAGATTGTCCCAACATATTGGGGGTCAAAAGGCAAGCAGAATAAAAGGAAAAAATTGATATAAATAATTTATTGCAAATAGTTTTCTTAGTGACTGATGAACCAGAATAATAGATCAGATTTAGATTTTCTGCCCTCTAGGTCACGATATATTGCTGTCTGCAGGTCCTTTCCCATTCTTCACCATTCACATCTCCATAAAATGTCTTGAAAATAAAGTGAGCCCAAGTCCTTGTGTCCAGGCACTGTCAAATGGATGGAGAAAAAATGCGACAAATGTAAATGTAAAATCCACACTGCTATGTAAGCAGTGGGGCATAATTTGCATAAATATTGTTTGCAAAGAGCAATTAGCACTTCATTTACATTCAGTGAAGTAGCAATTTGCACATTTTCAGGAAACAATTTCTTTACCCATATGTGCAAATTTTGTGCACTGCAATTGACACGCTAATAAAAAGATGCTAATAGACCAATTTTTTTTACTTTATATCACAGTGTACTGAAATATTGATTCACTCTCCTGAAATATTGATTTGGTGGGCTATTTGTAAAACCAGAAAAATGCAGATTTGAATTTTTAAAACTTATTTTTTTTAAATATCAGAATTCATTTCAGATGTCTGCAGTCTTCATGCACTTTAAGTGGTATCTTAATGGGTATTTTTGTCAGAGGAATATAATAAACATTATTAAAAAACATCAGCAAATTCAGTCTCCTAATCTGCAATAACAACAAGTATATTTGCATATCACAGCATAAAAGTAATACAGTCTATTTTCTAGTGTCAATACAACACTAAATTTTCCATTACATGTTAATAAAAAATATTTCACATTTATGTAGCATTTTTTCACACTGCAGAAACTTCCTAACCATGAGACAAATTTTACATTTCTTTGGGGTACAAAGCACTTGTTTAAAGAACAGGAATTTACATGGAATCTGGTCAGGGAAAAAATAGCCCCATATAGAAATGAATCCTTTGCTCCATGAGGAGCAATTCCCCCAGCATTTCCCCAACTCATGGACATGGGTTAGATGGTGCTAGGGGAAAATAAACAGGGAGATCAAGGGAAGAGCTCACCAGATAAAGTCAATGAAGTTTCAGCCTTTCTATGCAGGCTGACACCCACACATTCTTAACATTAATCTGGTTTTGGTGACTATCCCTGTGCCCTGGATTTTCTTCATTCTTCTCTTATTACTGGAATTGTTCTTGCTGCTCCCTCCATGGAAATAGCAACTCACATAAAGCAGAGAGGCTGTAGGTGTTTGTCAAGGAATGTCTCTGCCTGTCAGACTGCTTCCAAAAGAAATTCCACAGTAGGTGGTCCCATCTGGAGCCCTCCCTGAAACTTTTCTTGCTGTCTTCCCTGAGATGCTGTCCCACAGTGAGCAGTGGCCAGACACTGCAACAATGCTTGTCAAGCATAAGTGAGGCTCTGATTGCAGTAGTTCTTAGCAATTTTGAAATGCGTGGAATTGTTTGTTGCTTTTAAAAAATTTCTCGTCTAATGGGTTGCTCTTCTCCCTCTCTGCCAGGCTGGATTCTCAGCCCTGGGTAGGATCAAGCAGAGGTTTTGTGTACTTGGGGAGATTAAGAAAACAGCCTCACAGCTTCTGATATTAAAGGTAAATCTGTGAGATAATAGTTTCACTGATGAGGTGAGCCAGGGCTTTACTCACACTGGTGCTACAGCTGAATTTTGTGTCATTTTATCACCTTGTAATCCTTAGGAGAAGATGAGGGCTCATTGTACCAGGTGCTGTGTAAATAAGAAAATGTTCCAAAAAGCTTATTGCCATTAGAGGTAAATGAAGCAAAAAATGGCAGGGGAAAGACACCAGTGAAGTGACTTGGCTGTGGTCACTCAGAAAATCTGTCAGAAAAAAAGGAAAAAACACTCACATAGAGATGGATTAACAAAAAAAAGTGTCATGGAGCAATCTTGCCCTGAGGCCAAATGATCCCAACAGTTTTGTGTCCGTGGTGCACAGGACAGTGATGTACTAGCTGCATCCAGCCACAAAGCAGCTGGAAGCTGCCTGGTGATGGAGGGTGAGCCTCGTATCAAATGCTTTGCTACCATTCCAGCGCCAAAAATCGTCTTCAGAGGTCGAAGAATGACTGTTACTTGATTGTCCTGCATTTTGGATTAGCACTATTCCGATAGACATTTCTGACCTTTGCAGAATAAAATGATGTTAAGTGAGTTTTCTTGATATCTTTCGAAACAGTCACTAATGCTCATTGTGTTTGTTGTGTTTCCTTCACTATTTTTCCACCTTGATGGTGGCTTTTGGAGAGTAGCATTTTTTCATTCTCAATCTGAGTTCCCTAGACGGTCTTATTTCTGCATGCTGCTCAGTTGTCCACTCTGAAGAGAGACAGGCATTAGGATGTGCCAACAGAAAAGTGTGCAGATAGACATGCATTCTCCTGCCAAGCAGGCCAGACACAGTAATTGCTCTGCAAGCCTTTTTCAAATGCACCCTGGCTATTAGATCCTGCATCTCTTAGCAGCAGCAGACTTTCCGGTGAAAATGTTAGCTACATTTGTCTCAGTAATGGCAAGCTTAGAGTATGTGCGGGGTCAAATGGGTTTGTCTGTTAGTGTCTGTATAAATACAGTGTTAGTGGGATGTCCAAACATCCCAAGACACTTTTGAAAATCTTGCTCATACCGTGCATTTGTAGTAAAAGCTTTATTTGTCAATTGTTAATCAATCATGAGGAAAATGAATACCGAACATGACAAGAAACAGGAAAAAAATGCACCATGCTTATTAAAGCAGTTGTTACAATAATGAGCTCATATTCCCTGTCTTTTCATCTTTGCCACTAGATATGGTATCACTATGGTTGCACCCAGGAGTGTGACATTCAGATGTATTTTGATGTCTCATTATTGCTGGTGTTGTGTTTTTCCTTTGCAAATCATAGATCTATATTTCATCTCCTGTGTCAATTATTCAGAGCTCTGCTTTGATCACTGCAAAATTCACATATCCTTGGCACAAGGTGGGACCTCTGTGTTTGAACCTACAGAGTAGTTAATTTTGAGCTCACATGGGAAGCTCTGAACTACTAGTCATTATATGACTCAATTTTTATTTACTTTTTTTACTATTGTTATTATTATTTTTTTGATAGCAGTCTACAGAACCTTTGAGGCTTTTGTTTCATGATACATGTATATTTCAGCTACTCAGTTACATCTGGGGATCTTGGGATTCACCCAAGCAGTGGGTGCTTACATGTTTCACGTACTGTGCACCCTGTACAGAGCTTTAAATATAATACCCATCACATTATTTTATAACTGGTCCATGTACATATTGAACAAATGACACCCTAATAAGAAGGGAAGCAAACAGTTGAACCTTTAATGCTTCCAAAATCACAGTGGGACTACACTTTGCATGCACTCTGCAACATTGTAGGACAGGCTAATGATACAAAAGTAATAATGCCATGAGATATTTGGAAGTCCTCTGACCTTCAGAAAGCCCATGGGTTTATTGCTTCCAAAGCCAAGTAGATATATCCAATTTTCTGTTCATTACCAACAACCAAATGCTGTTGCAGCAACTGATGTGATGTATTCGGTAAAGTGGAGAAAGTATGTTAGCTACAAACTCCCCAAAAAACACTGGCAGGTATTTTGGGCTTGAGATATGGAAATGGAGCTCAGCAAAACCACCTGCCTTATGCGGTTTCATCTGCTCAGCTGAAAACTGCACCAAGCCGGGAATACAATGATGATCCAGGGCTTTTTCTGTTGTTTATTTCCACACCTTTTTCAGTGCCCTGAGGGATGCTGCACCAGGTCAGACCTCCTGCAGGCTGTAATTAGGTTAGCACCAGTGCTGAGAGCTGAGCTGGTGAGCATTTGTCCCTATCTTATAGATGAGCAATGTGTCTAATGAGGCCATAATATACTCCGGAGGGATTTGAGGACCACAGTCACCTCATTTCCCTCAAAATCGTTGTGCCTGGTGTTTTATAGGGCTCTCAGCTCCCACAGCTATTGCCCAATATGAACTTTGGTAGTTGGACTTGGCTCAGGTTGGCAGAGCATGTCTTCAGGCTGCTGAATGCAGGCAGAAACATGACTGTGTGCGGAGAAGCCACCAGGCTCTTGTATTTAGCCTGTTTATTGTATGACTCCAGAATCATTTTAAATCCAATTTTTCCCATTAAAGTTGTCCCATCCGCAGAAGGCAGCAAAGCCTTTCATGTCTTATTTCTTTGGGTTCTTTTTTGCTCATGGCCTTGTCAGAGGTAAATAGTCATTGTGAAGTTCCTCCCACCTCCAAGAGTTAATGGTGTGCCTCTCTGTGCTGATTTATTCACTTTTGAGACGGAGTTTAATTTTGCAAACTGGCTCTCTCCTCAGTCCCTGCTGCCTGGGGCAGGAACACTGAAGTCAAACTCAGCATTGATAGTCAGGGAAAATGAGGAGGCCATTTCTCACATCAGACTTTCACCCTGCTTGACAAATGCTCGTTTGAGCAGATTAAAAATCAATGCGTGGTACAATATGTCACGCACAAAGCAAGAACATGCTATTAATTGCCATGCTATCCATTAGCTGCTCTTAGTATGTCTGTCCACGTGTGTGGAACAGAAACTGCTGCAGACAGGTGGGTCAGAACCTCCTGTGATATTAATTAGTGAGGCAGCAACAAAGCCAATTGAGATACACTGATCTGTGGCATTGAGCTGCTTGGACAAGGGCTGGCAATGATTTTTTTCCTAAAATATAATTCAACTTACGTTTAATTAGAATAAACAGCAAAGATACTCTGTGATATGTCTCCCTCTGCAACCTGAAACCTTTTTAATCACAGAGATAGCACGTTTAAAAACGTGATGTGGTTTACAGAAGAATTTCGTTTGCTGCCTTTCAGCTGTCTCTGTGATGAACCCTTGATTAGTGACCCTGAGAATTTCTGAGGGAAATAACTCGAGCTTAAGAAACAAACTAGTTGGTGGCTGCACATAAAAATAGATTTAGAAAGAAAACAAAAACCAGCAAAGGCTGAAGTTCTTTTTCAAAGCCATATTAGGGCCGGAAAACATTTCAGTGACCTTCATTAAGAAAAGCTCATCAGCATTTTCAGAAGGCTCAGAGCCGGAGCAGCAGCCGTGTGAGTGCTATGCACACCCACATCCTAATCTGGGTGTCAGATTCAATTCTGCAAAAAAACTGCCAGATTTCTTCTTGTCATAAGAATTATTGCCACTAAATGCACCTTGCTGTCTGAGGTGGGACTTGGGCAACATGAGGAACTTTGCTGCTGCATTTTGGGTGAGGCCACAACTTTGCCTCCCGTGCTATGGAGTGGATGGGGACATTAGCAAAGAGCACAGGATGGCCATTTAGTGAAGGGAAAGATCACATCCCAAGGGAGTGCAGGTAGAAAAAAATGAGTTGGAATATATCAGAGCTCTGTGACAAACTTTGCTTTCTAGAGGCTTGTGAATACTGAATGACAATAAGTGCAGAAAACACAGACAAGTGCAGAGTTCTGAGCAGACCCAGGGCTGCTCATATGCACGAGACCTCAGTGCCTGCTTCACTCTGATGATATTGCAGTCTTTGGCAGTCAGAGGTTAAGCTGCAGATGTCAGATATTGATGTAATATGTAATGACCCCTTTTAATCTATAGTGGGGCAGAGTTACATTCACCCTCCGGCTGGATTTTGATTGCTCAGACTTTGTGGATTCTTAATTTGCTGATCTCTCCTCTGTTGTGGTTTTTCCTCCCTTTCATTCCTCTCATTCTTTTAAAGAGCCTCCTATGCTTTTCTAACATACTTTTGGTGCCAGAAGTAAACATACATTTGTTCCATAGGCTTGAGTTGTTTTTTTTTGGTCCACTCTCCACCCGTGTAGAATCTCTGATGAGAGCCTTGCTGGAGCTTGTCCTACCCTCTCCAGTATTCCAATACTCCCATTCCCTCTCCAAGGACAGGAGAGGCAGGTGAACAAAGAACGTACTCTTCTGGGAGGTGCTGTGTGAAGTCTGACATGGATTACCACTCAGAGCTTAGGGTTAATGATGCTCTAAAAAGCTCAAGCATTCCTTTTTTTCCCTTCTTTCTTTCTTTCTTTCTTTTTTCTTTTCTGTTTTACTGTATATTTTAGCTACATTCTAGTATTTTCCATTTCAGAATATGAGCGGGGTTGAATATGTTTTTTTTCCTTTGGGTATCCAAGCACAGAGGCTATTGCATACGGACACATTAATGACGTTCAGTTGCTTCCTGATAACTGCTCCATTAGTGCCTGTCAACATGGCACCTTCTCTGCCCATAACCTCCGTGCAGACAAGGCAGCTATCCTAGCAGAATGCAGGCACTTAAAAAAATTGCTTGCACAAAAAAGCATAATGTCAGGATGTTCCCAGACGAGATGCCCTGAGAAATTCACGATGCTGTAGTAGCTGCAAAGAAATGCAGATGTGACAGCCGGCTGACAGTTGGGTACTTTGTCTATAATCCCTCTGAACTAGTGGCAGTCACCTTCTTGAAGACAGTGATTACCATGAGAAACCTCTCCCAACGAGTGGTGCTTACAGTAACTACCATAAGAGGATATGCAGGATGCCTGATCCTTTCTATTAGTCTCAGAGGTACCATAGGTCAAGACTCATGGAATAACAATAATGGATTTATATAATAATGACAAAGACCAGAGAATCTGAATAAAATAGACTCCAGAGCCTACAGGTGCTTTGATGCATTTAATGGTCAAACTGCATTTGGCTAAAGTGTTTGGTAAAAGGGACTGAGGCAGCCATTTGAGCTCAACTAAATCAGGGAGAAGTTGTGTTTGGGTGACTGAAGGGCTGTCACAAAAGCAGCTATTTGGACCGTTTTACTCTGCCTAGAATAGAGCCATATTGCTCCCTGGGCATCCCTCTGCAGAGATTTTGCTGTGACTGCATGCCTTCTTTCCAGAAGAAAACAGCACATTGGTGGTATCAAGATGGTGGCCACCTCTTAAACATGTAGCCGTTATTTTTCTTGGGCCAGAAAAATAATATATCCAAGGTAAAGTAAACATGTAAGGTTGCTCACAACAGTGTTTTCGCCTGAATAAGTAATTCCTCAGCAAATTTTCCCATAATAAAACATATCCTAATGAGCTATCAGGAGGAGAGGAAGTTCATCACTTCACTCACTAATATCAGCTTGAAAGCACTGCTCATGTCAGATGGCATAATTAATGACTGGAGAGGGAACATGGAGCAGCAATCAGAACCACAGTCCCCATCCATCATTCCACGTCAGCTCAACTCATACAGTGTCACCCGATCCATGGAGGATAAGCCAGATGACTGGGAGGAGATACAGGGCGAAGGGAATGCAGGCAAATCTGGTACCTCTGATCTTGATGTATCCGGGTTGGGTTTTTACCTGTCACAGAGGTGCCAATGGCTGTTAATCCCACAGCCTGCTCTGTTGTTGTGACCAGCACTCCCTGCTTGGGTGTCAAGGCTGAGACAGCAGGATGTTAATGTCAGCCATAGCAGTGAGAACCTGAAATGGCCGTAGTGGGACAGACCATCTCACCTGGGATCCTGTCTCCAATGACAGCCAGTAGCTGAGGATGGTTTAGGGAGGAATGGAGGCTGTAGGGGACCTGCTCTGGCAGGGGGGTTGGACTCGATGATCTCTCGAGGTCCCTTCCAACCCCTACAATTCTGTGTGATTCTGTGATTCTGGCAAATGCTGAGCAATAGTTATGTGCCTGCATCCTCCCAGCAACTTGCTGCTCAGGGTGTTCCTGAACTGAAGGTTTTTTCCCCAGTTCTGTGGCTCATTTTTTTTTTTTTTTCCCATTAGTTTCTCTAAACTCTTTTTGAATCAGTAGTTATTTTTGGCATCTTCAGTGTCCTGTGGTGAGTGCCACAGATTCATTGTGTGCTGTGTGAAAAATGCATGGCTTTTCCTCTCTTTAAAAATTTCTTCCTGACCCTGCTTATTTACTGTCCTCCATTCCGTGTGACATGAGAAGGAATGAACGATTATTCACCTTGTCTTGTGCCTTTCTTCCTCAGTTGCCTCATTTTTGGATATAAAGCCTGTTTAAGTCTTATTTATAAAACACCATCATATTTATTCCACTAGTGTCTTTTTTTTTTCTTTTTTTTTTTTAGGATTTACATGAGAGAAGTGTATGAAGAGTGCAGGCAGCTGCCAAATGGGTGGCAGGTGACAGGTTTGATTTCCACCCGTCTGCACACTCTGGTGTGCGGCCGCTCCATCCGACCAAGCACTGCGCTTCAGTGACTGTCAGCCTCCTAAGAGCAGCTGTGTTTTACATGTCTGTTAACATTTGCAAATGTCTAGATGTATTTTCTGAAACTCTCCATTAAATGTTAGCTTGAGCGTGTTCATCAGCAAGGACAATGCTACGTGCATTGCAGGTGGCCCTCAGGTTCCACCCCTGCAGCAGAGAGCTGTGGTTGCTGGTGCTGAGATCTGAGCATGGGGCTTGCCAGAGGCAAAGTGCCCTTGGCATCTGCTGGCCCCTTCTGTGCGCTCCATTGTGAGCTGTAACTGAGCTTTTATGTTGCTGTTGACCTCCCAAGTTAACTTCAGAAAATATTATCTAGCAAATGTGATGTGTCAAGTTTCAAAGAAAAGAGTTTTCTAGCTCAGTCCAGATCTGATTTCCTTCCACATAAAGGACAAAACCCTTTGGGAACCCAGCACAGCCTGGAATTAAGGTTAAGAGCAATAAACTTCACTCTCCGCTACCAGACTGAACTATCAGCGAAATCTTTCCCATTAGGAGTGGTGCACGTCTATCCCCACAGGGTCAGGCCAATGCTCTATAACTCATCTTGCAAAACTGAAATACAGTTTTTGGTGATCAAGGCTGGGCAGAGATCTGAAAAATGGCCCGACACATTTCATCAGATGGGTATTACTGACAAAAGTTTTATTCAAAAAGCAGGTTCTGAGCAAAAAATACTTTCCCTGTATGGATAGAACAAGATTTCAAGTTAATATGTATTGGAAGTGAATTACTTTATGAAATAATGTCCTCAATAAGAATCCTACCAGCCTCTGCCTAAGGACTATGTTGGAGCCTCTTAACAGCACAGAAAAATGAATGCTTTGCTGCCCAGTGGAACCACAAGCCTGAAATCCCATGTGCAGTATAATTGGTATTCCTGTCCCTCCTCTGTTCCTCTAAACGCTACCTGGGAAGTGGCACAGTGCCGAATGAGCAGAAGCAGCCCTGGGATTGGGAGGTGGGCTGAGAGCTGTGATTGAACTCAGACTGGATATGTCTGGGAAATTGGTTTAGGAAATGGTGTTACCTGGAACATGAGATGAAGTGCAGTGTCTTGTTTTGAAAAGAAGAGTCCTGCCCAGAAGAGAAAATGAAATTGGGATTGAGGGCAAAAAATAACATGAATCAGTTTTTTTTTTTTTTTGTGCGTGTGCCAGAGGAGGTTGTGGGTGAGCACAGGTCACCTCTATCTTATGCCTTTGGCTGTGCTGCACCCTGGCCATGCATCTTTGGCCCTACAGCTGAGGGGATGCTATAACATCTTCCCAGCAGTGGCACTGGGCAGCTGCAGGTCCCTGGCATACAGAGCACAGTGGGTCCCTGCTCCTGGGAACTGAGTGAGCAGTGACTGTCCCTGCCAGACAAGCGCCTCTGCTGCGCCCAGAGCCAAGGCTGGTCTGATCTCAGCTCAATGTCCAGCTTGAGCTCAGGGCACCAAGCCTCGGCAGGAGTTATCCCACTTGAGGTGAGCCCTTGCTGCCACTTGCAATGCCTCGTGTAGGGGTGACCAGCTGGGTGACCAAAACCACTTGGTCTGCAGATCCTGGGGTGGGAGCCTATGCATCCTGACCCTTATTGCCACCATCTCATGTTGGGCAGATGTTTGGGTTGAGGCTGCCCATAGCTTCTGCTGTGGAATTGGGGAAACAGAGAAATGGAATCCAAGAGATGATGGGACACTGCCCTCACAGCACACTGTGTGTTCTGGAGTTTTTCAGACAGACTTTGGGGCAGGTGTGCAGCGGTGGATATTTGACGTCCACAGAGTGTCCCAGGAATGTTTTGGTCATATTTTTAGAAAATGGGGCCAAATCCTGCAGGGAGCCAGCAGCCAGGATGAGAGCTGTTTTTTTTTTTGCAGCGGAGGGGGGAGTGTCATGGCACCAGTACGGGGGACACAGGTGCCCTGTGTTAGTGGGGAAACACTGAGAGCTGCGGTGGTACCCAGCCCTGCTGGGGAGGCACCGATTGATTTAACCTCCTCAGCACCAGGGAGTACCAGCTGCGAGAATTTTCTGAAGAGGAATTTCCTACAAGGGCTCTTCCTCTCCCTCTCTGTACAAGCCTGAAAGCCATCAGCATTCAGACAGTGGGGGCAGCTCCAGCCGCGGCAGCAGCAGTGCCGGAGGAGGCATCGCATCTCATTGCATTGCACTGCGCATTCTCCCTCCCCACCCCCTACTGCTGCAGGCTGCCTCCCTGCAACCCTCCATCCTTCCTCCCCCCCGCATCACTCCCCCCAACATCCTCCTTCCTGCATCTCTCCTTCCTGCATCCCACCCTCTGGCATCCTTCTGTTATCCCTCCCTCCTGCATCCCTCCCTCCATCCCTCCCTCTGCCTGTGCAGAGCTGCGGACATGGCTCTTAGCAATTTCCTCTTCGCTCAGTGCATCTGCTACTTCCTGGCCTTCCTCTTCAGCTTCATCGTGGTGGTGCCGCTGTCTGAGAATGGCAACGACTTCCATGGCCGATGCCTGCTCTTCACTGAGGGCATGTGGCTCAATGCCAACCTGACCGTGGAGCGGCAGCGCTTCACCGTGCAGGAGTGGGGGCCTGAGGCCGCCTGCCGCTTCAGCATCTTCACCGGGCTCCTCTCCCTGCTGCTGGCCACAGTGCAGGCCTGGAGGACCCTCTTCTTCCTCTGCAAAGGGCATGAGGAGTAAGTACCCCTGGGGAGGGCACCCCTCCTGCGGGTTGGGGCACGTGGGAGCAGCCTGGGGATCAAGTGCTGGGTTTGCACCATCTGCTGCCAAAGGGGTTTGGGGTGAGGCAGTGCCCTGTCTGCACACACACCCCACATGTAACCCTGCCTGTGCCTAGGGACCCCACAGAGAATGCTCCCACATGGGGATTTGGGGTGGGGGCCAGATTTGTTGCTCTGCTCCTGCTGTCCTGTGGCGGCTGGGTGCAGCACCTGGCCTGCTCAGCTATGGCGGGCGCCAAGGGTGCTGCAGGGTGCGGGGTGACACTGGGGGCTGGGGCTCACAGGTGCCTCCTGCCTTGGTCCCACTGCACGTCCCTCCCCAGACCTACACTGAGTGTGTGACAAACCTCAAAGCAACACAGCTGTGCGTGTGGAGGGAAGGAGGGAGCAGTTGGTGGCTCCCCTGCTATTTTTATTCTGCTCTTATCATGGACATGGCAACTATTACAGAGAACAGCTATCGCTTGGTTACGACAGGAGAGCAGAGCTGAGCGCTCTGCAGCAACAGGGCTGCTTCGGCAGCTGGTTTCTCTGCTCAGACAAACCGAGGTGCCTCAAGCCCTGCAGGAGATGTGGGGCCTGGTGGTCAGTGCTCGGCTATCTGGTGCCTGTCCTACCACCTTGGGCACAGGTGACCCAGACTGTGGGTACTACTGGGCATTCCAAGCATAGAATCAAAGAATCATGGAGTCATTAAGGTTGAAAAAGAGCTCTAAGAACATCTAGTCCAACTGTCCACCTACCACCAATATTGTCCAATTGCATCCAAATGCATGGAGGAGAGAAAGACATGCTGGTGGCTGGCTGTGCCAGGAAAGTCATTTTCATTTACCACAGTGAGGGTAAATTGCTCATGTCCAGGTCTATTTGGACCAGAGATTTTTGAGTCTGTGGCTGTCACTCATACCTGGGCTTGTACACACCTGGTGTTGGTAATATTGGGGACTAGATAGCAGTGTTGTTTCTCTTGCTCTTTCTGACCACACTCAAGCTGTCTAATACTAACACATAGTACAATAAGTACAGAATAGAAACTTATTTCCACATTAAAACTTATCTTAGAAGAGCTAAGTATAATCATAGACTTACTACACTTGAATTTATTTTCCTCAGGTCATCACGTAGCTGTTGAGTATTAGTTGAATCCTACATTTTTTTCAGCTTTACAGTTCAGAACTAGATTTTTTGGAGGAAGAAGCCAGCAGTAAAATGCCTATAATAGTGAAATTTGTATTTGATGTCTAACCTGCTTCCACATCTGGATGTTCAGTCTTAACTGGGTACTTATCTGGATATTTAGTCTTAAACCATTGGGTAGGCTTCTGAAAACTGATAAATGTCATTTCTGGTTAGAAGCAGCTGGGAAGGAAGCAGGCTGACATCACCACTGACCCTGCTGAGCAGCACCACTGCTGCAGGGCCAGCTCTGGGATGAGCCATCCTGATGCACTCTGGGCAGCACCTGTTCCATCCCAGCAAGGTGTTCAGCCTTCAGGTGCAACAGCTTCAGAGAATTAGGACTGCTATCAGCCCTTCTCAGAAGGGCCTGAGCACCCCTTGCCTCAGGGGCAGGCCGTGCTTAAGAGGCCTGCAGGAGCAGGAAAGCCGATTGCTGGCTGTGCTGTGCTCTGGGCCTGGGACCATTGAACACAGCTGAAAGCTGGAGGTTCAACTCAGACACTCCACAGCTAAGGTTGTGAGGTGACTTCAAACTTGAGTGTGAGCATTTACCATTACAGGGCATTTACTCAATCTGGAATGTGTAACTTTAAATTCTGATGAAGGCAGAAAATATGCAAGACAGAGAGTCAGACCTTCCCATCTTTCTGGCCTGATCAATCCCCATGAATGGTGATGGTGATACTTTGCCCAGTGGAAGTCAAGTGCAGCACTGAATCCCGTTTCATTCAGAAAGTCAGATTCTAGGCCTTGGTGCCTCTTCCATGCTGCAGGGTAGGAAGCAGAGTGAGAATCATTCCTTTTCTAGAGCTGCTACTCTAGCATCAGCCCTGTCTTTATTCAGTGTACAACTCAAATCTTTTCTGTCTCTCACACTGTGCATACAATGCTAAGGCACACACAGTGGATATGGCTTCATTGACGCTTGAAGCTTAGGTTAGATAGGAAATCAGGGCAGGGACAATTGAACATGCAGAACTGTGGCATGCCTATACAAGCTTCATCTGCTATACAGGTGTCCCTCGCACTCTGCAGCAGTGAGCTGATCTATTCTAGGTCCAGATAAGCTGAAGGGAAGAATGGGATTCGTATATCTAGAAGTCAGGTGACCCAGCACTCAGTTCCCCCTGCAGTCTGTCAGAGCAAATCTGGAATGTGACTGATTATACTTCTTCCATGTCTGTTGTGTTGGGATGGGGTGACTGCCCTTTTGAGAGAGACTAGATACGAGGGTTATTCAGCCCAGAACATTCCCAGGATTCAACCACAAACTCAAAAAACCTCCCAGCTTTTAATTTAATGAGAAACCAGGGAAAATAAATAGTCTTTATTGTTATTATCATTCTCTGGAGTGAGTAGACTCCTATCCCTGGCAAAATAAGAGGGGCGATAGTGAGCAATTTGTCATATTCATCTTTATTGAATTAAGTATGACGACCTTCCCTCTGGAGTTGCTAGTCTTCTCCATCCTAGAGCAGGTGTTCAGTTCTTAGATAGTGAGGCTTTCCAGATGCCGCCTAGAGCAGCTGCAAGTAGCAAAGGGCTTGGTCAGAACAATGAGAAAGGGACTAGAAGGTGCTCACTAACTAGAGTCAAGGGGGAGAGTTAGACAGAAAACCGTTCCTCTTTCAGTGAATCCCAGTCATGAAGAGGAATACTTCATGAGACTGGAAGTTGGGTGGGCAAATCAGTGGCCTTATGGCACCACAGTGAGCATCCTCATGTCCCCCAGCACATGCCTAGGGCCAGCCCTGGTTGTACTGAACCCAGAATAACTGGGTTGATGTAAACTGACATTTGGCTGGCAGATATAACAAACTGACATCGAAGCCAGAGATATCCCAGGAGAAGCTGGCCTGCTCTGCAAATTGCCCATAAAACTGAGATTCGTGTCCTATGATGACAGTACCTTGTGTTACATTGCTTAAAATGATTACAGCTATCAGTATGGTGTTGTTTTATTTTTAGTTTTAGTTTCCCTCTCCTAGGCAATTTTTGTCCCAATTATCATTTTAGTCATGAAATAATTTTAGTTCCAGTTACTACATAATTTGAGCTAATGACATTTATTTTAACAATGGTGATTTTCATCATTACAGCTAATGAAAGCCATTCTGCGTATGAACAACTGCCACTTAGTATTTATGATTTAGAGCCACATCCTCTTATGGAAAAAAATAAATAAAATCAAAACCAAAAGAGCTTAAAAATGAGGATAATCTGTCTCAAAGTCATAATCCATAGATTTTCAACGTATTAGGTGCTCTTAATTAAAGCACATGTGTTTCAAATGGGAACTGATATCTTTTTGCCTGCTTAGAGAGACTGCTGATGTTGTGTTTCAGCTGTTTATGAGTTACATTTTTCTTCTCTTTTATTGCAGCTCTTTCTTTTATGCCTTCCTGAATCTGCTGATCAGCGCCTTTGTGGTGTTTATCACATTTATTGCTAGCACTATAGTGAGTGTAGGATTTAACATGTGGTGTGATGCAATTACCGAAAAAGGAAGCATGCCAAATAGGTTAGTATTAAAGAATACATTTTCTTCCTTTTATTTTTCATATATACACAAATGAACTGTGGTGTTACAAACTCTAGTTATTACATGTAAGGTAATCAGAGGGAAGAATATGGAACTCCAGATTCCTTTCATTTGGAATAAAACCAGAAAATCAAACTTTTTTGCTTTTAGATCTCCACAAAACGAAGTATAGTTTCCATGACGTTTCATGGTCTCTTTAGAGTCATGAACATATGCAAAAGAAAACCAAAAGTTTTCAAAAGTTTTTTCCAAAGGAGAGCTGGATTTGGAAGTGCTCAATAAAGTGGGGGAGTGTGGTCCTGTGAGTAGGGCAGGGGACTGGAAGGAGTGTCCTGGCTTGATGTCCTGCTCCGTCATCGATCTACTGGGTGACGGCATGCAAATCATTCTTCCTACCTGTGCCTCAATGCACCATCACTCAAAAACAAATATAAAGATGCTGGCCTCCTAGCAATGCTGCGGAGACACTGACAGCCACAGAACTGAAGTACTTTGTAAGGGCAAAGTGCAGAGGGCTGATACCTTCTGACAGTACACAAAATGCACAGCCACTAAGAGAGTCTGCAGTATCCCACAGTGCTTGTGCTCTTTATGGGAAACTTGATTGGTTGAGGTAGAGTTTTTTGTATCAAACAAATAACAATAAAGCAAAAGGTGACATTTTATGTCATATGATATTGAATAACTGTACTACTTAAAGCATACTTTTGTGTTGCACATTGTCATATGTTGTAAAATGCCATAGTAAATGTTCTGTTTAGGGCTGCAACGATTAATCAAATTATTTGAATATTCGGTTAAAAATTCAATTACAAAAAACGTCTAATCGAATATTCAGATAAGAACCCAAGATGACCGACAGCACTGAAAAGGACAGAGAAGAGGCTGCAGAAATCAACCAAGAGATAAAAAGACAACCTCAAAATCCTGGGATTTTTTTCACACCAGTAAAAATCCAAGCTATTTGTAAAATCTGTAGGCAGCCTCTATCTTGCCATCAGAGTACCGTCTCCTTGCTGGAGAATCCGAAACAAAAACACCTATACAATCCCTTCTTCTGAGGCTTTTCCTGATGATGTCAAAAGGTAACGGAGGCTCATACACTTTATTTCATTGAGGGGTGAAGCGACTGAGCTGGGCTGATACCAGATATGTGTAAGTGGGTGGCTCTTGGGTGAGTGGGAGAAGAGGGTTTTAAGTATAGTGTTTTCATACTAGCTATTACAGTTCCATTTTATGAAAGACTGGTGTTACCATTCACATAGTTACACATTGTTTTTTAAAAGAAAGTGTTTACATGCTTCTTTTACCCTAGTTTTAGAGAAGATTGGCAAGCAACCTAGTTATTGCACTAACATAAATATCTTTTCATAGAATGTTTCATTGTGATTGTTGGAAACTCTTAGATCTTTCTTCATTTTATGTTTGATTTGACTGTTTGGAAATTCTGAAATAACTTTCTTTCTTCCTCCCCTCCCCCTCCCCCCCCAAATGCTTTCTTTGGGTAGCTGTGAAGAATTACAAGATATAGATCTTGAACTGAACTTAGAAAACTCTGCTTTCTATGACCAGTTTGCTATTGCACAGGTAGGTCAGACTAGGTCATGGTTCTATTTCAGTCCATTTACCATTTGTTCATTGAACTGGGATTGCTGGAGCTGAACCGCAGTCCTCTGAAATCAATGGGAATGTTTTCACTGTCTTCAATAAATGCTGAATCAGTATGATCGTGAATGGGCACATTTGCATTTCACATTCAAAACAGAGGTTTTTGAATGCAGACATCAAAACCTGACTCATCATGGAAAATCTATTGTTTCTGCAAAAGATGCTCTGTGCAAAGGCTGCAATGCTCTGGTGCCTCGAGCTCCACGTTGCTGTCAGGAATAAAACTAGAAACAGAATGGCTGACCTGCTCCAGACTGCGGAGCTGTTAGCTTTCTCTTCCATTAATTTGTCTGAGATCCCCTGAACCCGTATAAATATCACTCCACTGAAGATAATGAAATATTACTGTCTCTTAGATAGAGCTTTTTCCCTCTAATCTTTGAGAATTAGACCTCTGAGGCACTAACATTTTTATTCAATAAGACCTCTCTAAACCAACATTCAAAACTAGCGAACAATAGAGCACAAAACATGGACAGTTGATTTTGTCTTTATGAAACAGTACTGACCTCTTTATCATTTCTTTTCTTCCCTAGTTTGGTCTGTGGGCTGCCTGGCTGACTTGGCTGGGAATTACCATTCTGGCGTTTCTGAAGGTTTATCACAACTACAGACAGGAGGACCTGCTAGATAGTCTGATCCACGAGAAGGAGCTGTTGTTAGGAAGATCCTCTTCACGAACCTCTTTGCAAGATGACAAAAGTGCCATGATCTAAAGTGTAAGCAAATTTCCAGGGCAGAATCTAGATTTTATTATTCAATAGTGCAAGCTGATGTTGAGTCAGAGTATTGAGTGCGGGAGATCTTTTCTTTCCTGAAAAAAGATGTACTTGTGAGTCGCTCATTTCCTCAATGAAAAATTACTGGCAAAACTATTTATATTAGGATACAGAGAAAATACTGCCCCATGCGCCTTTGGCACAGCAAACTTTTTGTCCTGCAATGGCAAGGAGCAGCACAATCTGTAACCTGCTGTTGCTAGCAGAGCTCCTGTGTGCTATCACCGGCCTTTGGGGCAGTGACCGTGTTTGAGGATCATGCTGGCAAGACCAGGCTACAGAGTCTAGGCTGTTTCTCCAAACTATTCTGCAACAAGTTATCACTGGAGCTGTGTCCAGGCCTCTTCTCTCTCTCCCTTCTCTTTTGACAGTAAAACTGCCCCATTCTCACTTTATTCTGGGCAGCTGCAGCTCTGGTCCAGGTACAGACTCTTGCTGTCTCTGCTTTTGCTATGTGTGGACACTGTGCTGACAAATATGTTGCTCCTGCTCTGATTTTGAGTTTATTTAGAACATACAGGCCTATGTTTCAGATGACATTTATTATTAGACAGTTTTAATGACTTTCATGAAACCACAGTATTACTATAGTGTCTGTAGAAAGCTGTGTGTCATTTCGAGGGATGATGGGGAATGTCTGTGTTTTTATTTCTTCTTAGCATTTTGGCATTTATTTATTTATTTTGGCATTTATTATGGCTTCTTGAAGTGTAGTTTAGCTAGCAGTTCCTGAAGCTTGCATACTAAGAAATTAAGCTAAATTCATAGTATTAATGCTTGTGCATTTGTAAATGTAAGTCAGTCCCTAATATTGTATACTATTCAGTTCTTAGTATTAGAGTTTACTTGTGATATTTATTTCGTATGGAGTATGTAAAATTACTGTAAGCATTTACATTGTAGGTATCTCTATATATCTGTTAGCATAGCAAAGAGCATGAACAGCTGAGTTATTTTATAGGCAGCTCTGTGCTGAGTGGGCCCATTCTCCCCACTCCCAGGTAGGAGCTCCAGGGCTGACGAATTTTGCTGTGAAAAGGGAGAACTATTACTTTCACAAAGCTCACTGGTGACCTTGTTGTTGCTTTCAGTTTTGCTTGGCCAGCACTTCAATGAATATGGTGGATGAGAAGTAGTAGGTCTGATAATTAAGAAGAATTACTCAGATGAATGTAGGATTTGCATGGCAGAGAAATAAAGTTGTGCTAGAATTAGACAGTTATCCCTGGCTGCACAATGCAGAGCAGACCCTGATTCAGCAGAAAACTTCGGCAGGAAGTTGAATTTCTAGGAATACCCTGACATTGCCTATGGTGGCCTTGTTTGAGTTGTCACTGAATTTATTCCAATGAAAGTGCAAACCATGCCCATCTATACTGCCTGGTAAATAGGAGGGAGCATGGGGAGAAGACAACAGGCTTCTACCACTTATTGCTGTCTTCTGGGGACTATCTGGCGCCTGAAGTTAAGTACTTGCTTAAGTGACTGAAACAGAAATTAAATTCATAACAAATTTTAGAGCATAAAATCTAACATTATGTTTAACAACCAAGTTGTTCTCATAGGTTTAGGGAAAAAAACAAACAGCCAGGGGGTGCAAGCAGTGAGCTGGCCCTGTGAATGTCACTTATAAACCCAGCTGGCCATGCCTGTCCGTAGTGGAATCTTGCTTTTCGGTGTGATTTCCACTCACAAGCGAATGTGATTCCTTTGAAAGCTCTACAGAGGTGGCTTCTTTTTTTGTAGTTGTGAATTGATATCAGAGAAGTTCCTGAAGAGTGAATCAGAGATCAAGTTAGCTAATACCAATTTAAAATTCAAAGACCAGGACTATTGGAGTCCTCATTTTCCTCAGTTGGCCTAATAATAGAGAGGTTCTGGCAGTTATCCAAGCCCTTTGCCAGGACTTCCTTCCCTCTCACCCCCTGAAGAAGTGCTTGGGACATGAAGGTTACCCTATTTCCTTTCTTCCATTTGCTTCTCTGACTGTAAAAGACACCACTCCTTTTTCCAACTTTGCTCTGAATGTAAGATTTACCAGTGATGTCTCCTTCCACAAATTACTTCAGTGCACACCCATCCCCTCACAAGTGACCATGCTGCTGCTTTGTATAACGCATTTCCTGTATGTGCCAAATCACACTTAGACTGAAGTAACATGCGGTTTATGAGTACAGTTCCCTGTCTTGGCTGGAGGTCTGGAGAAGGGGGCGGCAGAAAGCAGTGAGGCACTGGGGCTGGAGCCTGGTCACTGGTTCTAAGGAGGAAGATGTTTCTTCTCGTTGGTGAGATTGTCCAGAACTGATGCTCTCTTCTGCCTTTCTTTCCCTGCCTGTGTTTCTGCGTCTTTTCCTACTTTCCACTTCTGTGAGAAGCAGAAGGTCCTGGAGTTTCTACTCTTATTGGCTTTTGTGGTTAGCATTTTCACTAACATTTATCATTCTGACTTTATCTCACTTCATTGTTCTGCAGATCAGTAGACAGAAAGTGGGATCTTTCTTTAAATTATCTGGGGCAGCCACAATCCTACCACCAAGGAAAAGTCAATAGGAAAGAAATACCTTTGGAAGTTCCAGCCCAAACAAGCACATGCATAGACTCAACTGTTAACTTTGTCATCAAACCTCAGCCCCTCTAATTTATTTAGCTGGGTGAATTCTAGTTTCACTTCAGTGCTCCTGCATGCCAGCAGCTTGGTCATTGTAGTTGGCTTGTAAACTGAAAAGAGGCATTGAGTCCCATGTGCCAGAGGTCTCTCTTCATCAGCTTCACACACTTGACCAGGTGGAGTGAGGCAGGCACTCAGCTTGCAAGCATCAGTGATGCTTGAAAGCAAAGCTGGTTTAGAAGGAAGCCTCTGGGCAGGTGAGCAGCTCTCTGACCAACTCGAAGGGAGGAAGGGAACAGTGCAAGAATGCAGCTATTGGGTCTGCTTGGGCTTTTTAAATTACGTAACTTTCTGCAAACGCTTCTCCTAAAGCTGGATACTCAGGCCAGCCCCCTGAAAATGTTAGAATGTCAACGTTGTTTATATCTACCTATCTACATGTATAAGATCTCACTGTCACACATCTCTCTTCCCTACCATTCTAACCTCTGCTTTTAGTCATCCATTGCCAAACGATGCAGTTTGGCTGCAGTAAGATTTTGTCTTAGTGAAATGTTGCATTTCTATGGTATTTCAATGTTTTCTCCATGTTGAAATCCAAAAGCATCTGGGAACGCTCTCTCAAGAGGAGCATTCAAAGAACTAGAACCTTATGTGGTATTTATATTTGTGTTTATTTATTATCACATGATGGAAGGGAAAAAATCTTTGTGGCCTTTGCTCGTGCAGCCCACCTGTTGCTGCCCATAGCGAAGCTGTGGGGCATTCTGGAGGAGAGCATGTGCTGCTGTGGTTTACTTGTCATGTTCCCTGTGATGATAAAGCCACAGCTAAAGGCTATTAATTTCAGCTTGTGTAAACGGGTAGTAAGACAGAATGAGCTTTAGATAATCAAAGGCAAATGGAGCTGCTTTCTGAGACACTGGGGTGTTGCCACACAAGTATTCTATTGTACTGAATATATTCCCCACATCCTGTCTGCCATCTGTGGTTAATTTCCCTGCCAATTCCCTGCCAGCAGTGTACATTGGGTTAGAAAAATCTGAGCTAAAACATGCTGGCTGAGATTTTAGATCAATGCTGGTTATTATTATTATAATGGAGAAATAATTGAAGCCAATTTTTGGATTAGAATTTCCTCATTAGGGCACAAATGCTCATAACATCCTATCCTGCTAATTCATGAGGCATTTTTCAGCTGTGAACTTCCAGCAGGAATCAGAAAGGTAAGAGAGAGCCTGATGATTTACTTTAAGAACTGAAGGACACGTGCTGTAGCAGTGTTTCTGTGGTTCCTTAGAAAAATGTTTATTCTAATAACTGGTAATGGACGCTTGAATAGATAGACCTTCTTCATGGAAGCATTCAGTGCCAGGGAAATAGTGTATGTGTGTAGAATGTACACAGACACATGGCAAAAATGGTCCCATTGCTCCGCAGTGATATGGGTACAGGCAGCTTGTTTTGGAGCAGTTGTTAGATTGCCTTAACTTTTGACACTTTTTCTTACTAGTGTTCGGATCTGTGCAATAACACACAGGTTATGATATCTAGAGGTGAATGGAATGTGAGCAGAGTGGCCAGCGCACAACCTCTGATGGGCTGAGATATGTTTCTCATGGGAGTTTGCAGAGGTTTTAATTCTTCCCCAGTCTCTGAGTAATGTCCTGATGTTATGGTGTGTTAGTTGTGGGAGGAACAGAGAGTCAAATTTTCCTTTGAGACCTTCCCTCACCTACATAAGACACTGCTGATTTAATAAACATAGTGTTCGGGATGGAAGTAGAGATGCAGAGAATAAGAGCCCACATTTTACAATATTAAAGCATTAGCAAAAGGCCATTTTACCCAAATTCAGGAATTTTGCACCATAGGCTCCTAAATGACCTGTCATGGGCACGGTCCTATTATTAATTTCTGTGAATTTAAAATGCAAATGTGTAGGCAACAAACAGAACATATTTTGATAGGGATCTCACCCCTTCTTTTGCCAAACTATGCTCTTCTGCGAGACAGTACTGGCTTAAAATAGCCAGCGTGCTTTCCTGTAACCAGGCATTAATTTGTGGAATGAAAAATAAGGTGACAAAAGGGAAGAAGGACATATTTAGAGCAGAGTTATGTAGCAGTGGGAGTGTAGATTGAACAGTTCATTTGGAAACATTTTCTGAATCAAAGAAGAGACTCAAGCAGATCATTGGTATAGAAAGTTAGTGTGCAGTTCTTGAGATCAGCTGATCTACGGTGGCTGAGAATCTAATCCTCTGTATTTAAAATAACCCGAAAACTCAGCAAAATATGTGTACTTGCCTGGTAGCTTCTTTAAAATTATCAATGTAAATAGTGGTGAAAATGCCCTTGGCTGTGTTATTTGCTGAAATAGAGAGCTGCACTGGACAAACTAATTCCTGTAGTGAGCACTTGAGGTTTCCATGGTACAATAACTTGCATGTGAAAGGCAAAACAAGCTGAGGGAGGGGACCCAGGATTCCCCTGAACACATGAAGGCACCCAGCAGTAAGATGTAAAGCCATGCTTCACCTTAATTTGTCCTTCAGAATCTTTTATCGTTTGTCATGTATTGATACAACTTTTATTTGCAACCCATGTAGCTTAGCCCTTAGGTTGGTGGTTGGAGACTTTTCTGGGGAACACATATAAATGCATGCAAGTCTCTTCAGGCTGATGTGGATGCAGAATTTGGGGTCCCCTTCTTAGGAAAGTGTGAGCCACAGGCTGTTTTATAGTCTTTATGCTAGAAAGAAGGTTTCTGCGCAATCTCAAACACGCATCGGTCTCTGTGATGGGTCTTAGAAAATGAAATGTAAAATGTGCAAATTCAGAGCTTATGTCACCAACAAAATATTCAAAGTGCACCTAAACTGGGTGTTTGGGTGAATGTGGCTTTCATCACCCCTGTTCTTCAAAGCCCACACCTCAAACATACTGCATGTAAAGTCACTTTTGTTGTTTAAAATACAAATTTCATAGAAACACAAACAGTCATTCATTGGTCAGATTTACAGTTTTCTGTGACAAACCGATCTGGATTTTGACAAAACTTTTGTTTTCTCTTCTAAACCAATGGTCTGGGTGTGAACATCCTTGAACTAATGGGAACTGTGTCTGTATATAGATCCTAAATTTGCATCTCAGACCGTTTCCTTTATTGATGGAAATAGTCCATTTTTATCTCATTGGAATGTTTGCTTTGGAGAGCAGAGATGTTCTTTCCTTGAGCTTAGGTAATCAAGGAGGAGAATAAGCTTTTTCCTGGCTATTTCGACACTTGTATTCACTAAGAAAATGTTCATATAGCTTCATGAGCACAGAAATTTTATTAGAATTATTTCTGTTCATGGTCGTACCCCACAAAAGTGTACATTTCTACTTTTGTCCTCCACAAGAAAGAATAAACCTAACTTGAACTATATTTTAGTGTTCACAGATATAAACCTAAGTTTTTCTTTTTTTTCTTTTCTTTCTTTCTTTTTAAGTGACAACATTCCACTCATTTTCTCATTCTAACAACTGCATAGAAAGCAGCACTTTGATGTGCTCCTGGCATGGAAGCGAAAAAAGCAACTGCACTCTCTCAAAAAATTTAACATTTGTTTCTGGGAGGTTAGACAGCAATTTACATAATATATAGCAAGTACTGCTTATTTTAAGGCAGGGGTGTAATTGATAGCATCTTTCCGTTCTGTTACTGGGAGGAGTATTTATATAACAATGCTTTCTCTTTAGTTTCTTTTGTCCGTGCCAAAGAGTATGTCTGAACTGATATTGCAAACACAGATAAACGTGAATGTATTCACCTGAGTGCTTAAACCTTTCTACCTCTCATAGCTGCTATAACCGCTGGAAGTGATATTGCATGCAACAGGCAAAAGAACTGAATGTGTGTAAGAGCCCAAATCCTATTTTCGTTGCATAAGGATTTAGGCTTAAAATCTTGTTAACTTTCTTGGATTTAACATCTTCTTAACTTCAGAGCCTTGTTTCTAAAAAATGGACATATGCACCCAACAGGTGCAGTGAGATTAGCACTTTTGACTGGTCAAATAATGTTTTTATCTACCTATCTATCTATTTATTTCTCTAATTATTTATTCTCCTCACCAAAAAGTATAGCCACCAACTGTGATTCATTAGACATGGAAGGTTATGTTATTTGAAAAATTGCATTTCATGGGGGTGGCATGGATCCTCCTTGTCTCACCACGATGTTATTCTAGATCTCCCTTAAGCCTTCATGTTAGAACTTTTCTACTTGGCTTGAAATTCCTAAAAAATGACATTTTAGCTTGGTGGTTGTGGTGTTTATCAAGGAGATAAAGTACCTGGCAGCAAGAGCAGCTCACTAGAATAGCAGGAATTATTCGCTTATGGTGGAAACACCGTATAAGATATTTTTGTTCCCCTTTCCACTTGCCTATGCTGTAAAGCAAGGGTGAAGATACCCTGCCAGGAGGTAGGAGTGAAGATCCATTGTTACTGTTGTGTGAGTGATTTCTCACACAAGAGGATAAATGACCCTGTGGAGAAACTCCTTATTTTCCTCTCATTTTCCCTCCAAATTTAGGCATGTTTGACCCCAGTTTGTATACAACTTCTGAACACTATTTTATGAATGTATGAGAAATTGCAGCTCCTATGGTGAACCTTACGTTTTGTTACAGAAATAAAAATACATTTTGGCTTTTCTCTTTTCTCAGTTGGACTCTCAGGGGTTTGGTGCCAAACTTTTCCTTTTACACAAGCCAGGCCTAATTCGGCTGACACGTTGCTCTGAAAGGTTCTCAAGGCCGGTGCCAGCATTCCCCCGAGCAACCTGGTGGAGTCAGATGAGTGGGATGTTAATCCATAGATTTTAAAGCAGGGAAATGTTTGACAATCATCTGTCATGGTATCCCACATAACACAGTCCAGAGCTTGTCACCCACTCACTCTCACAGCAGAAGGAAGTATTTTTCCTTGTTAACACTGTGAGGTGCAATAGTTTGTGTCTGAAATATAGCACTTCCTGTTGCAGCACACTGGGTCTTGGTGTTGTCAATTAACCCTTGCCACTTTCTAGGCTGCTGCAAGGATTGTAATCCTCATTGTTAAAACTGTGGTCACCATTTGGCTTCTAAAAGTGCTGACAGTCTCCTTCTTAAATCAAAGTTTTTAGGAGATGAAAGCAGTCCTTTTGGCAAATGACTGCAGGTAGCTTCATGCTGAACAGCATCCCTGGGGAAAGACCACTGCAGTGGGTCCGCAGCCAGCACAGACTGGAGATATTTTGGTCAAATATTCCCTCAATAAAACTACTGCTGTCTTTCATTTCAATTGAGAAATCAATATATCGTGATCTAAAGTATACTGCAAAAGGCTTTTGCAAATTTATAAAGAAAAATAATAATCCAATTCCACTGACATCTCCTTCCCCTTGATCCTTTTTTCTATAAAAACATTCTTGGAAATGTTACAGAAAGTTTTTTTGCCATCGGGCTAATCAGGTCTTATTTCTCACATCTCTTCCTATCAGGGACAAGGACAGCCAAGGGAGGCAGGAGAGTTCCATAAGTCAAAATAAAAATAGATAATGAGAACTGTTAGTGCTCTTCCTGTGAGGGATTTTGGCATTTGGGCTGTGACGTGAGGGATTCAGAGTGGCAGAGCCTAGGCTGGCAGTGCTGACACCACTTTCAGCCTCAGCTTGGATCACTCAGGTTTACATAATTTGTTTTGGAGGTCTTCAGGATTTCATAATTTATTTAACTGCTGAAAGTAGGATTGGGGCAGATCCTTAGCTTGTGTATGCAGCTTAGCTGTGTAAGCCTCACTGGGGCCATGCCAGTCCACACAAGCTGAGAGTAGAGCTTGCTCTGTTTTGAATATTCTTTCTCATGCTCTGTATGCTCTTTTGCAGTGTAATGAGTGCTGATTCGGAGCATTAATTGCATGCATTTGACAGAAATAGAACTGGAGTTAGGTTTATCATTGTTTTGATACAGTCTCAAAGGGGAAGCTTTATACTAGCGTTTTAATACAAAAATTTGTAGACACCTGGCAGATAAAAATTGTGAGTCCAATCCTTCTGCTAATAGAGTCATTGAAAAAGTTTCCTTTGGCTTTAGTAGGGAGATGGACTGGGTTCAGCGTAAGTGGTGTACTCTACTATTGCTGATGATGATTTCATGTGTTTTATATATTGATGCTTTTTGCTGGACAGTGCATTGGCTTTTTATGATTTGTTGATATATATAAATAAACTATTTGAAAAGTTAATATTTCCTTGCCTGTTTTCGAAGGTGAATTGAAATCGTTACCATGTAAGTTATAAAATGGTTACCAAAATCAGTGGTGGCATCTTAGTTTGTGCACTCATTCTCTGATATCTCCTTGCTGCAGCTTGAACGGTCAAGGATGTGACCAATCATCCTAAGACAAGCCCTTTGACCATCTTCCAGCAGTGAACTCTCATGCTACAGAAGGCAAGGAGAAGATAGACCCATGTCACAACACAGCTGAAAGAGTAGAGGGGTATCACAGGCTGCATGGGCAGGTTCACTTCCTAAATGTAAAATAATTTTCTTCTTGTAGCACCAGCCTTCCTCTCCAGAGGTGAACCTAAGTGATCCCAACAGCCATCCTGGAGAAAAGAATTAGTAAGAAACAAGTCTGCTCTATTACCTTGGAGGTTCCAGGGTTACTTCTTGAAAGCAGCTGCTATACTCTTTTTGTTGTCATTGCTGCCAATATTCTGCTTGCTTCAAAATGGCAAAGGGCAGGACTAACTAAAATTGCTGTTACAGGCTGCTTGTGCTCCTTAACTTGCTCCCTGACTAGCAGGGCTGGAGAGATGAAGGAATGGAGCAGGACTAGAAGCAGACTTTGGGCCTGCCTTTTAACAACACTTATGCAAAGTGCATTAACGGGTTAATGCAAAAAAAATCTAGTGTCATCTCACTGTTCTTTTCTATCTCCTGTAATCATTCGGGTATGGATGTGCCTGCTAGTGCAATCAGGTGCTGCTGATGGGGTGAGCCTGCCTGAAGAGGGTGCTGGCAGCTGCCCTCTCTTCCTGCTGCAGGAATGCACTGCACACTGTCAAAACAACGCTGCTGTGGTCTGCTGATTCCTGTTATGTATGAATTTAACACCCATTGCATAAGGGATATTAGGGAGCACTTCTGCCCTTAGGCCCTTTCACTAGCCCATTTTCAGGCACAGAACTCTTTCTGCTCTCTTCTGGCCTTTGACCCTTTCCAACCCTGACAATGCTCATGGCAAGCCCCCTTACTTGCTATCTGCTTCAAAACCTGCTGCAAGAGTCCTGTCCCGTCATTCCTCTCTCAGCTCTTTAAGGCAAAAACATGGCCATTTCCAAGGTAGACTAAATAATTGCTCAGAGCTAGATGGCTTCAGGACTCCTGACTTCTACAGTTAGTCTACACATTGGCACCACAGTGAATTCAATATAAACATTTTGACCATTTATAATAAACTATGTAATCCCTCTTCTTTTGTTCTCTTCTTTGTAGGCAATTCTCAGGAGTTGTACAGGAGGGAAATATTACCCGGCACAGCCTGCAAGGGAAATAGTAACTAGCACAACTGATTCTGAATAACTCCAGAGATCCTCTCAGCTCCTCCAAACTCACCAAGGGGTCACACCTAGAAAAACAGTGTTGAGAAAGTAAGGAGAAATCCTGTTCCACTCACAGCAGCACAGACAGATGTGTCATGGATAAAGAACAGGAGGAATGCAGAGTGGGAGAAGGGTGTGTATATGTGTGTGCGTGTAAGCAGCATGGATAAAACAGCTAAGTCCACAGTGAAGCTGTGCTCTGGTAATTAAATGCAGGCCCAGAGGTCAGGATTTTTACTCCTATTCTCAGCCTGGCTCTTGAGCTGCTTTATTCACTTGCACAGAGGCACTGGCTTTCTCAGCTTCAGTTTCTTCAGCTGTAAAAGATCACTGCTCTCTCAGGAATAGGGTTTAGCTTTTATTTATTTCAGAATGTCTGGTGGTACTCTGCAATGAGTTGTTTTGGCTCTTTGCAGTCTGCTGTGTACCTGACTGATTGCAGCAAACAATCCTGGCCCAGGAGGTCTCGCAAGACCATGGGGAGGCCCCTGTAGACAACTCAAGTGCTGTTTTGCCTGTGCCCAAAGCTGTCCCGACCAGAGCCAGGAATAGCTATTCCTCTGCTTAATTTCCCTCGACAGCCCAGACACGATAGCCATTCTCAGAGTGGGTCTCTTGCACCGATAAACCTGGGTCCAGCGAGGTGAACGTGACTATTTTCCAACCCAAGCAGGGCCAGGGGAAGGAGGTCCCATGCATATGAGCACGCATATAGATTTCATATCATCCCTCCCAGTCCTAAAAGGAGTTCCCACACAATTTTAACCCCTTGGCTTGGTTTCAAGTTACTGAAACCAAGTTGTTAGCACTCAGAGAAGATTTGCTGTATCATTCTCCCTCTTGAGATGACCTAGCTCTTGTCGGCCCAGGCCTTGCCTTCCTATATTGCAATATGCCTTGACTTGCAGCACAGCAACTGTCTCTTCACAACAGGTTCCCATTTAGGTTGCGCTATGTGCTAGGAAGACATGTCAGTCCAGACCCAGAAAGACATGCCACTGATTTGCCAGAGACAAAAATTTAAAAGATCATAAGCAAAAATGAAAAGAGGACTTACAGTCACCCTGTTGCCCCATACATGTAGCAATCCAAACCAATAGATTCACCAGCACATAAGTTTAAAACCTCTTCTTTATTATCCAAACAATGGGAAGGGGTGGGGAGAGGGCAGGGAAGCAGCAGGGGACTTACCCTGTGAGCTGGGCTGCACGAGTGGTTTGCATAAAGAGCTGCTGAGCCAAACATTCCTGCAGCAGTCTCTGGGTCCCAGAGCAGCAGCTCCTCAGGTACAATTGCTGTGGCCTTCAGAGCATGAGAACAGCCACTGAAGTCTCTTCTTTCTGACTGCAAATTTTTTTGTACTCATTCTTGGTCAAGTTGGTGCTCGTTCTGCTCTAGGAGAAGGCTGTGTAATTGGTTTCCTTTTGTCCTCTGCTTGGTTTAAGTCCTTGGGCTGCCTGGACAAGGTCGCTGGTGCAGAGGAGTACTGCTCTCTTCTTCTAAAAGTCAATTGAGAATAAAGCACCAGCTTTTCTTCCTTTCAGTGGGTTATAATGACAGAGGAGTTCAAGCCAAGGTCTTGCAGGCATCTCTTCCATCTTATCTATTATGTTTTCTTTCTTTAGTTCTTACAGGCTCTGCTGTCACCCTTATACTGAATAAACCTAAGCACACATCAAATGTTACTTGACAAGAATCTAAGGCCTGAAAGGTAGATCATGCGGTTTCTGTCTAGGAAGAAAACATAGATGAAGCTTGTAAGGGAAACTTGAGGTCACAGCCTGAATTAGTGATTGAGCACCTGGTGGAGCGTGGTGGCTGGCCTAAGAAACACCTGTCCCCCCCCCTCCATGGGACCAGGAGGGGTGGACCCAGGGTGGGACTACCCTGGGCTCATTTAAGAGCCAGCCACCAAGGAAAAGGATCTCTTGCGTGGAATCTGGCTGTTCCTCATCTTGGTGGGAGATCCCTATAGTGTAAGTCAAAATCTTTTGTTTACAACCATTAAACCATTTAATACTCTACCTGGGATCGCTAGAAATCTATCTGAAGCAATCTTGCTCCTGCCAATGCACCACAAGCTCATAAGATTGCACTTGCTTGGTTCCCTCCAGAGAAGTGCACTGTATGGTGCTCCAACATAAAGATAACAGGGCTTTGACCCCACACCTTCACGAACAGTCTGTGATACCCTTACATAAGGCCTCAAACACACAGGCGTAAGTGTAAAAGCTCTGACTGAAGACAAGCACCACCATAAATCTTGTAAGCTCAGCTCGTGGGGTTTATGAACTGAATCAAACCCAGAGGATTAAGCTACTGATTCGATAATTAACCTGCGATTCAATGCTGCTGTGTATTATGTTAGGCAAACGTACTGTTTACTATTTAAATGAGTTTTCATGTTCTTTTTCACACCTGGGAGTCAAGTGAAACATTAAGAAACAGCCTTTGCCCACAGAGGAAAAAAATACGTGAAGGGAAACAAGAAAGCCATTTGCTGGGATTTTACTAACAATCATTTCAGGTATATAAATATAGCAACTTGCCAAGCCTTTGGCCACCAGAGCAGTGTTTGTGCAATAGTTCAGCTTCATTTTAAATTCTGCAGAATAGCTCTTAGGAGACTTGAGGAGAAAGATGGTTTGGTATTTAATTCCTTGACCTGAGACTCAGGAGATCTTTATTCAATGTGCTGCTGCATGCACAGATCAATGAATTTCTCTCTCTGCCTCTGCTCCTCATAGCAACAGTTTATAATCTCTTTGGGGGACAGAATTCAGACACTTGTTTGCTGTTAAGGATGATGGAGCATCAGTTTGGTGGGACCTCTTGGTGCTACTATTATCATTCAGTAATGTTTAAAAAAAAAAAAAGAAGAAAGGAGAATAAGTAGCTGCTAGAAAGTGCACAATAGGGGTGGTTTTCTTGCTCTTTGAGGTGGATGCTCATGTGCTCCTTACATGTGGACTGGGTGGTCTGGGAGCTTATTCTGCCACGTGATGGTTTTCAGTGCTGCCTTGCTGCAGATGGAGGGCATCGCTACTACCTCGTAAACCAAGTCCAGCATTTATAAGCAATGTGTCTTATCTGAAGAAAGAAGATAACAAGTCGAGATTGAAACTCCTCCAGGACTTTGGTATCTTGCTTCATGCTGGTGTAGTAGAGACTCGCAGCCAGGATCAGCACCACACAAAACAAGAGCCCCAGGAGCACAGGCAATCCAGATGATGACCTGTCATGCACTGGAAGCAGGTGGAGATGAAAAAGAAAGGAGCATTATTTCAGTGTCATCTTAAACACTTTCCAAATTTGATGCGCTACTGATGCCTTTGTTCTGCTTTTCTGGGAACAGCAAGGTACACAGCACTCAGGTTGTGAATCCTTCTGTAGGTGTCAGTTAAGTGATAGTGGGTCACACCTCCTGATGCAGGGTGGTGAGTATAAAAGAGCTCATCTAATGGTGCATTTAAAGAGTTTAATTATATACAATAAGAAAAGGATTACCATAGCTAATGCATAATCTCAAATTTCCTTCCAGCAATTATCTTTTATGCCTTTAAGCTAAATGCTAGGTTAAGTACTAGGAGAGTGTTAAGACATCTCACCTTATTATTTAATGCTCACAAATGTTCCATAAAGAGAGATCTAGATTTGTGTCCTTTTCTCTTGTTACTCAGCCTGTCTGGGGCCCCTGCTAATTACAGTAAGTACCGAGAAGAGGATCTTTAAGCAAGAGGCACATTCAGAAAGCTCTGGCAGGCTTAACCTCTCTCTAAGTGCTAGGTGTGCTAATTACACTGGAACATCCTCAGTGTTTGCTCTTAAGCAGGAGGACACAGTAAACATTTTGCTTGCTTGTTAAAATATAATTCAAAGGTGTTTAAAGTGCCATAGGTCAGGCATAGTACATGTGGAAATCAATGGGCTGACATTCATGCAGCTCGTTAGAGGTGTCTCGACTCTTATACGTGTATATTCATGCACGGGCATCTGGGATCCAGTTTGATTCAAACCTGGCTGCTCTGTTTCCTGTGTGGTCATTGCACCATCAGAATTATTTTATAAAGTACTTTGATTATTAAACATGCAGTATAAAAACCAATTCATGCCTGAATAGAAACACATAGTGTGCAGCTATTTTCCTGCCATATGCATGTAATCAATAAGAAGATAAAAATGTGGTGTGGATTATTATGGCTAAAGGACCAGCATTAGCTATAACATATTTAAATTAGCTTCTACTACCAGCCCTGGAATACACAGCAGTCCATTAAATTGTCATACAGATGTACAGAGAGGAAGGTAAAAGTCATAAAACCAAGCAAGAAACACATAATAATATATCAAAAAGTGTATTGGGAAAAGGTAAAATGTTAATAGGCAGTCATTTTATAGCTAACTAGAAACCAAATCAATGTCCCATAATAGATCTGAGTGAATTATTTGCAGCAAATAATTTATTCATTTGAATTTAGCCTTTCTTTCTGTTTGCAAATTATCCATGAACAGACTTCAATTTTTATAAATTTGATTATTTTATATTATTCTGTGAAAGGTTTATGTCCTGGTGTTTAGCCAGGAAACCAGTGACAAGTGGTGTCCCCCAGGGGTCCGTCTTGGGACCGGTGCTCTTCAACATCCAAAGAGACATGGATGAGCTTGAGAAGTGAGCCCATGTGAACCTAATGAGATTCATCAGGGCCAAGTGCAAAGTGTTGCACTTGGTTCAGGGCAATCCCAGATATAGTGTACAGTGTACAGACTGGGAGAAGAACTCATTGAGAGCATCCCAAGAAAAAGACTTGGGAGCTCTGGTGGACGAAAAGCCTGATGCAAGCCAACAGTGTGTACTTGCAGCCCAGATGGCCAACAGTATCCTGGGCTGTATCAAAAGAGGGGTGGCCAGCAGGGAGAGGCCCTTGTGAGGCCCCATCTGGAGTACTGCATACAGGCCTGAGGCCCTCAGCACAAGAAGGATGCAGAGCTGTTGGAGTGAGTCAAGAGGAGAGCCATGAAGACGAGCAGAGGGCTGGAGCACTGCTTCTGTGAAGACAGGTTGAGGGATCTGGGCTTGTTCAGTCTGGAGAAGGCTCTGGGAAGACCTCATTGTGGCCTTTCAGTACTTGAAAGGAGCTTATAATTAGGAAGGAGACAGACTTTTTACATGGTCATTACATGGATAGGACGAGGGAGAATGGTCTTAAACTGAAAGAAGGGAGATTTAGACTAGACGTTAAGGGAAATTTTTTCACTCAGAGGGTGGTGAGGCACTGGAACAAGTTGCCCGGAGAAGCTGTGGATGCGCCATCCCTGGAGGTGTTCAAGGCCAGGCTGGATGGGGCTCTGGGCAAAATGATCTAGTGCCTGATTTAGTGGTTGGCAACTCTGCCCATGGCAGGGGATTGGAACTATATGATCTTTGAGGTCCCTTCCAAACCAACCCACTTGATGATTCTGTGCAGTTACTCACCACTTTCTGCCTTTGCAGAGATTTTTGATTTGGAAGGTGATAGTCCCTTTATGTGATCTTCTACACCATATGATACAGCTTTTGACTGAGTGGCTGCCTGCCCAACCAAACATGCAGAGGTAGGAATTTTTTAAGAGTGAAAATTTCTGCAATCATCAACAGCTTTTCACATCAGCCCTTGTCTATTAAAGTGCTCAAAATGATTTTCCTTCTTGTGAAAGTTACTTTTCAAGACAAACTTTTGGGTTACTTCAAATGCAAACTTGGCTTTTCATTATATCCTCTCAATACAGTGATATGCTTAGTCCAGGAACATAGAAAAATAACATGGAATAACAGTTCCAAAAAGAGTGATGAGCTATGCTCACGCAACTTCATCATGCTGCTACAAAAGTGTGCTTGAGTGCAAATCTGTGCTGTTCTAAGTTACAAATAGAAAATCAGTGCTCAAATTTGTTATATTGTTTGTTGGAACAGCACATTCAGCCCTGTCCATGTGCCTATCCACATAAGAAAAAAACGTCTTGTCGGTGAGAAAAGCACTGGACCGGCACACAAATTTTGATTCACATCCTGCATTGGCCTCATGTTTCCACTGCTACCTGTGTGCTGTTTGGTCTTTCCTTTTCCACCAGGCTCCTTCCTGCCCATAGAACCTTGCTCCTAGCCTAGTAACTCCCTCATCTGATGTGACTGTTGGCATGAGCATACAACTCCTCTTCCTGGGTAACAGCAACAGCTGGGGGATGTGGTAACATTTACTTCCTTTTGGCTTCCCAGCACTGTGACTCTGTGTGTTTGTATACTTGCACATTTGTACTCTTTCCTCTCTTACTATACTGCATACCGAAGGTTCTGGTTATTGGCCAAGGTTTCTAGAAATGTTCACCATCTTAATAACATCCAGGTACACACATTTCCTTGGGGATCTCTGAGGCTGGTTGGCCTCAAACATCCTTGCAAATAAAAAGAAAAAACAGATTATTTTTATTATTTCTACTCTGCTGCCAGTGTATAAATGAATTGTCTCTTCCCCACATAAGAAAGTCAGCAGGGAGAAGTACTGTTTCGCTTGGGGTGCTTTTCCTGCATATCTTAGTGAAAAACCTGTACCTATTTCATTGCCATAAAGTATATTAATTATATTTAAATTAAAAATAGCTTCAGGGATTTCATTTTTGTTTCCACTATTCGTCTTACTAGATGTCTTGTTTAAAATACTGCACCAGACCTCATCAACACCTTGTGCTTTATATGCTGAGAAAGAAAAAGCAACAGCTGCTGACAGTATGAAATGCTTCGTATTTGGAGGGTCTGTTTGCAGAGTGTGTTCCCACAGCCGCAAAGCAAACTCGGGTTAGTTCTGTGGAGGGCTCAAAGTTATAATGTGAAACTTTGACTTACCCACTACGTAGTCACAGCAGGAAATAACTAGAAAACAGAAAGAAAATGTTTTTACATGTATGGAAAGAAGGCATCTTTTCATTGCAGATGAATAAGAAAGCAAGAACCAGGCAGTGTGCCTGAAATTGCCCTCACTGTCGCCTCACTGACACTGGGCAACTTCTCACACTGCTTTTGGCTGAATGCATTCAAGCCAGATGAGGATTTACCCATTCCAACCAAACATGCAGAGGTAGGAAAGTGAGGGGGAAAAAAATGGACTTCAGAGATAGAGCTTTCTGCTTTTAAGGGGAGTCCAGAAGTCAGCTCTCACAAGTAAAGAAACAAAGTCTGCATCATTTCTAGAAGAGAAATGAGACAGACCAGAAGGCTGAGAGAAGAATGAAGTTTAGAAAACAAACCCCACTGTAAGATGCAACCTTCATCCAATATCCTGGAACTGCCTCTGCTTGGCACCTGGGGCCCAGACGTAATCCAGGATGAAAGTCCCAAGTATGGAAAAACTTCAGCAGTGCCAGCAACTTTCATCTTACCAGCCTTTATATTAATAATGTTGTATAGGCAAACAGCAAATCATCTAAATCACAGGCTATTTGTAACACGGAACATTAATTATGAGTTGGGACATTTCTCTTTGTGAAAAAGCGTCAGAGTCTTCTTTGTCCTTGCAGCTCCCTGCAGCTCAAGCACAGCTGTGTGGAAGTCAGGGACAATGGGAGATGACCCTTCAGCCCAAACTGGACTGACTGCAGGGTGCCAAGTGTTGATCTGGGGGCATGGGCTCTGGCAGGGAGATGGGGAGTCTTATACCTCATCAAAATCCTGCTCTTGAGCAGTCAGATGAGCTTTGAAGAATTTAAGGCTGACTCACTGCTTTGTGAGTTTGGAAAGGAAAGCCCAGGCTGTGTCAACAACCTTATCAAGAAACAGCTTTCACTTCTGCGTTAGAAGGCACCAGACACAGCATACTTCAAAGCCAACAAGAGGTCTGCCTACAAACACAGCTTGTGGATGCCAAGCCTTGTTTTTAGAAGCTGCGTAGCAGTCCGAACAGGTGGCTGACATAGAAATTTCTGTCACCTGTGTTTTTGCTGGCTGATACATCAAAACATTACAGTTTTAGCTCCTTACCAATAAACACAATTTTTCTTAGCTGGGTCAGCTTGTGAAAGTCAGAACAAAATGACAATCCTTATTTGGTTATGAATTGTATATAGCCTGTGCAGAAGTGCAGACTGGATCCTTGTGCTAGACCTCTGCTTAAGGTCACTCCCAGCTGACATACCTTTGATCTGTTATTTTGGCCCATGAATGAAAGACCAGAGGTTGTGTTAGCTGTGCTGTTCCTTGGGTACCCTCATTTGTAGAAACAGTTATGTTCTGGCTGCTTTTAACCCCAGTAGGCCAGCTAGGCTCAGAACTTTTCTGTTCTGTCCTTTGGCATGCAAACCACTCAAAACCATGGAAAGGTGAGGTCTCTACTTGGCATTACATTCTGGCTACCCAGAACAATCTAAGCATGTTTAAATTTGGTCTGTCTGAAATCCTGTCCTATGAATGAAGCATCGTTCTGTGATGGATGTGGCGTTCAGCTGAACCCATGGTCTGCAGTGGTCTCTGTGGGGGCTTGCTCCTGAGTTCACCATGAGAACTGCTTGAGGACGACTTGCTCCAGGAGCATGTCTCCTCCAGGACAGGCAGGCAGATGGATCAGGTGCACTTCTGCAGATCACACTGCAGAAGGTGTCTGTTCTCTGCTTTGTGCTAAGCTCAAAATGACAGATAACCCTAGCAGAGGAGGAGGATGGTGTGCACAGACAGGGCAAGCATTAGGAGCTAGACAGGTTGCATCAAAAGTCCTAATAGTTTGAACGTACCATGTTCAATGACTTCTTCTGGCTCACGAAATCGGACCCTTCTCTCTGCTTTTCGCTTTTCCCCCACAGCTTGGTCCACAGGTGGCCTTTTCCTCAGTATTGAAGGAGGACAGCTACTGTCATCTGTCTAAAGAGTTGACCAAAACACAAAACATGGCTTGAAAACTGGAGTAACAAATCTGGATGAAGCTTTGAGTTTCTGTGCCTATATTTTTAGCATGTTCCTCAAGGAACACAGTAGGAAACACTGTGACATTTACAGTCAGATCACTGTAGTACTTATAACACTTATAACAAGGCAATACAGATATTCCTTCATTGGCAAAGATCTCCAACACTCTAAAGCTGTCTTCTCAGGAAAAAGTAGGTTAAAGTAAGAGACAGTAAAGTGTTCAGAAAGGATTTCTCTAAACTGGATTGAATTGTTATTGTAGGTATAGTTACTGTATGTATATGTTATAGTTATTGTAGATGGCTGCTCAACAGACTAGAGTAGAACATAAACGTTATATGAAATATGTGACTTATGTCATTGGAAGCACCTTTGAAGTGCTCTTCTGAGCTACGCAGCTCTGTTTTGGATGTGGTGTTGCCATTTCAACAGCTGTGACTATGAAGCAATCTTGTGTTTGGACACTATCCCACTGGGTATGAGAAGGTAATTGTTTGCACTTTGATGTCACAATTGTGTTGTTGTTCTATTTTTCATCTGGAAGCCACATTCAGTCTTTGATATGTAATCAGATTACTGTGGATTCTGCCAAATGACAAAAAACAGAGCTGTAATAATAGTAAAAATAAATTTATTTTGTGCAGGAATGTTCCCAAAGTCAAACCCCAAAATGAACCCAAACCATCTCAGTTCAGAGACACTCATTGTCCTCAGAAAGTGGAGCAGCAGATGGCAAATTTTCTACTTTTTGAAGACCTAAGTGGGTGGCAAAGATTCTGTGCGCTTTATTTTTACTTTAAGATAAAGCTGTCTTCTCTGCACCTCTTCTCTACACCTCTTCCTCCCCTTTCTTCCCTTCTGCTCAGTAAAGCATATTATTTCCTAGTTGTTTTGTTTGTTCTTGCTCCTATCCCTGCTCTTCTTTCTCCTCGTTTGTCTTTTCCCTACTCAGTGATTGCACACCACTTCCTCTATGTTTTTCTTCCTGACTTAATCCTTCTGCTCCTTAGTGCCTGCTACTTTGGTCCATTTTTATAGTCAAATAGCCTTGCACTGCACCTTGTCTCTTTGGATGCTTTCTCAACACTCGTTATTTCACATGTGCACTGCTTGGGCATCAGAGGTGGAATTAAAGCCACCATCCTACAGTTTGGAGGATTCAGATTGCCAGGGGAGGGTTTCTGTTTTTCCCTATGTGTTACACACTGGATATTCCTTTGACTGAACATGTGTTGATCACATTGGTCTTGGAAGAGATACCACTATGAGATGGATTCAGAGAGAAATTTAGGGGTGACGTTGCTGAGCAGATCAAGCCTACCAGAATGTCTTTATGGTGAATACCTATGCTTCCTGCATAATTCACAAGACAATTTTATGCTTAAAAATAGCTTTCACAGCAGCTGGCCCATTGAACAGGAAGGCATTTAATACAGGCAGCAGGAACTGCTATGGAGTGAAGCACATCTCCAGCTTTGATACCTTCTTCTGAGGGATTTATAAGTCAGATTTTGGCATAACATATCACTGGTGAGGACGTTTTCTCTGAACTTAGGGTCATACAAGTGTCCATACCATCTCTGTCTCATATTCATGGGCAGAATGGTGGAGGTCTGTTTTTATTGTCCAGCAGCTCAGAAGCTGGAAGACCCTCTCAGAGTACAGGAGATCTGGATTCAACTTCTTTCCAAGCCCAAGGGAGTACGAAACCACGTCTCCTATAGGCACACCTATATCAAACCTATGGTGCACACAGTGGGGAATCTCAGTCTCTGCCACAGAAGCCATCTTGTTTGGCCTGGAATAATTAAATATTCATTGGGACAAAGAAAGAAAGAATGAAAGAATGACTTAGTAGCCTGGTGTTTGAGTGCTCCCTTGGGGGTGGAAGAGGTCTGCTCCTATCCTTGCTCCAATGAATACTTAATGTGAAATACTTAAATATTCATTGGAGCAGTCACTGGGAACAGGGTTTCGTCTACCAGGTGAGTGCCCTGATCACTCTGCTGTAGCCCTACACACACGTACACACACGCATACACACATGCTTTCTGGCATAATGAATATTTAATTATTTTGTGGCAAAAGGAAACAGCTTCAAGGAGGCAGAGCACAAGATGCCCAGCTCAGTCTAACAGTGGTTATAACTCTTGCTGGGAGGTGTCCTCCCATGGCACAGCCAGGGAAACCTTCCATTTGAAGAGATTCATAACTCCGTGAGATAATTTTGTTCATATGAAATTTGTCAAAAACCTCATGGCAATATCACCTCAGAATAGAAAAGCGTTAAACAGATAGATGGTTGAGTAGCACCTAGCCAATGAAAACCTTAAAAAAGAAGTGGCATTTACAATATTTACTGGGCTTTAACAACCTGTGGAAATCAATGTTACACAGTGTCAGAAAAAATTATACATTTTCCCCTCAGACAGGAACCCAGTGCCAACATGCTATGACAATAACTGGAAACCTACCAATATGTTAGTCTGGAGATCATACGCCATTAAAAACAATCCACCTGTGAAAAGCTCTGGGCATTGGGCACAAAGATTCTATCACCCATCAAGAGATTACTTACCGGGAGCTGCTCTGCACTAGGATCGGAAGGTGGGGCTGAGCATACTTGGGACATGTACTCTGGATGCCAACATGAAGCCTCCTGCACGAAGCTTCAGTTGGAAAGCCAAGGAAATGGAGAGGATCAGGGAGAAGCTCCTGGAGATCCCTCTGTAGCGAGGGCTGAGCAGGCAGTGCCACCAAGGGTTGAGAGCAGCGCAGATGACAGAGGAGCAGAAAGAGGAGTTTCTGCCCTTCATGCCAGCGTTGGCTTGGGAAGGATGACGTGACTTGAAATGTACTCAGCAGCCAAAAATAGCATATAGTGATAATACTTGTCGTGCAGCTGGAAAGCAGGGCTTTCCTGGCAACTGGAAAGGGTCAAGTAGAGCGAATCATGGGTAAACACCCGCATAACCATATGCATAAATGTGAAGTCAAGGCTGTTCTTTTTGTAACGATTACTGTGTTTCCATTATCATGTTTGCCTCTGTTCCACAAGCCATTCCTAATCTCAGAAATCTTGCAAGTGGCATTGCTTTTAATCCTTCTCCTGTTCAAAAATATGTGGGCAAAAGCCATCAGAAAGTAGAAATAGATGTAGTGGGTTCACATATATCTCCCTTCAGTGCAGTTATGGCCTCACTTTATCTGTTTTACAAATTAGATCCATTATAATAGTGATAAAATGAGATTTTAACATTAGACATTTCTACAGATATTATAATAGGATTATTGATAGTGAAGAGAAGTGATTTACCATTCAACAGACTTTAACAACCCCTTGTCAAAAGCTGAAGGCTGGTCATCATTAAATATACAATTTCCAGACAGAAATACCTGCTGTGACTGCTGAAATATGGTGGTTCACTGTCTCTACAAGCACAAGCTTGAGCTGCTCAAGCTTTTTTGTTGTTGCAGTTGTTGATGTTATTCTTTTCCCACAAGCTGTTTATTTTCTGTGAAATGTCTAAAGAACTAGTTTTGTGTTATTTTTCACATTAGATAGAGTCTCCCATGGCATAACTTTGGCATTTCTCCCTTCAGAAGGGGAACATCTGCTGCAGAGCGGGAGAAAAGACCCCATTGTTTTTCCCTGTTACACCTGTGCATGCTCAGACCAGGCCATCGTTTTGCTCCTACCCTGTAGCACAAGGGCTGCAAGATGCTTATATTGGCACTAAGCCCCATCTGTGCATGGGTCTGCAGTGCTCCTAAGAGCTGCTTTCCTCTAACCTTGCCCTTTCCAGGAGTGAAGGCAGTGTCAGCATGGAGGAGGACACGTTTTGCTGGCCTGAGGCACTTCACTGATTGCATTAAATCCAAAAGCCACCTGAAGAGAATCATCTTACCTTCTCTTTCCTGTACATTGGGGTGTTGGAGAGCTTTTCCTCATGCTGCAATTGGCTCAAAGCTGCAGGGCTTGTAAAGCAATCTCAGAATCCTTTCTGGTGTGTCCTGCAAGTGTTTCACAGCAGTTATTTTGGTGGTATCTAAGCTGAGTTTTTGGTAGGGAATACTCATTCCTCAAAACTTTGCTCAGAGTAGATCCTAGACAGAAAGGTGACAAAACCTTCCAAACTATGATCCCCAGCTTCTCTGGTTCCTCCTTCTCCCATTCTTGTAGTTATTTGTTACTAATTAATATAAGAAGGAATTTATGTGCCTACTGTGGACAGAAAAATGGGTGGAGATGGGAAGAGGGAAGTCAGTCTAGTGTTCATTTGATTCTCAATTTCCCTACACAAATTGTCTCATTCATTTTTACTAGTGTCATCTATCAAGGCACATAAAAAGGTTTTTGCAGTTTCTTATTCCTGCAGACTGGCAATGAGCTCATATGAGCTTTTTGGTGCCAGAAGTCTCTTCTTTTTGGTTCCAGAGATTCCCCGTAAGTGTAAACATTTTTCCTGTTCAATTAATTGGAAAATAATTAGTCACCTTTTAAAAATTTTCATAAAACGTTGCTATCTAAATGTTGGGACTGATCATTTAATAGTGCCATTCTCACTTTTTTTTCCACAACGTGTTAATTATATTGATAGTAATGGTTGTAAATGCTTGAATAATTTGCAGTTACCTGAGCACTCAAGTTCCATTGGACAAAGATGTCAGGAGTTCAAATCTCATAACAGGGACAGATCCATTCCTACTAAGTGCTTTTGATTGCAGTTTAACAACCTAAATTTGGATACACATTACGAATAAAACATAGTTTAATGCATGAAGTGAAGAGTTCCATGAAAATAACTTTGCTAGCTTCTGAAATCACTGGTAATAAATAATAGTTCCAATATTGCAATAATTACTGCTTTGGAAGCTGGAAGACTTTCCTTTAACGTTGCCCTCCTCTTTGAAGTAATTTTTGTCTAAGCTTTGATCTCATTTCATGCAACATATGTCAGATCCAAGGCTGGACAAAGAATTCATAAATGAATTATTTAGCTGATGAGTGTCACCTCTATTTCTTTCTGCTAATTGTTCACAAATAGATAGTGACTTCTGTGAATATATTCATTATTCAGATTTATTCAGTGGATAATTGCTGGGAGTAATTCCTTGTCTGTAGATTGCTTGGAAGCATTTCACTGTGACCATTTAATAGTAAAAAACTATCCAGGCTTTTAATATAAGACAAACTAAAAATATCTGTGACTACTGTTGGAGTCCTTAAGCGTGACCAATACAATGCAGTCTTAATCAGCAAATCCCCTCTTCTGAGGATGATTTCCCCTACTTCCTATATTACATGGGAGGGAAAGCAAAGACATGTCAAATATCTATGTAGTGCTAACTTTGAATGACTCACATTGTACATGCAAATGAGTTTTTACAAGAATAGGGTTGCTTAAGTGTTTGCTCAGCAGAAAAATAAAATAAGACTGAACAAAACATGATTGACTTTCCAGTGAATAAATATGAACAGTCCACACAAAGGAACTAACTGCACAGCCAGTGTTTTCATGCAATACCCCAATGGAAGATGTCTAGGAAATAAACATAACATGATAAAACAATTTTACGCTCAGAGGATAGCTGTGTAACCATATGAACTCTTTTTCCATTTCCTCCTGCAGGAATAAATATTTTAGACAAGCAAAGTACTTCGTAAATGATGCCTTTGTGGGGATTTGTCTGGCCTGGTTCAATTATTTTGAAACCTAGCAATTTTCTCATATCATTGAATCTGGTTTTATTGCAAATAGGGTCATAGAAATAGTCACTCATTGTGATAATGGACTTAGTTTATCTTAACTATTAGCGCTTCCTGGAGGTTTACACGCACGTATATATTCAATATTTATGGATATGCACAGTGCGTATATATTAATAATGAAGTAACTTTATCTCCAACAATCTGAAAACAAAATCACGTAATACCATACAGTGCAGGGTGCAGAGGTAACTGGAAGCAGCATATCAGGATAACAGAACAGAAAAGGAATAAATAAATTAGAAGGGAGTCTTCCATATCTTCTTCAACTTCCAGAGTGTCAACTGAGCCTTTGTTCAATATTCCACCTTTCGTGGTTCTGTGTGCTCTTGATTAATAATTTAGAGATGCACCTTTTGGCAGCAAGGTAAGTTTTGTGTTTGCCAAGAGTGATTTTCCACCAGTCAGGGAATATATCAGGAAATAAAAAGACGAATTGCCCCACAGAGCATCATTAGCCACGTTCCTTCTTCCTTCTTCTGCCTCTGGAGAAACAGATTTACTGCTGAAAGGCATAGAACACCCATGAGGTGTCATACGGCACTTTTTCTACTCTTCAGACCTTCCAGGAAGGAAAGCACTGTATAAATCCCAACTTCAAAACAAAAATAAGTCCTTTGGACTGTGCATTTCCATAGCAGAGGGGTCTTGGTTAATCTCTCTTCTGATAGTCACTCCAAAATGGGGCATTTTTGAGGAGTTTGAAAAAAATCAGCGATGAAACATAATGGAAACAGAATAATGAATGGGCAGATGGCGTGACAATGCTTGGCGTCTGTGTAGCCAGCTACACAGAAATCAATCAGTTTATCTTTTCCTATAGCCCTGAATTCCTGTGATGCCCAGAGACCTGCATATCTGGTGCATTTACCCTGCAAGGAAAGGCAGTGTGTTCGGCCCAAAGCACAACAGCTGCAGTCCCTGTGGTGCTCCATGAAGGACCCACAAGGTTATCCTTCCGTAGAGACCTTTGCCTCCCTGTTTATATACTACTAACCCATAGTGAAAGTTTTTCTGATCACCTGGATCCATAAACTCCCCTTTTATGCAGACCTGGGGCTGCTTATCCAAGTGCTGCAGGCCTGGATTGCTAAGAAATTACATTTGGAATGTTCACATCACATGCAGCCATCTGATCCTACACAGCAGAGTTTGCTTCTGAGTGCTGGCTGTGTTTGTGGGTGTAGCATATACTTCTGGGTGATGAACATCCTCCTGGAGCTGTGGCATCAGTTCTAAATCCACAGGATGCAGGAGCTTGTACAGGTTTTGAACTGAGCTCTTCTCTAAGGCAAAGACACCATCACCAAGCAAAATGTGCGGTGAGATTTTGCCTTGTGAAGAGAAGGTCCCCACTGCTCTCTTGGGATTGGCCAAAAATGATTTAACTCTGTTGAGGAATCTGGTCTCAATTCATCCCTGGCACAAATCCATTGACTTGCAAAAGGCATGGATCTGTTTCCATTTCCTACAATTGCCTGTTATTCATGGGCCTTTCTAGGTAGATGTTACAAATAACTGCACAGTGCACTTGCGATAATATATAGTAAACAGACAGGGAATTTCTGTGCTGCTGAAACAAACTTTCTAAATAATTACAGAACAATTCCACATCCATTTCATAATTAGACTCCCAAGATTACAGCCAAGCTATTATTTGTGATTCAACATTCAGTTTTACTTTGGAAATATCCCATAAACCATTAGGTTTATTCCACCTGAGGTTTTCCCCCTTGATCTGTTCATCCTGCCACTGGGATCTAAAATGTAAAGCATGTATTGATTGAGTAACAGTTACCAAGTAACCAAATGCTAATAACTGCTGTTGGCTTGCTATTTCCACATCACTCAGTCCTGTTGATGCTGAATGTGGGAGACAGACAGGGCTGAAGTGGGTGAGGTCATTCTGAGTCAGCTTTTACCACATGTTCATCGTGTTTTAGCAACAGAAAGGAGTGGATCTGAATTCTCCTTGCAGCAGCTGTTAATGGCGGAGCTGCCACCAGCCAGGAGATGAGTGAGAAGGATGAACCCACTGCCAGCAGGCAGATGGCTGAGCTGGCATGAAATAAAAAGAGAGGCAAAAGGAATGAAAAGAAAAACCCTCAGAAAGAGCAAAAGCAGAATTATCTTCAGGAGCTCTATTTAACCTGCAATCACTTTGCATTCTCTGTTGTGTTGATTGGAGCTTTCTGTAATGATTCCTCATTTCGCCAATTGAGTTTTGGCCAGAGAAGAAATCGGGAGAAGATAACAGCAGGATATAGCCTAAAATGGGGATTAGAAGCCTCGTCTAAATCCCAGAGATATCAAAAGGCTCCTGTTGACTTCTGCAGGCCATGGTCCGTTCTGAATGGATTTAGGAACCTGGAAGCTGTAAATGCCAGACTGGTCCTGAGAAGGGCAGCGAGTGGGACTTATGGCAGCAGGAAGGGATGAAGCCAGGGGAATTATAAAGCACCTCGATGCGGGCACTGCTGCGTAAGATGATTTGAAAGCCCTGATATAAATGCTCTTTAGCTCCATTTGCAGTGTCACCTTGGAAGGGGATTGGATTAGATTAGTGACATGAAAGGCAAACAGAAAAATGGAGAGAAGAACAGATAGAAGCGTGAGAAAAGCCCAAACGAGTAAAATATGCATGAATTGGAAGGAGATACTTGGACAGTGATACTAAATGATGAAGAATATAAAAAGCGAGCTGCAAATCCTGCTGTCATTGGCATCCACTTTACATTAATGTTAAGTGTATTAGAGTCTATTAAAGCTGATATTTGTTCTGGATTTAATTCCTTGTAATCAGTATGTAAGACTCTGTCCTCCACGTCTCCATGCCCAGGGGGCTGGTGTTTTCAAAGTAAAACAAATACTTATAACAAAGAGTAATTGGTACAATTTCCAAATCTGGCCAAGTGCTTCTGGAACCTATATTCAATTGCATCTCTGAGCTGGGGCAAGGAAACCAAGCAAGTGAAAATTTTTTTCAAAATAGAGCATCCTTCAGCATGTCCTCAGGAGGGTCTGGGCAACAGTTGGTATCTCACATGGGGGTGACTGAGAACAGGACATGATTTTACTAGAGAGTATGGAACTGGGTCCAGCCCTGATCCCTGACAGGTTTGGATCAGAGCCTTAAAATTGGGTTCCCCTTCTAGTAACCTTACCGACCTGTTACTAGCTGCTTTGCAACAGTTACAGCCCTTTCTGTATTTTTTTTTTCCTTCCGTCTACTTCATTCTTATCAAAAATTTGGTCTGGGACCAGGAAACCTCTTGGCCTAAATTAGTTTGTTGATGAGAATCAACTCTTTTCAACAAATCATCTCTTTTTATTATTATTTTAATGTGTAGCGGTTTCATCAGCATGTCTTTCATCACCTCAAATGTACAATGCCTTTCAATCAATCTCTTTAATGAAAGATTGGAAATTACAATGTGTTTTCTGTTAAAGCTAGGCAAATGCAAAAGTAAGGAGTAAGCTTCCTAAGACAGCTATGGAGTTTGTGAATTAATAATGTCTGTAGGGAGGAGAATTGAAACTGGGCTCTTGTTCTATCATGATTTTGACTACACGGCTACTCACTGACTCAAGCAAAACCTGTTCAGTGCCTTACATTCTTTCTTTCACACATTACACCTGCTGTAGCAAACATTCCTGGGTACAAATATTGAGAGCACACTGGTGTGTGCTCTTATGCTCTCTAGCTAGGTTTAATATTTCTCCTCATGTATTGGAAAGCTGGATTAAATGAGATCCCTTTTGGACCACACTGAGCCAGAAGAATCATTCCAGCTCTAAAGTAAAGATGATGGAAAAGTGTTGCCACCACTCCTCTTTATCAGAAAAAGACCTCTCCTGCTTCTGTGACTCCAGCTCGGCATCCCTCAGCCTGTAGGACTGAATCACCTCTTCCTGACACTCTTGATTTTGGCAAACTTTATCACTTGCTGCATAGATATTTCTAGAGCTGAGAAATAGCGTCAGCTTCCACCATTGACATATTCGACAGTCTAAAAAGCTATTAGTATGGGATGCTATAGCACTTCTTCACAGAGAAGTTGTCCTCTGTTTGAATGGCATATTTGCCCTACAAATCTTTATTTGTACATTTTTAAAAGAGGAGACCTGGTCCAGACCCCCTGCACGGGGTACTGCTGACTCCAGTGAAGAATTCTGCATGTGGTACCCAGGCAGGATTTAATGTCTGCTAATCACAGCTATGGGACTGATAGATTGCCATTTAAAAAGAACTTATCCGTTAGGACACTTTGTGCTCAAGCTACCTTTCTAATTACACCTCTACGAAAATATTGCAGCAAATGGAAATTTGTTAGTGCACATGTAAAAGCATTCTCTCTTTCTTTAAGTGATGAGAAACACAAAGACTGGGGAAAAGAACTGTTGAGCCCCAAATACAGATATCAAGTTTCTTGTCTGATGAGCAAAATAATTTATATTTTCCTCTGGTTGAGGTCACATTAATGTGAGGGGCACAATCTGACTGTGAGGTTGGCACTCTGCTCTCTTGAGCTGTAGCTTTACTGGCTTCTGCCAAACAGCCAAGTAATTTTATCTGTCACATTCCCGCTGGCTTGTCTGCTATCACTAGCTTATTACAACTGGTGAATTTCCAGCATTTTGGCACTCACAATGCACTGACACACAGCATATCCTTCTGAATAATACTTATAATAATATACTGCTTGCAGTATGTGAGCGAAGAAAATATCTGCCTGCCTCACACTTCCTTCTCTTTAAATGAATGTTCCTCACATCCAGCAATCTCTGCACAAAGACACCCAGTTCTCACTTCTAAGCCCCAAAGTCTGCCCATTCCTCACCTGCCTCTCTGGCCACAACTCATCGGGGCTGTGCTGAGTGACTTCAGCTGGTGCTTGTCATGGGATCATAGAATCATTAAGGTTGGAAAAGATCACTAAGATCATCAAGTGCAACTGTCAACCCATCCCCACCATGCCCCCGAGCCATGTCCTTCAGTACCACACCTCCACAGTTATTGAACACCTCCAGGAACAGTGACTCCACCACCTCCCTGGGCAGCCTGTTTCAATGTATTGCCACCCTTTCCGAGAAGAAATTTTTCCTAATATCTAACCTGAACTTCCCTTGGCTCAGCTTAAGGCCATCACCTCTCATTCTATCACTACCCGAGAGAGGAGGCCGACTCCCATCATGCCACAACCTCCTTTCAGGCAGTTGTAGATCTGTAGACGTCTCCCCTGAGCCTGCTCTTCTCCAGACTGAATGATCCCATGGTGGCAGCAAGTGCTGCAGACCTGGCTGCTACTGGAGAGTGGGGGGTGAACCAGGTGCTGGGTGTCTCTAATGTTCCAAATAGGTGGGCATATTGAGAAAGACATGCTTTCTTGAAGTCTGCAAGCTTTTTCTTGGATGCAAAATGCACCCCTCAGCTAAAGCCCCTACAGAAAGCAGCTCTGAGACAAGAAGAGGAGAGGATCTCTTTGAACCAACTCTGAGGAAGGAGTCTCCTGGAGCCACCACTCTGCCGTGGCTCTCAGTGATCTGCATGAACCAGCGTCAGTGCTGTGACCAAGTGTCAGGCTGACTGAAGCCAGGGGCTGCAGGGCTGTTACACAGGATCTCCTCTGTGCTCTCCGCTGTCATCTCACAGAGGACACCTTCAAGTCCTTTGCATTCACCAAGTGGAAATCAAAGATCTATGCAGTACATAGATCCCTGCTTTAAAGCAAGAATGATTGCAGGAGGTGGTTTGAAAGCTCTGCATTCACCAAGTGGAAATCAAAGACTTGCAAGACACAGAAACAGCACTGCTTCCTGTTTTTATAGAGATATGCAACTTAAATAAGCAATATATGGGATAAAAACAAAGAGGAATTTGGTCAGGTGGCACTGGTGGTTTATGCCATTGTGACATGTCAGCCCAAAGCTGGATTTGGGACAGCAGGTAGCAGAGGAAATGGGCTGGCCCTGGAGAGGAGAACCTACAGCTCCCATGCTCCAAGAAGTCCTCAGCCCTTTGAATCACCTGCTTACAGAGGAGTTTCTTTGCACAAAGCCAGGACTGGTGATGTCTCAGGGGTGAATTCCCCAAATCTTGGGTCTGCCCAACAGACCATGCAGGAGCAGCTCTGGCCGTAGGAGTGTGCACACTGTAAAAGAGCAACCAAAGTTTTCTGTCCAAATAAACAAAACATCTGCTCCAGGATGTATAAATAAAATTTCGTAGTTACTTGTCAAAAACTTTTACTCCAAAACAACCAGTTAACTCTTGTTCAATCTGGGTGCTTTATAGAAGCAAAATGGAAGGTAGTTCCTGGGTTTGGGAATGGCATTATGAAGGGCACATAGAGCTTTCCCGATCCATGCACTGTGAGAGGGGCTCAGAACTCCTTTCATTACGAAGTGGGTTGCTGGGAGTCTGATGTTGTCTGCACTGTTTTCCACACTAACGGCAAAACAGGCTGTAAAGGAGCAGCTTGTCACAGTGCCTTTATACTGAGTCAGTTCAAAAAACCCTGCTAATAGACTTTATTGCTGCTCCTAATAATGTTTATTATTGGTCATAAAAAATATGCTTGTTTTCATTACTCTTGTTTAAGACTAGAGCCGTAGAAACGTACAGATACTGGTGAAGAGGCTGTGCCTGCCTGAAAGCGCAATGCCAGTTTGCAGAAGAGTATAAAGACCCGGCCCCCAGTCTCCACATAACATAAGGGGAAACAAGCCAAGAAGCAACAGTGTTTTGACAGAAGGAGGTGAAGCAGATTTCATGACAGAGGCTTTCTCCACACTGGCCTATGCAGGCAAGAACACAAAACCTTTTTCAGACATACCTGTTGGTCATGATGAAAAGCGTGGGCAGCATCTCATCCTGACACGTCTTGCTTGGGAGGCCTGCTCAGAAAAATCCTTCATCAGAGCAGCAGCTGTCGTCTTCCCCCGAGCAAATTCCTTTAAAGCTGTCAAAGATGCTGTAATCAGACTAGGTCATCAAAACCTGTCCTCCTGAGGACTGGAAATAAGATCCAGAGATGAGCATTCAGCTGCATGGGCAAGGTCTAAAACACTAAAGTTTCCATTGAAATTAAATGAAGGGACTGTAATTGCTGTGAAAGAAAAGCAAAGCAATCACTGGGAGAGCCTGAAAGCTTTCAAACTACCTCCTGAAATGATTCTGGCTGTAAAGCAGGGATCTATGTACTGCATAACAGAATCTGATAGCAGAGCAAAGCTTTTACCGGAAAGCCAGCTTAGATATCTAACTACAGGAGCATTTATCTGTGTGGCATTAAAGCAAATTTTAATCAAGATTTCAACACACAGTTGAGTAGTTTTATTACCAGGCCAACTGAAAAAAAAGGTTAATAAAGTAATAAGAATGGATTCTTTGTCTTCTTGATTTCAACACGTGGAACTGTGGTCAATATGTTTAATAATTTGTAAATAGACTGGAATAAAGCCCAACAGCCATGGTGACCACCGAGACAGGATAGCTGTGCCTTTGCACCCTGTCTGTACTCATGCTTGCATCAGCAGTTTTGCAGTTTCCATAAATCTGTTGTCAGCAGGGAAGAGAAAAGGGGCTGAGCTCCTCTCTGCTGTGATGTTTACTGCTGTTGCTGGAGTTACATCTGGGATAAATTTGGCCTGGATTTGATGAAATCCAGTCTTGCATAGAATTAAAGGATATCAGTGTATCTGATTTTAGCTGTATTTACAGTATATTGTTCAGTGTCTCTGATTTTAGGTGATTGATTCCTGCTTGAGGAGTAGTGGTACAGCAAACAGATCCAAAGTTTTCTTGATACTTCTCCAGTGCTCTGCTGGCAGTGTACCAGACACTGGCTCTCAGCTCCTTCCTATCATTCTCATTTGAAAAAAGAAATCTTCTCAGTGCCTGGTGCGATTGTTTGGACTACAGGGAAAAAAAATAAACAAATAAATAAAGGAATAAATAAAAAAAGGATAGCTGGGGAAAGCAGCTGGTTTCTTACCACTCACTGTGCTCATGGGGCTCCCAGCAGCAGTGCCCTGACTGATACAGCAGGCACAGGTGAGGAGAGGAGAGATGTTTGAGAGGGAAAGGTAGGAAAGAGAAGGCAGTATGCCCGACTGTGCTTCTGAAGAAGACAGTTGGAGAAGAGGCTGCTGAAGGGTAGGAGAGGTGGAAGTGTGCAATGGGGACACAGGGATCTCTAGAGCAATTCAGGAGCAGCAAGGCATGGGGAAAGCTGGGGCAGGCAAGGAAAGAGTCCTGGGATAACAAGGAATCTGTTTCCCATATCTAACTGCTGTTTTCATCAAAGTTCTTATGACAGTTTCACCCAGCTGGCTCCATACTGCTTTTTCCATCTGCCAGCGGGAGAAACTGAGGCAGCAGGCTGCAAAGCAACACACCTGAGGCCAGTCTGCAAGCCAGCAGCAGAGCTGAGCGCTGGGCTTTCTGACTGCTGTCACCTCCCCAAGGACCCCGTGCTCCCCAGACAGGGGACTGCTCTGAGATGCTGCTGCTGAAGGCTTCTACAGGCTTGCAGCTCTCCAGGGATAGAGCACCAGGAGTAATCAGAGCATAAAAACTGAGGGAAATGCTGCTATAAATCCCATAATATCAGAGAGCAACCCTGTGAGATCTTTGCAGCGAGATAGAGAAGGATGAGGAGCAAGGAGCAGAGAGGAATAGCTCAGTATATATAAAGCCATGTACTTGCCTGAGCCTTCTGGAAGAGCAGCACCCACCAACAGCACTGTGCTCAAGTGAGCCACAGGTCTTCCTCAGCTGTTTGTCCTGGTGAAGGATATTTAACAGCCCAGGCATCTGCCTGGAGCTCAGCTGGAAAACCACAGTGCCAAGAGTGCAGGAGACGGAGCCAGCGCAATAAACACAAGGCTCCTTGACTTCTTCCTAAGCGTCTAATTATATATACGTTCAGCATTCCTGGTGCTCAATTATAACCCTAAAGTTCCTTTTCCTTCCTCAAAGGTTTTATCCCCGGGTCTATTAAGCAACCAAGAACAAAACAACAAGTGGCTGCTGTGCCACGGGAGGATTCTTTATTCCTGGATCCAACCTGGCAGCCTTCAGCCTCTCCAGCACTATAATTAGAGCATCTTGCAGCCATTGAAATAGCACTGACCCTCGCCACAGTGCTCATCTGTCATGCACAGCAGCTCCTCACCCACACAAAGCAAGAGTACAGAGGAGACAGGGGGATTTTTGCATTTTGTCTGTACAACCTGGGTCCACACATCGCACCAGCTCCTGCACACCTTCCCCTGTGTTCTGGGATGCTGGCTACGCTCTTTTGCTGCTGGAATGGGGCAGCTGGGTGAAATGGGGAGCTGGAGGAAGGAAGCACTGTTATGTGACATCCCATCATCCAGGCTGCTTCTTGAATTAGTGCACGAAACTCGGCTCTTCTGTCAACATTTTGTTCAGGCTTGATTTACACGAACGTGCAGGCAGGCTGCGACTGACTGCACAGATTGATGATTTAGGGTGAGCTGAGGCCTGGGGATAAATTAAAGCAGCCTGGATTCCTTTAATCTGCACTGTTTGCCCAGGCTGCCAGCTGCAGGAACCGTGCACTGAGCACTGGGGAGCCCTGGTTGCCTCCCGGATGCCTCGCAGGGCTGAGAGAAGGGATCCCTGGGAGTAAGGACTGTTGTTGTTTGGGTTGGTGAACTAAATCTGCCCTAAATCTGCTTTGATTCTGGGGTGAATAAGCAACCAGAGCACTCCACTCCAGCACTGTTTTGAGTGCCTCCAGGGGAGGTGGGATCTTCCCTGTGAAGACAGGGAGCTACATGAGTTCAGATATCTGACAGCTGTGGGGCTGGGAAGGCACCTGAACTGGGGGACAGGGTAGTGTAGGGAGCAGGTGACCATGGTTTCATCACTGAGTGCCCATCAGGTTTGAGTTCAAGTGCTCTGCTGCATAGGCAGGGAACAGGGCATGGACCAGGACCTCTGTTTTGTTCCTTAACATCCCCACCACACATGGGCTATACACTTGTAAGTGTGGCATCTCCTCTTTCCCTCCCCCCTTCCCATTCCCACCAGCCAGAAAGTCCACCTTTGTTTCAAGCGCTCTTCATTTCAGCCCACTGGAAATAATTAGGACCAAATCCTTTCTCATCCAAACAGAACAAAAGTGTAACAGCTTTAACCCCTTGCAGGATTTTCTTCTCCTCAAAGCAGAGCCTTTCTCACTGATTGCAAAGCCAAGGTTCAGCCCCTGATATTTGCTGTTACCCAGGCTCACGCTGCATGCAAATGAGACAAAAGATGGCTTCCAGGTGCAATTCATCCACACTAATTTAAATGCCCAGTTAGCAGCAGGTGAGTCCTGTGCTGTTCCTTACCCCTTGGCATGAAGGACGAGTTCAGATGTGGGCCCAGCAAGCCCGATCTCACCCATCATGTGCTTGAGCAGAAAAGGTTTTTTTTCCTGAAGACCAAAATGACGTTTCAATACTGCCAGGAGGTGACCTTGTGCTGACTGTGAGTTCTCTACGGTAAGAGTGTTGGGCTGCAAGGAGGATTTGCTGGAGCAGAGGACAACACCTGTAGTGAAGTCCTGGTGCAAACCTATAAAGGTGAGCTGCTCATGCCCTGCATAGCCACCTCTATACTTCTCTCTCTCTGTTTCTCAGAGAGTTCATTTTCAATATAAAACAAGGATCTTTCCCAATTTTGAAATCTCTTTTTGTGTATCAGAACATATTTTACATTTTCTTCTACTTTTAAGGGAGATTTGCATTTTGTTATATGTCAGCAATGTACAGAATTGCCATGTAAGTGGGTAAGGTGGAGCTGTGATTTATTGGAGGAGAGTGCGTTGTCAGTAAATTCAAGAAACTAAATCTGCCATGGATGGGACCTCTTTACTTCCATCATCAAGTCAGACATTATGTCCTGTCAAATGTCCCAAGGGGTGCTTTTGCTCCAGGCACCAGAGGTAATAACTCTGCTCAGAAATTCACTGTATGCTGAAGTCTTCATCTTACAAAGTTTTCAACTCTTACTCAAAGTGAAGACAAAAGTGAAGGAGAGAAAAATCAGGATTTAAGCCTTGGACTTATCAGTCCTTTGATGTCGCTGCTGTTTTGGGGCAGGCTCTGACCCACTGTTGCCTACAGGATGAACACCATGCATGTCACTCACTGCCAGCTTAAATATGCTCAGCTCTGATGAATTCTGTGGAGGACCACCAGACCACCTCTACAGCAAGTCTGTTCCTTCACTGGCAGCGTGCATTTGCTGAAATCTCCTGTTTTTTATGAACTCAGTGAGACCTGTAGTGCAGGAGGTGACTCCAGATAATGATGTTTTACAGCGTGTAGTCAAGTTTGGGCTGTGCTGGTGTCATTGCTGTCACACCAGCCTACGGCAAACCGAACCATGTTTCCAAGGGCAGCTTTTAACCAGAGCCCTCGGCCTGGATATGAGCCTGGAGCAAGCTGCGACGTTATCCCTCCCGCTCCTCCAAACACCCCTTTAGCCTTTCTGCTCTTAGTATAGGTTTTCTACTACAACATTTAGCAACTGATTCTTGACTCTTTGTTAGGCTTCACAAGTGACCCAGTCATGGTACATCTGAGCAAAGCTCAAAGAAGCTTATACAGGGCATGTTTGGTGCTCGTTGACTACAGAAATACCCTGTTAAGTGACTCCCACAAAGCTGAGGGAGACTTGCTGAACAGCCTGCTATTTATGAATAAATATATCTGTCCAGAGGGGAAATTGCATAAAACAATGGGCTGGCAGTGGCTGGTAATTTAAAATGCAGCAGGCAGACTATTGTTCACATTAGTAACCTATGAGATGCATCGCTTAAATAGCACAATCAGCCCCAACCATCTCCTTGGGAATTACTGAACCATTTGTGGCCTGCTTTATTCTTAGTGGAACTTGCTCTTAAGATGCTGTTGTATGTTTTTGTTATTTAAATAAACTTGATAACTTTAAGTGACCATGATTTCCTTTAAACCACGTGCTTTTCATTTATACAAAGCCATAGATATACTGCTCTTAATATTATGTACTATGAGCTGCTCGTATGGTAATAATATTTAACAGTCTAGTAGTATGTAATTTATTTCATTATCTTTGTCATTTCTTTTCATCTCTGATGAAAACCGATTATTTTCACACTAAATTTGGAGCTAAACTCTATGGCCATTATTTGGTTGTATCTAGTCCTAATCATTTGGTGCTTCTTTTGTCCCCTTAATTTTCTAAATGCCATCTGTTGTACCAGAGACACTATAATGATTGACTGTGTTTCTGTGGTCACCTCTTTTTTTCTGACAAAGAAACATATGGAAAATGGAGGTAAGATCATATTTTAGAAGTAAGACGTGGACTTTTGTGAAGCAATTCTGTAGATATTATCTGGCCTCAGCTACAAATGGATGTAGCTCTGTTAAATGCAACAGAAAGTGCTAATTTAGACCAGCTTTCCCAAACATGGGTTTGAGTATGATCATAGAGTAAAACATTCAGACAACTCAACTGATTAGGATTTAAGAGATTTCATAAAGATTGTGTTTACCTTGAAACGACAGTCCTGAAAGCTGACAACAAAGAATCTGACTTGGAGATGTGCTGGATGGTGACCTAGAAGCATAGGCAATGCAGTAGGCGTTAAATCCAGCCCTGTTACAATTTAATTTCTCTATGTACCAGCTTTAATTCAAGTGACAGTGTTGTAACTCCCAGCTTACAACATCCATAAGAAACCTTTTCCAGACTTCCTTTTCTTCTAATCATTGTGTTTAAAGTTATTGATGGCTACTTTATAGTCATTTATTCTCAGGGCACATCATTTAGCTGCCACAGCTCCTCCACAGAATAAACTGCAGTACCATTTAATTTTGATTTTTAATTATTCACATCAGAAATAATGCTAGAGATCAGGATAAGGCCTAATGTGTAGCGGTGATGGCGCAAATAATTTCCAGATATCCTGCTGAGCTCATATGGTAATTTCTGTGTTTGAGTATGCCTGCAACTGTCTGATTCAGTGTCAGAGAGAGACAAGGTAGCGAGAGGAAAAAAAGAAATCACAAAAGAAGTTCTCCCTCCCTTCCCATCACCTTGCCTCCCCTGAGTGATGAGTGTGTCGCACTCAGTCCTTCAGGAGCCACTGGAGTAATTGCGGGAGCAGAGGTTTTCGTCCCTGTGTCGATGCCAGCAGACACTCTGCTGTGACATCTCCTGCTCACTGCCACTGCTCTGTCCCAGTCTGAATTAAAAGCTGAGACAGAAGCTGATTTCATTGCTTCTTCCACATGTGATTTCATTTCACGCTCTCTCATGAATGAGTGACAAGGTTTAGGATATGTTCATTGTGCCAAACCGCTCCAAACAGCTTTCAGGAGAGGGCTTGTGCTATGCAATGCACACATAGTACAGGAATTTTCACGTTGGCTCTCTTATTCTACATAAGGCTGCTGCAATTGAAGATTCTTCAACTTTACTTTCCTTGGTAAATGGATATTTAGATGTTTAATTAGGAAGCAAACCATATAATCAAGCTTCTGCAGATATAGTTGCACAGCGTAATCAGTCTTGTTCAGCTTCTTTGCATGCTGCTGGAGTACCAGCAACTGCTGAGTTTATCGACAGTGTTGTGGTTCTAGTGGCAATTTGCCCAAGGATTTCTCAATTAATAAATAGGAAGCAGCAGGCAGTCTGGGCACTGCATGGGCTGTGCTGCACATCTAACACAGTGGTTTCTCTCTACTTGGTCAGGAAACCGACTCCAAAGAAATCAGGCAGAAACACAAGCAGCAATCCTATAAAAACAATATTTACCTTTTTATGTTTTATTTTTCACGGTACTTCCTTTTTGGATTCCCACATGGTGCGTGTCAGAGCAGTGTAAGCCATCCCAGTGGGCATTCAAGGCGATCGTGTTCTTGGCAAATGGTCTGAAGCCCATCCATCCAAAGCAGGAGGCGNGCTGGATGGTGACCTAGAAGCATAGGCAATGCAGTAGGCGTTAAATCCAGCCCTGTTACAATTTAATTTCTCTATGTACCAGCTTTAATTCAAGTGACAGTGTTGTAACTCCCAGCTTACAACATCCATAAGAAACCTTTTCCAGACTTCCTTTTCTTCTAATCATTGTGTTTAAAGTTATTGATGGCTACTTTATAGTCATTTATTCTCAGGGCACATCATTTAGCTGCCACAGCTCCTCCACAGAATAAACTGCAGTACCATTTAATTTTGATTTTTAATTATTCACATCAGAAATAATGCTAGAGATCAGGATAAGGCCTAATGTGTAGCGGTGATGGCGCAAATAATTTCCAGATATCCTGCTGAGCTCATATGGTAATTTCTGTGTTTGAGTATGCCTGCAACTGTCTGATTCAGTGTCAGAGAGAGACAAGGTAGCGAGAGGAAAAAAAGAAATCACAAAAGAAGTTCTCCCTCCCTTCCCATCACCTTGCCTCCCCTGAGTGATGAGTGTGTCGCACTCAGTCCTTCAGGAGCCACTGGAGTAATTGCGGGAGCAGAGGTTTTCGTCCCTGTGTCGATGCCAGCAGACACTCTGCTGTGACATCTCCTGCTCACTGCCACTGCTCTGTCCCAGTCTGAATTAAAAGCTGAGACAGAAGCTGATTTCATTGCTTCTTCCACATGTGATTTCATTTCACGCTCTCTCATGAATGAGTGACAAGGTTTAGGATATGTTCATTGTGCCAAACCGCTCCAAACAGCTTTCAGGAGAGGGCTTGTGCTATGCAATGCACACATAGTACAGGAATTTTCACGTTGGCTCTCTTATTCTACATAAGGCTGCTGCAATTGAAGATTCTTCAACTTTACTTTCCTTGGTAAATGGATATTTAGATGTTTAATTAGGAAGCAAACCATATAATCAAGCTTCTGCAGATATAGTTGCACAGCGTAATCAGTCTTGTTCAGCTTCTTTGCATGCTGCTGGAGTACCAGCAACTGCTGAGTTTATCGACAGTGTTGTGGTTCTAGTGGCAATTTGCCCAAGGATTTCTCAATTAATAAATAGGAAGCAGCAGGCAGTCTGGGCACTGCATGGGCTGTGCTGCACATCTAACACAGTGGTTTCTCTCTACTTGGTCAGGAAACCGACTCCAAAGAAATCAGGCAGAAACACAAGCAGCAATCCTATAAAAACAATATTTACCTTTTTATGTTTTATTTTTCACGGTACTTCCTTTTTGGATTCCCACATGGTGCGTGTCAGAGCAGTGTAAGCCATCCCAGTGGGCATTCAAGGCGATCGTGTTCTTGGCAAATGGTCTGAAGCCCATCCATCCAAAGCAGGAGGCGGATGCACAGCACACATCAGGTGTACCTTGAGGCTGAGAGGTACTCCTCAGAATTTGACACCCCTGAGGTGTCAAATCCAGTTCGCAACTCCACTGCTCTTGGACTCAGCAGTAAAGGGAGGTAACTCTGTACCAAAGCAGATACTGGCTGTGAGCAGGACCCTGGGCCAGGCAGCAGAGTGGATGAAACAGGAAGGGAGGACTGTTTCTGCATGCTCAAGGTAGAAATCTGTTCTCCTGGTGCTCCTCATGCAAGCATGGGGTGAGGGGGTTGAATTCTGAGGGTGATCTGAGCCATCTTCTGAAGAAATCTCTCCTTCATTATCAGCACAGGGAGCCAAGGAATATTGGCCTCTCCAGCCAGATGCCTGCAGCGGATCGTTGTGAGCTCCTGGCATTGTTGCCAAACTTGCAATCTGTGAACATCCAGACATTTTCCAGGGGGAATGCAGACCCTCTGGCAGCAGGTGAGTCTAGGTTGCCAAGCTGAAGGTCCCTTCAGTGTGGTGGCTGATAGACATCCCTAAGGTCCTTCTAAGGCCTAAACTGCAAGAGGTGTTATTTATATGTTCAGCCCATTCCTTCAGCTTGCACTGGTGCAGCAGCCAGAAACTTCTCTGATCTTATCAAGGCAGCTGCTTTAGAACACAATCTCTACTCAGGCCATCCCAAATTTCCTCCCAGTCCCAGGCCACGAAGGTTGCTGCAGAAGTCTGCCCTTCCATGTAAGTTACTGTTAATGAGGAGCTGCACATCTGTCAAAACAATGTGTCAGGAGTGCCTTCAGAGACAATTTCTTGTTATTTTGGTTTGGCAGCCCTCAGTCCCTTCATGCCACTATCGTTTTAACCACTGACACACTAATCCTTTCTGACACTTTCACTCCTTTACCACATTCAAGCTGCAATGAAACATAAAGTGCCTCCCATGTCTCCATCACAGTCTGCTCAGAAGCCTCTGTGCTAGAAGAGGCAGAGCTGCTGTGTCCCAGAGTGGGATGCCTCTGGACCTGGGCTTTGTGCAGCTGTGAGAAACCAGAGCAAGCATGAAGGGAAGTAATTGGGATAAACTCCTGTGGCTCCTCTTTGCCCAGGAGATTTTTGGTGCAGGAGCATTAAGGCAATGGATAAAGAAGAGGACTCAGACGCATCATGCAACTCAACACACCAGCAGGCCCAGAGTAATCATTCGTGTGTGCTCTCACAGATCATAGGAACTGGGAGATGCTCTGATGTCTCTGACACTGCTCTGAGAGATCTACGCCGGTCACATTATGTTATTGCACATTTTTTGCATATTAGGAGCACTTACATAGACTGTTTCCAGGTTTTACCTGATGTGCGGCAAGTGTTAAGAGGTCATTCAAATGCTCATGTGTACCTAGAATCATAGAATCATAGAAACACAAGGTTGGAAAGGACCTACAAGATCATCCAGTCCAACCATCCTCCTATCACCA
>WBMW01003777.1:465808-563398 GCA_013396635.1 Penelope pileata
GTCATCTGCAAACTTACTGAGGGTACACTCAATCCCCTCATCTAGGTCATCAATAAAGATATTAAACAAGATGGGCCCCTCTGGCATAACGAAAGCTGACATAAGTTTACATGTTCTGTGGAAGTAAATGCTGGAGACTGACTTTAAATCAGACAAACTACACAAGAAAAATTGTTTTGAAGTTGGTGTCCAAAGCAATATCTGAACATTCACTTTTTTTTTTTTTTTGGCTTGAACTCAGACATGGAGATTTAGAAATTGATAGATTTTTTTTAAGAAAGAAAAATCTATATTATTTGATTCCCTTCATATCACCGACCCACACTGAGCAAAATGCCTTGTGTTTGACTGAAACATGATTTCCCAAATGGTGTCTGAACATCATGTGCAAGAGAAAATAATTGAAAATCCCAAAGCCCAGCTCCCCACTGCTATGTGATTACTGATGCCTATGTAACGCTATCGATTTGCCCATGTCTTCCTATCCTTGTTTTGCACAGATGCTAATGACTTACAAAGCATGAAGCACTGGAGAAACAGTCCCAAAGTCTTAACAAGAGTCAATCACAGTTCAAAGGTCCTTAATTCCCTTATCTCCATATTTATTTGTGGTGTGCATTTCCCACCAGCCACATGAAAGTGAATGTGACCTGACTCTGAAAACGTTCCATATTTAAGGACTCATATGCAAATGTAACCCTGCACCCTTCCTCGTTACTTTATGCACTACTTGCCATCAGCAGGCTTCATTCTACTTTTCTGGATCACAGCAGAAGGAACGAATGATCTGCTGCTGCTCTGGAGATCAAGAAAGCAGAAATTGTTTTCGACCATGCAGCCCTTTTAAGGATCCCAGTGGTCCTGTCAATCAATGTTTACTTTTAATGAGCCCAATTAGATATATCTCTCCAGTGCAGGATTATGAGGATTTGAAAAGGGTCAATTTGTAATGGTTCTTGTGGTGGTTGCTGCTACCTGTAACATTAATGAAGATTTATTAAATTAAAAACACACGATTTTCCAGTAATCCAAAATTCACATACATAGTTAATTAGGGTTGGATTCTATACATGCATCAGCTTGGTGAGCTGCTTATATCTTATATGTGCAGAATTGATTAGCTGTAGTCCTAGAATATTCACCCAGAACTTTTCCCTGTTCATAATCTGTTCTGTTACTCAGAAGATCTTTTAAAAACTCAGCGGAGTGGTGCCTGGATTTAAACCAGTGACTTCCACAATTTTTTTTCCTCAGATTATTTTGAAGTCCACAGAATGCAGGTAAGGTTGCTGCAGAAAACATTGGGGCTTGAAAGGGGAAAGTGATTTCATTTTTTTAACATGTCTTTTCCCCCCTCAAGCAGTACATTAATGCATAAGACAATAGTAAACTACTTCAACGGTCACTCGGGCATTAAGAGAAGAAATGCTGTCATAGTACTTCAGGGGGGAATATTCATGTAACCAACCAGCCTGTTAATTATGTCTTTTGCTCACATTTTATCACCTCAAACAATATAGCTCCATCAAGGAGACCAAGTTTTTTATGGTATTCAAGGTTAGCATCAAGGGAAGCATTCAGGCTAGATGTGCAACCTGGACTAGATTTTCAGTAAATATTTAATAACAGAAAACTGCCTCCATTCAGCAAGAAGAATTCAAAACACCTGATGCAATATTTTTGGACTTTGTGTCTCCAACTGCAAATGGATCAGAAGTTATCTGCTTCTGCTGAGATGCAGTGCATGTCTGGGTGTTTTAGAAGATTTGGGAACAGCTCTTCACTACACTGGAAATTTTATTCCTAACTTGGGCAAGGTACTGTCTCCATTCAACCAAAGGCAGATTAGAAGTTGCATAAGTAGATTTAATGTTTTGGGTGGCTTCAGCAGTACGAGCTCTACTAATAACATGCCAGCTGGAAAGGAGACTTTTCCATCTATCCAACTAAGGTATTTCCATGCTTCTCGCATTACTGGCGTTACATCCAAGCATCAATCTTAATGTATTTTCCACCTGGAGCACTGGGTAGGCTTTCAGTAAGTAAAACCCATAGCCCTGAAATTATGGTTATAAGTGTCCAATTTAGAAAATACAAACTTGTCTGTGTATTGAATCTATCACTGGGGACGTACTGTCAGCCTCCTCAGTCCTCCTTCCTATAATAAGGGACACAATAAAACCTCTTAACCTGTCTGCTGCATGGACAAACACGAAAGATCATGAGGCTTCTCAGTTCCTATTACCATGAATGCCATACAAACAATTGAGATAGTCCTCGGGCTGCTCTGCCATGCCACTTTATGCAAACCATGACAATGACTGGGGGTTAAGGAAGCTCTGGTGTCCCGTTAGATGGGTACCCTGATGCCTTTCATTTATAGGAATGAGGAGCTGTACTCCTGTTTCAGGGCTGGCTTGCTGAACCCGTTCCCTGCCATGGTGCCCTCTTCACCGATGCTTAGCCTGTGTAATTGCTTCACTGCTGAAACCAAGTGCTCTCAGAGGGGTGATGCAGCAAAAAGGCGACATTACTTTTGTCTGACATACTTATTTCAGCTATCTTCATGTCTTAATGTTATCCTGACAGTCACCAGCCTATAAAGCATGCTGGTAGCTGCTTGGAGTTTGCTTAATCAGTAAAGAAATTTTGTGAGGACACTAGAGGTAATTTGTTAAAAAGTTAGAAGGGTAAAAAAATTTTGCTCCTTAGTTGCCTTATTGGGTATGATTGTTGAGGACCCATAGTACACATTGTGACTGAACCCCTTGGAATCTTCACGTGGTCTCTGGCAGGGAGAATTGGCCTCTCCTGAAGGCTGATGAACTTTACCAGAGGCAGGGAAATGTCCTCTATTCCTCTGATTTCACACAAATGGGAATACTAGCTAGGCAAAAAGAGATCCTCAGTCTTCAGCTGCAATCACAGTGCATATTCTATGCTACTCTGGCCCTGAACACCACCACAACTGGGTCCTATATCTCCTCTCCTTCGCTTTGCACTGGAATATTTTCTAACCTTGATCTTTTCATGAGAATAGTTTGGTGGAAAAGGCATTGTGGTGTTGGGCTGACTGTCAGCTCCAGCAGAGGCACAGAGAAGCTGTGTCTGTCTGCAACCGCAAATATATTTAGGCACGTAACTTCTGTTTGAGAAAGTAAGTCCCACCGGTGTCACCTTAATGACGGTAATTTATTTGTTATCCCTGGACATAGCTGTCAGGGGCAAAGGCTTTAGACAGTTTTGGTGTCTGTGAGACTTCATTGGTCTGTAGTTAGTCTTCTAACAGGATAATGATATTGTCACACCTCTGTGGACTGTTGTAAGACATGTACTTTAAAGATTATGATATTGTTATTGTTATGAGGACCATGGAAGAGCTGAGGTAAAGAGAAGAAGTGATACCAGTGTGAGGAAGAAAACAAAGACATAGCCTTGACTGATTGCTTTCTTTGTCTTGCAACAGCATACACAATCAGGGCTGATCAAATAATGAAGACTGTGGAAGTTGCCAGGGAATTAGATATTTCTGCAGTGCAATTCTCATATGAAGGATTGTTGCAAAACTGGATCCTTTGGTTAGCATTTAAAGGCTTGTGCTGCTACCAGCCTCCTGTGTCATCAAGTCTTTCAGGCCTCTCTGAACCTGCAGGATTCCATATGTAATTTGTGAGGATGAAAATACCAAGGGCCTTCATCAACTATTGCAGAATAAGATGTATGGAGGGATCATTACTCTATAGCTGATCTGTTAATTCTTGTTTTATATTAGAGTTGGACAACATGAAGCAGTTCAAACTGTGGTGAGGATGAATAAATAGGAGGTTTTGGCCTATGTGCTTGTGTTCAGCATCTTTCAGACCTAAAGAAAAGATGTGTTGCTGGCAGGTGACGTCTTCTCATACCCTGTTGGCTCAGCAGTCTGCAGTATTGTGATGAAGGCTGACACAACCCAGTCACAACATTGATATTGCTTGATCCAGAGGAGCCTGTGACAGGTGACAAGGAGTTCATTGGGGTTTCTTTGCCTTATTGGCCTTGTTCGAGGCATATGAGAGACTGAACCTTCTAAACATCTTCTGGGCCAGGGCTGCAGAGGCATGGAAGCAGGGGCTGGAGCTGTGTCTGCCCTGTCCTGTGGGTGCCCAGTGGGGCTGCTCCCAGCAGAGGGACAGTGTCAGGGTGCCACTCCCCTGTGTTGCTGAGTGTGGCTGCGCACACGTGCTCCGTATCTTTGATAGGGCAGAACAGCAGGTATAAGACCCACTGCCCTGCCGCCCACACTAGCAGCACTTCCAGCGTGCAGGAGGGATGTGCATGGGGTGATGAGGATGCATGGGGTAGACACCATCAAACATGTGACCTGACAGCCTTTCTTTGGACTCAGAGAGAAGATCACGATCCCAGAAATACAGAAAACAAAACTCTCTCTTACTGCTTATCAACTACAATTAAATGGATGTCAAATGCCTGCGGAACAGTGAGTCTTTGTGCAACCCACAGGTTTTGCTTTTGTAGAGGAAACCAAGCAAACAAAACCTGACCTTGTCAGAAAGTGGTTGGAAAGCAGTTGGAGAGTGCTTTGGAGTAGCCTCATCTCCCCTTGCTGGTGCTTGGTGGGTATTGCAGCCCTCGCTTTGTTTCTCTGGTCAGACTTTCACTGCATTTCAGGTGCAGGTTTGCAGGATTTTCTGAGTATTACCGGATAAATGTGATACTTTTTGTGTGCATGCTTGTAAAGTGAGAACTGAACTCACTTCTTTTGATGAGGTTTAGCTAAATAAATGGATTTTTTTCCCCAAAAGGCATTCATTCATACCTAGCACTGGTATTCAGACTGACTGCAAAGGGATGTTTTAAGTGGTTCCAGCGCAGCCACAGTTGCTGGGAGCTAAAGGGAAATATTTCATTAAAAGACGGCAAATGTGAAAAACATTGCCAAGTAGACTGTAAAAATGCTGGTTTAATTACATACAGGGCTTAGCCTTTGTGGTCAAGGCTAACATAGGCTCTGGTGAAGCAGTTTGGTACAGCTGTGATCAATACCCCCCCCCCAGGTATGAAGCTGTGTGCTGAGATGTGCAGGTCAACCTGGAACAGGCTCACTGCTGTAAAGCCAGTAGTCCCTCAGTTTAGAGATTTGTGGAGGGAGAAGCCTTGTTGCCTATTCCCACAGACTTCAGCTTAGGGATATTTTGGGAATGGGACAGATTTACCCTTTCCAAAAATCTCTTCCCATGGACCCAGGATCATGAAAATTTGCAAAGTGCTGTGCTGGGATGCTGTGCTGAGTGATGGCAGGATGCTCAGCACAGTGCCTGAGTCCCCACACAAATCCCAGAGCCTGCTCAGAGCCGCATCCATACCTGTCAGCTGTGAGGGCTGGAAACTCTACACATAGTGGGTTTTTTTCCTATTTATCTGTGAATAAGCTTTGGGAAAGATTTTCCTCACCTTTAAATTATTTCTTGGCACAAGATCCATGCTTCTGGCTGTACTGGTTAAAGAGGCATGGGTGGATTTACTGCTCTCTCTGACTTTAACCTGCTGTTCAAGGCTACAGTGATTGAACATGGGCTTGCAAACGCAGCTCCTATATTTTTTATACCATAGAATTTTGCTGGTGGTATTTCCCTAATGGCCTGGGAACATACATCATTTTTCTAGTGAAATAACCACCCGTTTATATATTTCTGTTGACAGAAAGCGTGATCTGACATTGCATTTAACCCACAGCAAGATATTTAGTTTGTTGAATTGGTACTAAGAAGGGACAAATGTATGCAGCACAGTTCATAATAGACAGCCATTTACCAGGTAAAATACTGCTCGTATTGGAAATATGACAGGATTGAAACAACGACATTTCCAGTCTCTTCGTTCTCCTTTTCTGCCACACGGATTTTTATGCAATTTATACAAAAAAAAACTTGATATGCCAGATAAACCTTATCACTGGGTAATCAGTCCTGGCATCACTTCAGCAGGACCAATAAATAAGGATTGTTTCTGAGCTGCTCAGGTAATGCCGCAGCAGCACAATACAGAATTGAAACACGCCTGTGCAGCCAGGAAAGGCACAACTGCACATGGATAAATGTGGCCTTGTCAGCTCTGCTCTGGCTCACTAGATTCAGGATTGCAGCCAGGACTGAATACACACCAGAGGGATATACTGAAACCTGAAAATCTGTGCCAGGATGTTTTCACAGGGCAGTCATGCACATTGCTATCAGCATTGCAGTCCTTCCTGAGTCTGATGCCCTACAAGCCTCCGATCTCCCCAGGCTCCCCAGGAAAGTGTGACCCGAGTCTGCCACAGTGGAGGGTATTCAGCATCCTGATGAATTAGGCCTCCCAAGTGGCATCCAAAAGCTGCTGAAGTCACCAGAGTATTTCTGCTCGTGTCAGAGGAGCAGGTTGCTCTTGGACTGAAATCTCCCACTAATGTAATTATTGTCTATTACGGGAGGAAAATGGAAAAGTGAAGCTGGCATTTTGTGCATTAAGGTCATACACACCAGCCAGCTCTCAGCATCTTAAATGAGACTGTACAGAGTTTTTATTTTTTTCCAGACAGACACATACGTGAAGCACACTGCAGCAAAGCCTCCCTCCTGCCACTCACGGTACATTTTGATCAAGAACTGAGAGAAGATGCTTGGTGCCTCAGGCATAGGGACCATCTGGACACAGGGCAGACAGGCATCAAGAATCTGACCTGAGTAGATTAGGAGCAGGGACAGAAACTGGGAGGACTTCTCCAGTCCCTCACAGCTTCCAAGGCCAAGGTGGCTCCACAGACCCTGCCTCAGCCATGTGTGCTCCTTACTGCCAGGTTCTTACCCACAGCGCACGTCAGCAAGAGGGAATTTTACAATCAAAAAAATATTTTCTGCTTTATTAAATGATTGCTTTCTCATTTTTTTTAGGAAGTGAGTCACCTATGCTCTGATTGGAACATCAGAAAATCCATATCACTGTCTAGCTTTATGTCTGTGCTCTTGATGAAATTATTGTAGATCAGTTTAAGTTCAAATAAGATTGGATGGACTCATTCCTGGAAAACAAATGAAATATATTAAAAAATATGTCTGTTTCAAAACTTTCTATCCAGGGAAGTTTTGTACAGGAAGTTAACTTTTCTCTGAAACTTTCCAGGAGAGGACCTTATCTGACCATGTAAGCATTTCTATTTATTGAGTCATTCAGTTCCTTAAAAATCAATCCTCTCTGTTCTCCCCCACCTTCATTATAAAATAGACTGTTAAGTCAAGGTGAGTCTTTCCATTAACTTCAATTGTCTCTGGATCAAACACCGAAACACAACGGTGTGAGTCAGAGGCTGATAATTCATCTGGGCACAGTGAGGTTCTCCCTGGCCCAGGGATCCTCATGCCAGGGTAGATGGAGCTGATACCTCTCATGCATTGAATTTATTTGGAGCCCTTGTAAATACAGTGTGGACATGCACCTGGAAAGATTTATGTCACGGTCTTATGGGAGGTTTGCACCTTCAAGAAAATGGCTTCTATAACCAAGCAGCAGCCTGTTAATTGCATCACATTATTGCTGAAAATGGAGTGAATTAAAAGCGTAACTACAGCAAACAGGAATTTCTGTTTTGCACCAGACCACTTAGAAAACCTTACCTTTATGTAGGGCATCAGGACTTTTACGTGTCACATTCTATTTCCGCATCTTATTAATATCAAAATTGATTTGATGTGCCAGGGGCTTTCCATTTGCATTTCAATTACAGATTTCAGTGGCTTCTTAGGTTTTCCAGGCTTTTAAAGGACTAGTATTTCCCATAAAATATTCTAGGGGAAAAAAACTTAAGGGCTGATGTTGAAGGAAGATCATTAAAAATAAAGCTTATCACAAGGAGTTCCACCCCCACAGTTAAATTTCTTGGCGATTGCTTATATTTTCATAGTTCATTAAATAATAAGAAAAAGTTAGTGTGGCAGAGCTGAAAAACATTATATGTGAATATATGACTTTTATGATTTTTTAAGTCCTGAAATCTTCATTTACCCCAACTTATCAGTGAGGTGATGAAGACTCTGGGGTTGTGTGAAATAACAGGGTAGATAAGTTGGTAAGTGCAATAAGAGTTCAACTCAGAGTTTGAGCTCTGAGTGCTATACAGGGAACTGGGGAAACAAAAAATCTTTTTTCAACCTTAAATTCCAGGAGCTCTACCTCAGCTGGGATTCTCAGAAGTAGGGAACAAACGTGAGGTTGAAATCTTGAGTTTTTTTCCTCTATTTGATCGATAAAAAATCAAAATAAAATATTTGGAAAATTCGGGAAATAATTCAAGAACTCTTCCCTCCTCTGGCTGCTGTCTCTCTTACATAAAGCACATATTTGTTCTGAGTAGAAACACCTACATATGCAAATGTCAAATCAAAGATTATTCCCAGTGTTTTCCTGTGCCAAGGGGAGAGGACCTTCAGTCTGAAGAAAAAGCTTTTAAACACGATACCTTATTTCTTTACCAAGTCTTTGCCGAGGATGTGAGGCACCAACAGAGGTGAGTAGACTTTTTAACTGGAATTTGCCTCTCGGTGGAAGGGATCTCTTTACCCAGACCTACTTTTGTACTGTAGATTGGGCACTGCAGGGACTCCTGTCAGTGTTGTCACCACTTGCCTCCATGACACACACTCTCCTGGCAAAGACCTCATGGATCATCTCTCCCTGCTCCAGCTCTGGCTCCTCTGGCAGAGGAAAAGAAGGAAACGCATCCTTCTGAGAGGCTGGACAGGTTTCCTGTCCAGTCCATAATTCACTCTGCCATTTCCACCTACCACACACGCCCTTTCTTTCAGTTGGAAAACAGATGAAATAATCACACTGCCTGCAAGAAAGATGTTCCATGGCATACATTTATGATAAAATTATGGAGATGTTGCAATGAAATATCCCATCAATGCATTAAAAACAAAGTAAAATCACAGTGGCAGTAAAAAGTTCTTATTGTATCTTTCATCTCGTTTTCTTTTGTTGTGTTTATTTAGTACCTTTATTAAAATATTTCTGTTGTAATACTGTTTTTAACATTATATTGTTTTTATAATGGTATGATTTTTATTGTAACATCACCTCCAATTTAATATCTCTTTCTATTATACGTGAATTGCTACTAAAATGGAATTGCTGCTGTAATGGATGTAATACCCTTGTAGGAAGTATTAAGAGCCATTACTACCACATAATTACAAAAGAAAACCCAGGAAATGGCATGAGGAAGGGGAAAATGCTATCAGAATGGCATCTGTTTGTGATAAGATAGGCAAGATCAAACAGCAGAAGAGTCTCCTGACCCTAAACTGAGGAAAAATGTCTCAGTGATGAAGTATGAGAGAGAGATGTCACCAGAGCCTGGGATGGACATCCTTTTCTCATCTCAATTTTTCAGATGAAATTCAGAAGAGTAAGATTGACCAATGGCTGACAGCCCCTTCACCATCTTGATATGCCAAGCCTGATCCCAGTTTCCTGGTGACAGTGCTTCACAGTATTCTGTGTTCATGCATAAACTATTTTTTTTCTAGTGAACAGAGGATTTGCAGAAAGAATTGAGCTCATTTACTTATTCCATCTTCACTGCTCATAATGCCTTACGGCATATGTCCCTTCTGGAAGTTCTTTGGATGACCCTTCTTTGCTGGAGCTTGACCTGCTCATTCAGTCTGAAACTGTACCATCTGAAACTGTACCATCTGAAGATAGACTAGAGTATCCTTACCAGGGAATCCAGCTGATACATATCTGAGTGGAGGTGCCCCATGCATCCCACCATGAAAATGTGGGTAACCCTAATCTGGCAGTACAGGAATACCAGAAAAGGAGCGTTTATCTGGAAAGCTGGATGTAAGCTTACCGCAGGAGCTACAGCCACAGATTTAGGTGTTGAATCTGAGCCTCTCCCATTTAACAGTAACTTCTGGCACCAAATGTGCCATATTTTAGTGAAATGATAATAATAAAATTAATCAGTGACCTTAAAGGTTCTACAGATCACTCTGATGAGGCACAGATACATTTTATTTTTTATGCAACATTTTGAGGGAGGAATAAAACCCCTTATGTTCACACAGTTCTCCTTTGGATCATTTAAACATATGGCAGCAGATTTATGGCAGTTTATCAGAAGATTTGTATATACATGGATACAAACTAAATATGCATGTAAAACTGTAGCTGGTTCTTTTGTACTCTAGCTAAAATTTATCTCAGGGTGGATCTACAATTTCCAGAGTGTGAATTATAGCTTGAATTCTGAGTAACAGGACTCACTGGGTTGGTTAGTCCCCATATCCAAGGATAATACATTTTAATCTCAACATCTCTCTGGGGTGGTGCAAATTAAAAAAGAAAAAAGCCACACACACTCACACACAAAACCCCTGAAGCCAGTTTGATGAATTTCTATGATCTTATCTCTGCAGAGCATTTTCTCTATGGCAGGGCAGAGTTTTTTGCTTCAGCAGATAATCTGGGAATTCAATCATTGTTTTCCAAAGTACATATTATTTGCAATAGTGTGGTCTGGGCTATTGCGTTTCTCAAAGAGCAGGACAATATTTCAGCTAACAGGGTGGAAATCAATAGCAAAAGATTAAAGCTCAAAGGATGAACAAGTGCACGTGAACCAAAGGAAAAAGTGACAGTGAGAGCTGCCTTTAAGTGATAGCAGGTGCTCCTGGAGCCAAAGAGGAGAAGAACGAAGAGAGACGCTTCAATTAGCTCATCCCTGTGCTCCCGACAGATTGTGCTTTGTTCTTAGCTTTGAAGGATTCTTTCCTTTCTTCTGATAGATTTGCAACTCCCCACCAATTTCTTGTTGTAGCTTGATCCCATATTCCAGTCCAGCCCTGTTCAGTCTGTTTTCCTGCATGATAACTCCTTTGCTATGTTCTGACCAAAAAAACATTTTAGCTCCCCTGGTATAACTGAGAATAGTTTCATGTCTGCCCTTGTTAGCACCAGGGCTCCCACGCCTGATAGTGATATCAAGGTGCTTTGCCTGTACCCTTTCCTTCCCCTGACAGTTCAGCTCTCTGCAGACACTAGGGTCAAATCATCAGAGGCAAGGAAGCAAATCACAAGCTAGAAATTATTAGGAAGTAAGCAGAATCAAATGTTATTCAGCTACATGCTGGAAACCATGTGCATCTTGGCTCTGCTGGTCTCTTCAAGGAGAGAGAAGGACTGGAAAAAGGCAGCACAGACACCAGACATGTGGAGGCTCCCACAGAATGGTTACACAGACCAGGATGCTTCAGTATGGAATAGATTTGGTCTAGGTGGGGGGTAATTAGAGATTATAAATCAAGGAGTGGCATGCATGAGACAAGCAGGGGCACTTAGGGAGTGACAGCTCTCTGCTTCCTCCAGCTAGCATCAGTGTCAATCTTTTCCCTGAAAGTGAAAATAGTCCAGCACTGATCATGTCATTCTCATAACACTTCTAACTCCCCAAAATCTCAGAGAATTTTAACTCTTAAACTGAATTCAACTCTATTTGCTGAGAGATTAGGCCCCATCTGTTACCTGAGGAACAGGTGCCTTTGCCAGAGGTGGCTCCATCTCTGCCACGCAAGCTGGGACCAGAACAGACTGCCCACATTTCTCACTTCAGTGGTGTTCGCTGAGGTCCTGCCTGGGAGCAAGTATGTGACTGTGTGGAGGCAGAGCTTTTGTATAAGCTTACACTATGCCTTGTGATTCTAAAGGATTATTTTTCAAGATGTAAAGAAAACCCCAAACAACAAAACATTTGATTCAGCTGCAAAAGTTAAGAATTAATGCATTTATTTGAAAAGTCTGGTGGAAATTATACTGCCATTGGCCTTAAGCCAGAGATTAAAAAAAAAATCTTGAAATATCAGCCACAAGGCTTGAATTCCCCAGACTTCCAGTATTAGGAGCTAAGTCTGACAAGTTGGAGAACTAAGTCCGGCTATTTGGAGCAAATTCTAACAAAAGACTCCTGATTGCTTTGCTTCTCAAGAAAATCAAATAAATTAGAGAACTTCTCACTGAAGCTTAATATACTAAAGAACTGCCTCATCACCTTCTCTGTATCAGAATATTTTAGAATCCAGCGTGACAGTAAATCTGCTGTGCTTTGTGCCCACTGCCTGCACTGAGGCACTGGAGGAGAGCAGCCCCGTTTCTCTTGATAAATGCTGCTCTCTAGGACATCTCCCTCTCCAGATAACAGGTAGATTGCTTCAGCACTTGTTCCAATTCCTAAAAAATATATATTTTCATGGAAACAAGGAAACTACCAGAACTACAGAGATCTGGGATGGGGTCTGGTTTAGAGGTAGTACAGATGTATGACCCTTGTTTAGCCAGCTGGATCATGGCCATTGATCTTCTGGCAACTGGAGGAAGGAGGAAGGCCATTCCCTCTTTATGATGGGATGGGGTTAGGTTCCTTGGGGGTTCCTGGTGGTTGTGAAGTGTCTTAGCCCCACAGCACCTGCAAGGTTGGTAGAATAATAACATCTCATCTCTGAGAGAGCTTGGGCAAAGGATGCTGCCTTTGGATTTAATCCTAGAAAAGTTTCAACCTAGAAATCGGGAAAAGGATGTACAGGGCAGATGGGAAGGAGTACTGGTGATGTCACAGTACCAGAGCAACCCAAATCAGCACAATTCAACGCACAGGAAACCACCTGAAGTAGACCTAGAGGTTGATGCCACCGGTGGACAAAATGTTACTACAGTGACCCTCAGGTGAAGGGCTGTGGGTAATCCCTGAGCATGTGTGTGCCACAGCTGGTGCAAATAAGCTGAGATGAGGCAAGGAGTAGTGCCAGAGGTTCAGACCTCCTTACAGCCTTAAGCTTGAAAAGTCTGCTGGAAATTATATTTAAGCTTGAAAAGCTCAGCCTACATCTGATGCCCGTGGAAATGCAAAGGTGGAAATGCTTTATATGCCAGATCCAACACCACGGTAAAGGGAATGTTATCATATTCTTCATCTGAGCTTCATGTAGAACAAGGGGTAAGATAAACACGTGACATTTGTAAGTGGAGTGGCAGAGGTGTGTAGTTCCTTGCTAGGAGATGCCACTTAGATGAACTGTTAATTTTTTTCAAGACAAATTTACATTTACCACATCAAAGGCAGCACCATAAACAATATCTTCCTCTTTCCAACCACAGGGGAAAAGAAAGATGAGTAGAAAACCACAAATGCCAGCATCTCCCTTATTGCTTAGCATCCTCTTTAACTTCTGCTTTTTATGACCAGAAAACAATTTGTAGACTCCTGCTCTGAGTGAGTTTTATTGAAGAAGTGAAAGGTTGATGCTGCCTGTAAATGGTCCTGATACCCATGGCATGTCAGTGAGATATATACAGGAGTAGCGGCCATGAAGAAATTTTGGATGGCTGAAATGAAAACGGACTGTGGCTAAAAAAAAAAGGCAGAGTGAAGCTACAGAGGGAGAAAAGAAAAAAAGCTGTTTTTTTTTTTCTTTTCCTTTTATTTTTTTCCAGTGTGTGATATTTCTCTGTGAGTCATGAACTGACGCAATGATGTTGCAGGGACTCTGTTGTGTCTCTGAATTTCAGGCATTTTAGTTCTCTCCCTATATTTTTCTGACTACAAATTCATACCAGCACTTGTGTGGCAACAGTTTGCTGGTACTATGCATGGAGAAAAGAGGGCAATGGGGAGAGTTACACTCGATGTTTTTTCCTGTTATCCCCTTCCTACACTCCCCAAAATGCAGTTTTATGACACAAGTGCAAAGCTGGAAGAATGTAAATTTAGGAAAGTAAAAGTACAGGAGATAAAAATCATACAGTCATAGAATGGGTCGATGAGATATTGAAATAGCTATGCCTATACTGTATTTATTTTTATTTTTACAATTTTGCTGGCTAGGATCTTTCTCCAGAATTTTCCAGGCTTGGTGTCTGGTCGAATTTCTAATTGCATATATTTCCACAATGCCTCACCCTGCTATTTATTTACTTATGTTTCATGCATTTACAGTAGCATTCACTGAAAAGCTTTCCCAGAGGCATTCAAGCACTAAAACATGGCTGAAAGAAGTAGAAGACTAGGGTAACTGTTAGGGCCTGGGTTTCACAAACACCTCTTCAGTGATTCAGGAACAGATTTTTTATTTGCGGAAGATGATAGACACTAATAATGCTCTACCTTTTGTGCCTAACATAATTAGCTAGTTCAGGTGCAGGGTTTCTCGGGTTTCCTCCTGCTCAGGGATCTCCCTAATTTGCTGGACCTCATTTGCTGGACACAGTGCCCTTTCCGAGTTCACAGGCCATTGGGGAATCACTGTGCTGGGGGGAAAATTATGGGAAGCCTGATCTCTGATGAGAAAAACTCATCCAAAATCCAGCATTACTCACAACAATGTAAACTCCCCTGCAGGAAACAGAGAAAGGAGCATGCAGAAAAAGTGGAGATATATTGCACTGCTGAGACATTGATTTTTTTTATGTTAACCAACTTGGAGACACAGGGAAGCCCCTGTACCTTTCCGACACGTGAGCAGGGATATGCAGTGCCTGCACCGTATGACAAAAGTAACACCTGTAGCATGGCTCAGGGAACTGCTCTCTCACCCTGTTTTCCTCTCAGCGCTACAGTACCTCCCTTCTTGAAACTCAGCAGGTGAATTCAAATCCTCTCATCAACAACAGCCCAGAAGGAACAAAGATGCACAGAAACTTGAAGAACAAAACATGCCACCGGTATTTATTAACATAGCCTTGTAAATCAAAACAGTCTGCCTGTCTGGTGTCTTGTCTAGAAATTATTGGCTCATTCATCTTAGCCATATTAAGCAGACCACATTTATCAAGGTCACATAAAAAGAAGATATACAAGAACTATGCCTGACCAGTAGTTACATGCAGTTATTGTGCCTACAGCATGCCCATTTTGCAAGGATGTACCAGTTTGTTGGCATTTCCAGGAACAAGTTGTGTGGATGGAGAGAGATAAGGTGCTGAGTTGTTTTGCTCAGGTATACAGGCAAGCATACAGAGAGAGGTGAAATCCAGAGCAACTTCAAAACCTGGGTCAAAACAATGGCACAGGCTGAACCATGATGAGTTCAAGGACATTATTCTGATTGTGTGAATATTTTAGTGAAGATCAAATGACAACAATATTTTCTTTCTCCTAGTATACCATCATGATATACTGAGAACACAAAGTTGTACCATATATACATTGTCAGAGAAATTTGGAATAAACTTCACTTGCTGGCACTCACTCGTTAGAGTGTTCGTCCACTTCCATTTGAAGTGTTGGTGATGCTTCCATTTGGACAAACTTCCCACGCCTCACCGGATCCAGCTTCCAGCCTTGACTGCTTGGTGGCCAGATGTCTCCGGTGGTTTTTTAGCCATCTGAATGATGACATGGACATTTTTCCACTGTCTGCCTCACAAGGTCAGTATGCCCAGGGCAACAATCTGCAGCTATCTGTTGCCTTCCACAGAGAGTTGAACCATTCTGTTATTATCTTTTGAATCAAATGAAACCAAAATTTAAATGGTCAACATCACATCCAACATGTATAGGTAGTGACTAGGTCAGAGTGGGTTTACGGATGAGTGAAGTGGGAAAAAAAAATCTGTTTTCCTGAAGAATTTATAATTTAATCAGACAAAAAAGAGGATGATTGGAAAACAGGGGTGGTGGATTGCCATGAACACATATCAGTAGAGCTTGCTCACAGAGGAAGCCTGTCAAACTATTTAAATTGTAAAAAGGAAAGTTTTATTTTAATATAAAAGATGAAAACTGGTGTTTACAAATCAGTATTTTGAACACCCATCTTTCTGATTTGCTCTACTGAAAAACATGTAGGGAACAGTACAATAGCCCATAGGAAAATATTACATCATTCACATTTTCTCTTTTTGCATAGACACCATCGTGAAAAGCATAGTATAAAAACATTTCCAAGCTGGTAAAAAGCACATATATTATAACATGCGCTAATGAGTATTTGTAAATACAATATTTACCTTTAGAAAAATTTCCTTTTAGAACTGTGGATTATTTTTACTGGATTTTTTTTTCCCACTTCACTCATCCGTAAACCCACCCTGACCTAGTCACTGTCTATACATGTTGGATGGCAGAATAAATGTTAAAAACCTTTAAATCATCAGAGATAGATTTTCCATAGATCACTGTCATAGCCTTAAGGCCTGAGAGCAGGCAAATCTCTAGAGCTTACTGGAGACGGTTATATCGTTAGAAATCTTAACGTCCCTGATCCCCAAGAAAGGTGTTTCTAGTGATGACGGGTAAAGCTATTACATCTTAAAACACTCCCTGTTCCATGCGTATATAGAGCTAGTAGAAATGGTCAAAGCACAGCACTTCGGAAAAAAAAATTCAGCAAAATGTCACCACGTCATATGTGTGCTGTTCTGGGACACTCCTGTGAACTGGATAGTTTCTAAAAAGAAAATTTGACTTCAACAAAAGATGTTGGAAATTTCAGAATGAATTTTTTCAGTGTTGGAGTGAAACCCAGACCTTAAATATTGCAAATGTGTATAAGAGTAGGATGGAAGAGGGAAGCATGCCTTGTGAAAGCTGATAGCCTCGGGCAGGGGATGCAGATGATGGAGGGTCAGCTCCTTGCTGTGAGCTTGTGGAGCCCCCAGCTGCTGCTCCAGCTGCAGAGCCAGCCTCACACGTGGACACTGTGACACTTTCCATGGCAAGCAATCCCTGAGAAAAGTAAGTCTAAGACTGGGCTTGGCTCTGTAGGCAATTTGCTGTATTGTGTCAAGAGACGCCGTCACTGAGGTATGGCTGTTTTGGTCCCTCTCTCTATATCTCTGGTGGCTAGCTCTTTCCCATGGCCACTACACAGCTATACAGAACCAAAAGAAATGAGCCCCATTTGCAGGAAGGTGTGGTTGGATATCAGAATTGTCTGAAACAGAGGGGGAGCAAAGCACTACAACAGGCCTCCAGGCCTCCTTTGCGGAAGAGCTTAAAACAGATAGGGCAAGCACATTGTGAAAGGTGTTCCAGATAGTGGTAAACCTCTTTTCAGCAATGGTCCTTGCTAGAATATCTCCCAAAGCTCCTTCTGATCCATCATTTTTACTTCTCGATGTTTTCTTGTGAAAAGTTGCTGTTCCAGATACAAAATTCCAGATCAGCCTAGCATTTGACCAGAAAATAGGAAGATGATGCTCAGTCCCACCACGTCCTATGCCTGTTGCTCCACTGCAGTGCCAAACAAGCACGTTGCTCCCAACCCTACGCTGAGCCTGTCTGGGAATTCAGATTTGGGCAGCTCTGCACCATATCCACAGCCCACACTGCCTGATGCCACACCTCAATGTGAAGGGGAGGGAAGCAGCAAATACATATTCTAGGCATGCCCACTGCAAATAAATCACTCTCTAAAAATTATAGAGTGAGAAGGAGTGCACAGCATGATTCTGCTGTTATAGACACTGGTTTTGTTGGTTGTGCTGGGGCACTGGAGGAGACAAATGGGTGCGGACAGAGCTTGGATGTGTGGTATGAAGATTAGGTATGATGGATTAGCACTGCATTTCTCTGGGATCTCAGCACTGCCTGAGCTTTGTGTGTGGTCAGGCAGCCACATGGCAGAAAGTGCTGGAGTGTCAGGGAAGGTTTGGTGACATGATGTGGATGGCCATGTTGGTACGCACAGGGACCACGATTCATCATACAGGTTCCTGAGTGCTGATTTCCTGTCTATTTTCAACAAAAAAATGGAATTGAAAATGCAGGTCAGTGCGATCCTGGGACTCTCCAGGGTAGCTGCCAGTAAGTGACAGATATAAATTGTAGCTCCTGCAAGCAGTAAGGAGGCCCCTGGGAATAGCAGATATCATAACACGAAAATGAAGGTCAGCGACAATGCCATGAACTTTATATGCCATTGCCTTTATATTATGGGGTCATTAGCAAGTAGCAGCACTATCCAGTTGTTCGCAGCCATCACGGATCAGCCAGCTGCTCAGCCACACCTGCAAGAGCCATCAGCGTCTGCGGGTGTGACAGAGCTCTAGTCCCCACTGGGATGTCGGGATGTCAGCAGATGTCGGGCAGGAGGGGTTGGTTTGGGTGTCTTTTGCTGTAGTGTAAACCCCTGGGACTCAATAAAAACCAAACAGGAGAGTTGGAGGGAACTCATGTATCTCCCCTGGCAAGAAAATCGAAATGTTTTTGCATTTGCTAATGTTCAAAATGGGGTGAAAATGGAAATAATGACTGACTTGCAGAGGTCGAACATAGCTGATTTTCACTAAGTTATTTCAACAGATTTTTTTTAGAATACAAATATTTAAAAGAGAAAAGCATCAGAGCATTTACAAAGATCTCATTGAAAACGCAGCCTATTTTTTCAATCACAGAGATACACTATTTTTAAAACTTTCTATAACAAAAGGAGAAATGTCAGGACTTTGTGGAGAAGGAGAGTTTACCCCTTTTTCCAGACAGTTTTCATGTGAAAGTGACTTAGGAAAGCATATTTTCCTCTTCAGAACGGATGCAGTTTGTTTGCCAGTTCCAACCAAGATGCAGAGATTTAGAAACAGAAGTAAAACCAGATCACAAAGGAAGATCTGTCAAGGGAGACTTACTTGCTAGGAGAGGAGATCCAATACCATCAGCATAGATTCAAAGACAGTTTTGGGACCCTGTGGTGTGCTCATGGACAGAGGCAGGTGGGCTCAAAGACAGGTGAGGTTGGCAGCATTTCGCTTTGGGACTGCTCTGTTTCTCACGCATCATGATTTCCCATCTAGACAGAGGGGGAGGCTGGGAAATGAGCTGCCCTGAGACCTCACTTTCTCTTAATGGACTTGAGCTCACATGCCAGCAGGAGGCTTGTGCTCAGGGACAGGTACCTGAAATAACACAAACTGCTAAAATGAGCTCTAGTTGGAGATGTAATGGACTATGTGGATTGAGTCCAAATGGGGAGATATAATAGACACTCAGCAATGAATTATATTCCCAAACCCCAAGCAACTTTTGCAGATCTGATACATAAGGATGCTTTTCACAGCTGTAGATGAAGAGTAATCTGGTAACAGCCTCAGCCTCTGGGAAATTCGGCAGGGATTTTGTGAGCTCTGATCCTTGCTGTACCCTAATTTCCATTCCCTTCACTAGGGCTCTATTGTGGGGAGAGTCTGGTTTCATTTTCAGTCCAAACCATGCAAAAAGCAAATCCTCATCAGCCCCTAGCAGATGTGATGGTCTGATCATTATTGAGGATGATGTATTTGGGATTTGTAATTAAAATTAAAGCTATTTGGTGTAAAAGATGTAGAATTTAATTCCTTTCATTAGATATCTTAGGCTAATTGTTGCATCCAGCAGGGAGCAAATGGCATTGTAATTGCTTGATATCTCATGCTGGTTTGATTAGAAGATGATAGGAATGGGAAAAAAGAGAGACAACTCCAAGAATGGCTTTATCTTTTTTTCTTTGATTTTTTTCTTGGTGCCAAGCATTTCTAAAAAAGCGAAAAAAAGAAAAAACAGCTATTTTTAATCCAACTTTCTGTTCCTGTCTCAGTGAGAAGCCTTTGGGTTGGAAGAGAGAAAACGCCCTTAGAGAGGTGTTGAGACTCTCAGTTGACAAAAAAAAGACTGTTTTAGGGCTGAGTTTAGTAAGCACTCTCTGATCATATGGAGGAGTTCTAATGATTATTTTTCCATCCTTCAGTGAGGGAAACTGAGGCACAGAGAAGCAAAGTGATGGATGTCACACGAGGTGTAAATGGTGAGAACAAAACTGAGCACCAAAAGCTGCGCTGGGACAAATAGTTCTGAAATGACTGTGATGAAGCTCAGAAAGGTGATGGAGGTGTGCAGCCTGTACCCTGGGGCTCCTGGGTGGGTTGGGTGTGAGGGATTGTCTTGACGAGTGAGGGGTTTTTCCTTTGCATCTCTGGATATTAAATGTGTCAGCCACTTTTCCTGCCCTCCTTTTTATTTTACAAAGAGGTTTGCCACTGTTTTTTTCCAGTCCTTCCTATACATCCAGATGTTTTGTGTGACCCTGGTGAGACTCTTCTTCTGGAGTTTGCTTTCTGTCCATGAAAGCTACAACTGGCTTTTGCTAATACAGTTGCATAGGCACCTTCTGAGCTTTTTGTTTTTGACTTTTTCAGTCTCAGCACTACATAAGCTTCTTGTGCATAAAGTTTGTCCATGACATGTGTAACATGCGAGTACAAACAACAGATCTATAGGTAGCTGCCCTGCACCGGGCTATATTGAGCCCAAGCAATCAATACTTTTTCTAGTGAGCTGAAGGGGAAAAAGTCTCAGTGGCTGTTGTGCTGTCAGCTTTCCTATCCAATTTAATTAGTTCTGTGGAGCTCCTTGACTAAATTTGCATATAATTTATTCTTCCCTCCCTTTCCTTGTTATGTGCGTTAATTATTTTCATGCGGCTCGCTCAGGGCTCACAGATGAAGCGTGGATCTGAGCGAACATCTCTGCCTCCGGTCGCCCCAGGGACACGCTGCTGTGGATAACAGGAGGAGAAAACTGGCTGTGATAAATCTGAAGTCAGGGCCAGGCAGGCTGGGAGGTGGGAATGGAGCAGTGGGAAGCTGCTGGGCCTAGGCCTTCCTGAAGCCTCTGCATGCTAACACAGAGGTTGACAGAAAGTGGTTGTTCAAGATTTTGGTTTGGAGCACAAGATCAAGGCTTTAAGAGAAAGAGAGCTCTGATTTTGAATGCTGTGGTTGGTGGTGCCAGGGCACACAAGGTGGATGTCACTGCTAAAGGGAGCAAGTGGGATAAAATCAGTCACAGGCTGAAGAATGATGCTCCTGTCACTTCTGTCGGAGCTGCTGGAGAAATAGCAGCCCCCTCTCAAAACCCAGTGAAACCTGTGGAAACTGGTTCTGTTTATTTGTTAGATAGAGATGCATGAAGTGAAAAGCAGGCAGTTTCACATCAGTGTCGAGGATCACTGCGGTCATCAATCAGGACCTGGGTTTCCCAGACAGATTTCAGTTTCTGTGGGAGGAGAGGTGGGGTGCTACTGCCCTACGGCGCATCCACCTCATGCTGCTGCTCCCTGGGTTTGGGGAAGACAAAAATAACAAAAAAATACCTGCCTAATTTTTGGCAGAATAGCAGATTTCCTCTTACAAGATCTACGTTTGTATCCACCTTTCTGTTTGTATTTATTTGTTCATGGGAACATGGAGGGATTCAGAGGAGCACCCTCCTTCCCTCTGAGGTGGAGCCCTGGTTTGATGAGTGAGGAACGGGACAGCATACTGCCCTCCCCTGCATCCCAATGAAGATAGCAGCAATCTAGTTCTGCATGATAAGCATAAAAAATGATCATTTTATGCTAGATCATCTCCTGCTGCGCAAGGTAAAATAGCTTCACATTGCTGTATGATAGAAGCAGTACCACTTAAACCCAGTCCAGAAGTATATTTTGGTTTATCCCTAAGTGAAGATATTACTCATCATTAGCAGATTATCTGGTGGCCCATAGTTACTTTTCAATTTATCAGTGAGGAAGCATTTTGTGGGAGCTATCGCGTCTTGATTTTGGTATTAATCCATCTGTACAGTAGTGTTCTCCCCCCACAGTAAATGTCAGATTTGGGAATTTGCAGAGTGGACAGAGGAAATAACACGTCTGGAAGGCACAGATTGTTGGCTAAATAAATCTCCCCCAGGAAAGCATTTGGAGGAATGGGAGCAGGGGGAAAGGAAAGAGGCAATCTGATTTCAGACATAAAGAGGGAATTTAGTTTAAATATCTCAGCCAATGGGGCAGAGATTTTTAACGTTCTGACATGAGCAAATGATTTTTTTTTTGAGTGCTTTGTTTACTACATAATTTAGAGGAAGATTTTAGTCTGCCTTTTGCTACATAATTGAATTTGTATAGTGCTGTTAATAGAAATGTACATCAAATGTGACAATTATTATTCTTCAATGGATTTTTATATTATTATTTCAATCTGAGAGAGATATGAGGAAATATTAAGGATAACTCTAAAGATGTATCCTGAAATCATTTCTATGATTTAGTAATTCTTAAAATTATTAAAATATTTGGATGTATTCTCTACTTCTGCAAAGTAATTCTCGGTTTTCAGAGTGTCACTACATTTTAATAGTAGTAAAGGAGGGCCCAGTCCTGCAGTCACTTTTGAGTAAAAATCCCATTTGTTTCCATGGGAGCTTTGTCATGGTGAGGGAGGTGGCTGCATCAAGATGCATAAATGTACATAAAAAAATGTCAGTTCCACTATGTCATTTGTTTGAGTGTTGAAAATAGCATTATCCTTTCATGTCCTGTACAGTGAGGCAGTAAATCATTTTAAAAAAGGTTTGGAGAAAAAGAAAAATGCATTTGACCCTTTGTGCTTGATCCTGGCCCCTTTCTCCCTTGGTTCCTGTGGGACATGTTACAGAACAAAGCTGCAGAATTTGGTGATTTGTGTCCACAAGCAGAAAGGCAATGTAGCTCTTCAATGTACCTTATCTTTCCACGTCATGAGAAGTAAACTGAAGAAAATAAGAAAAATATTTCCTTGTATTTTTTTATTACTTAGGAGAGGGAAGATATTAAACATCTGTTGTTAGATTTATCTGGGATGGTAGTGTCCAGTTGAAGCATTTCTTAAAAGCGTGTTTGTCCTTTGAAGAAGAAACATCATTATTTCCAGAATGTAGAAAATGATGATTTAAATATGTTTTCTGATAATGGGACCACTTTGCTAATGAATAGCAATTTTCTGGCTACCTCCGGAGGAATTAAGCTCATGGATTATATAATACATCTGTGAAAGCTTATCTGATTGCCCAGTAATTGTGACCTCATTGTGGGTTGTGCAATTAAGCATTAAGCCACTATTTGGCACCGTGGCTAATTGTGTTTTACTTTTCTGATACGCTTGTTGACAACACGGAACAAAATTACCGATAACAGCACAGGGGTAGGAGGAGCAGCGCTATCTGAGCACCGTCCCCATGCAGCACTGCAGGTGCCCCTCTCCAGCGTGGAGGAGATAATTAAGTAGGCAAAGAGCTAATGACAGTGGGGAGACTGTCACATGCACTGTGAAGGCTTTTAGGCCAGACACCGAAGTCCTTTTGCTTTTAAACCAATGTGTCATGTTGAAAGAGGCAGATGGGTTCATGCAAAGGAGTAGTTTTGCAGGGCAAATACACAGATATGTCTTTCAGATATTTTCCTGCAACAAATCACAGCTTCCCAGATACAAATGGTTGTTGGGGAACATGCAAAGCAGCAACATGTCAGAAAAATTTTGAGGGAAATTTTGCCCAAAAACAATTTTCAGTCAAGTAGAAGGCAGGTTTTAGAAAGATAGTGGTAGAAGTGAGATTAATATGAGTGAAAAAGCAATTTTTTTTGGGAGGAGTCTGCAGTATAAATGAATCAGCACTGGGAAGGAATCCTAATTCTGCTGACACTCCAATCCACATGCCAAAATATCCAGGTGGCAAGAGCCAAGAGATGTTTGTCAGGTTCCTCAGAGATAGTGGGGTTGTTGGGAATGGTTCATGAGCAGGTGACTATGTGGTCACAACAGGCTTTGCCAGGAGTATTTGCAGATGTCCTCTAGAACAACTCATTATAGACAGCTTTGGTGACCCAGTGGATTTTGTCCTCCTTGTTAAGGACTTATACTGTGTGGTGCTCGCTACACCAGCAGCGCCCTCCTCCTTGCTGCATGACATAGCTGAGCCTGAAAGCCAGTTCTGAGCCAATAGAGAGACACAGGTTGCCCATGTGCTGGTGCGTGAGAATGAGGCTGTGAAACGGTGAAAATAATAAAGGATTTTGTCATTTCTTTCATGTGGAGAGAAGCAAAAACCACTGCAACTGATTTCAATAATGCTAAGTGAGGACAAATAAGAGGCTTTTTGTTGTGATGTAGTCATCTCAGTTAAACAAGGTTCCTCTTGGGCCCTCTCCTCTTTGGACTCTGCCATTGAGTAGTGCATCAACAGTACGCCCTTTCCCATCATGATGTATTGCACTCGTATGTCTTCAGAGTGAGCTTTCTTTCTAATGATCTATTAGTGAAATGCATCATTTGAGTGAGGATGATGATGATATACTACTCCATGAATGATGCCATTCAAAGGAAAGAAAAGGTCAGACAACAAATTCAATAGAGTTATTGGATGAAAGTCAGGCAACACATCATCTCCAAAGCCGCTTTCCTAATGTCAAGGAGGATTGCTGATACAAGTAATGCATTCTAGAGGCCATTTCTTTTATGGCTCTGCCTAAACTGACCCCTGAATGTCAAGGGAAAGCAGTGCTTTGTATCATCTGAATTGAGAGAGTATCAAAATATTTTTGTGTTTAAGACTTGTGCGTATGACAGCTTCAGCATCGAATCCCCAGGCAGCATATATCTTCTGCACTTCTGGTCATGCTTCTGTCTTCTAGGTGTGCATTCACAAACATCACATGGAAATCTCTCTGCCTGGGCTAGTTTTAAGTTATGTGCATCTTTGTGGAACCTGATCACTTCCTTCTCCACAGACCTAAAAGATGCTACAGAATAAGCTTTTCCATGAGTTGCAGTTATCAGTGTAGGATTGTAGAATAGCACTTAGAAAAATCTTATTTTTTCTTTTATATCCTTCATCAAGTCTGAAATTAATTTCAAGAAGTTCATTCCCTACACCTCTTTTCTTTAGCATTCAACACCCTAACGGAACAGAAAATATTTAGTGTAACTTGGAAGGAATTCTTGAAAAATGATATGCATTTTTCTCTTCTCCTTTTACATGTCTTTCTTGCTTATTTAGAGTCCTAGAACTTTGCTGTGGAAGGGTAATGAGAGACACATAAATAATGTGCAGAGTTGAAACCCAAAATGGCTTAATTGTTTAATGCCTACTGAAGTGTAAATGATGCTTGGGAGAGTGCTAAGAGATTCATCTACCCATCCAAGGTCAATATATTGAGTAAGGTGCTATGGGGGAGGGGTCTCCCAATGCATGTTTTTGTTTTTCAGGAAAAAAAGCTTTAGGCTGGCTTCTTTCAAGCCCCCGTATTTGTATTTGCTGATAACGACGAACAGTTTTTCAGTGCTGAGATGTGACATCTGACTGCTTGATTTTGCCATTTCACTTGTGAGAATGGCACGCGATGCAGCTGTTCCAACAGTAGAAATGTGACCTGGCACTGGCCTTGGAAAATCGTAAAGGATCCTTCTGAAGCCAAGGTCAGTTCTGGGCTATATGGACATTACAAGATATCAGAGGTGAGCTGGTGCCAGCAGCTGACACCCCCACGTTCCCAACTACCTTTTTGCTGAGCATGAGGGTGTGCTAGCAGTTGTATCACCACAAACACAGTCTGAAACCTCCCAGCTGGAATCTGTGCATGATCTGTGCACTGCTGTGGAATAAATTCAAAACACAATACATACACTTCATCTATTCCACTGGGCTTTCTCTGATGTTTTTTTGTTATTTGTTTGTTTGAGTTTTATGTTTGTTTGTTTTTCCCATATTGTCAACACTGGAGGCTGATTGCTGACATGGAAATTGCGCAGTTTATTCCCTGAAAACCTCAGCAACCTGAGTCTCCACCTCCATTGAGGTCCTTCTTCACACTCAGACAAGGAGTTGCTTCTGGAGGGTGCAGAGGGAGATTCGACCTGCAGGCATCCTAAAAAGTGCAGCTCATTAATAGCTGTTTCTGACTGTTTTGAGAACTTCTGCTGGTACAGTGCTTGTCTTCCAGGCAGAGATGGCACACACAACACCGGCTGGGAATTATCAGAGATTTATTGCACCACAAGAGGTAGATATCCAAAGCAGCAAAATCACATAAATTTACCAGGCACTAAATAATTCCCACAGAAAAACTTAAAGAGTTTTTTGACACTTCTACCCAATTCCATAATCTTCATGTTACTTGCTTCAGGAAATGTATGTTCAAGAATGCTGCTGTTTCATAATTCGAAGCCATTTCACTGAACTTAAATTGCTTCTGTATTATTAAAAGCTGCTCAGCAAGTATGATTTTTCTGGGTTGAGTTAGGTCATCTAACAAGATAGAAAATGAGAAGTCTAAAAGTTTCGTTGTTTCTGAAAGCTTGAGAAAATTTCTGGTGGTGTTGTTTCAAATGCAGTTTGCAAATTGCACAGTGCCATTTCACAACAGCATTTTCAGTTATCTCAGGCTTGATTCTGGTTAAAATAAAACTGAGAACCAATTTAGCATCTGTGTCCTTGATTCACAGAATTAGCCTTGGGAAAGATGGATCTACAACAGTGAATGCTGTAGTAAATATAACTGCAAACTGAGTGCTGTAAATATATGTATGTATGTACGTATATTTATAAAAATGGTCCTCTAATATCCACAGAAAAACAACCTCTGAGTATGCTTGCAGTTATCTGAGATGTGAATCTATTATCTATCCTGTTTCACTACCCCCTTCTAGTATGGCTTCCTTGCAGCCAATAATATAAAAAACGCAAACACACAACCCTATACTGTACAGTAATAAATATTTCCTTGGAGACAGCAAAATAAAAACTCATACTTATCAGAGAAATCTTCAATTATGAAGAATTAGTAACACTTCGGTATGAAATATTTGGAAATACACATTACTGCTTCTCAGCATTTGAAGTGAACCTTAGGCTAATGCGAACAAGATCGCATTATCACTGGGTACCAATCACTTCCTATTTTTTTCATTGCTTCGAAGTAACACCAAGCAGAGCTAAAAAATCAACGAAAAATCTCCTACCAAGCCTATTTTTTTTGTGTTTGTTCCTTCCGTCCTCCCGTCCTTCCGTCCTTCCGTCCTTCCGTCCTTCCGTCCTTCCGTCCTTCCGTCCTTCCGTCCTTCCGTCCTTCCGTCCTTCCGTCCTTCCGTCCTTCCGTCCTTCCGTCCTTCCTTCCGTCCTTCCTTCTTTCTTTCCTTCTCCTTGCTGCCTCTCCAAGCTGCTGCTCTGAACCCCTGGTTATTGTGGACCCAGTTTAACCATGGCTCTGGGTCAGTATTTCACACCACAGTGCCAACAACTCCCTGACCCTGAGTCCATGAGCTGAAAATGAACTCTTACACCTGCAGCCCAATTTTGTACTATGTCAAATTTCCTCTTTAAATACAAATAAATAAATACAAAGAAATGTCTTCTTGTCACTAATGGTATTTGCGTCACTTTGCAGCTGTGTTTGCTTTGAAGTGAGCAGTCAGTGATTTTCGAGTTAGCTAGGTGAAGTGGAAAAATAATGACGTATTTGGTAGTCTTTTGTCAGTTTTGGGCCTGAATTTTCCTCGTGTCTGGGTGAGCTTTGGCTGAGTACCATCTGCTGGTAACAAAAATTAAATTCCAGTACTCGGCCTGCTGGATAAAAAAAAACCTGAGCCATTCAGTTTCTCATCATTTCCGTCCAACTCTCCTTATAACGAGTGTTAATAAATAATTTTTGGAAGAAGAGATTCGTGTTCTTTTATCAATTGAATGTGTAACATTCAAAATGAAAACAGAGGAGAAACCAATAAAAGGTCTAATACCTCATAAACATTCTTTACCTGAAACAATGAGTAATAGGAAATGGAAGTGGCTCTTAATGGGAAGATTTGGAGGTTTGAGACCAATCTTGATTAGTGTTTTTTCCCCCCAGTTTGCTGTGTATCTAAGAACAGCTCTTTCAGGACAGAATAATACAGGTCAATAGCTGACTTAAAAATCATTAGGACCTGGAATGATTAGCGGTTTGAGCAGAGGCCATTAGCAGCTTCTCCAATTCGTGCTCTTTCAGGGATGAGCTTGTCTTTGGGCAAGAAGCATAAATCTAAAACTCCAAACATCAGTGTCTGTATAAAATAAATCAATACTTAGTCCTACCAAGGGATGCATTGATTTGGTCAAAAGGAAGTAGGGTCTGATGGCTACAAGCTCTTTTTAAATCTTCCTTTCTTCAGAAAATGAGGTTTATCATGCTGTATGTGATTGTCTGTTTCATGGTCATTTGATTCTGATACCCGATTTCAGCCACATTTGGCCAATGTGCAGGGTCTTTAAGACACTGACAAGTTTTTTGAAAAGGAGGGGTGGAGATCGGAAGAAGACACTGAGATCTAGGATGTGCCCATTCGCAGGTAGCTGCTCACAGCCCTTCATTGACTCTTGAGATCAGTCCTTAACTCACCCAAATTATTTCATGTGATCTTGGGCCAAAGATTTCATTTCTGTGGGCCTTAAGGTACCTCAATGTAATCCAGAGAGCAAAATCCCCTCTCATCACCTGTGCCACTGCAAGGGAAACTCTATGTCTTAGTTTCTAACAGAAGTTACTTCTCTCACAGTGTCTGGTATGAAGTTGTGTTTTTTGTTCCCAGAAGAGAAACAACTGATAACACCTGGCAGTGTTGAACACAGCCAAGGACACATTTTCTTCCTCAGTGAAGCAGTTAGAAGGCATAAGGAGCTGTGAATTGGGAGGGGACAGGACCAGGGCAGCTAACCCAAACTGACCAAAGAGCTATTCCATACCACATCACATCATGTGATTTTTACGGAAGAGAAATCATTCTCTTGCTCGGAGGGAGGGGCTGCTGGCCGGTTGGGTATCGGTTGTTGGTCCCTTGCTTTGGGTATTATTTCTTGTTTCTTATCTTATATATATATATATATGTACTGGTATTTCTTTTATTCTCTCTGCTGTCTTAGTAAATAGCTTTTATCTCAACCCACGAGTTCTACCGTATTTATTCCTTAATTCTCTCCCCCATCCCACTTGGGAGGGGGGAGGGTGAGCGAACAACTGTGGGGGACTTAGCTGTCTGCTAGGTCAAACCAGGACACTCTAGGACATGGACTGAGTCAGTGATTGAGCACCTGGTGAAAGGCGGTGGCTGGCCTAAAGAGCACCTGTGCTCCCCTCCACATGACCGGGAGGGGTGGACCCAGAGTGGGGCTACCCTGGGCTCATTTAAGAGCCAGCCACCAAGGAGAAAGTTTTTCTCTTGTGTGGGATCTGGCTGCTTGTCTTCTTGGTGGGAGATCACATCAAGTAAGTCTGAAACCTTTGTTTACAACTATTAAACTATTTAATGCTCTACCTGGGGTTCTGGAAATCTATCTGAAGTGATCTTGCTTCTTCGGTTGCACTACAGCCACCCATTCTGGGCCTAGGCTCACTGTGAAGAAAACAATTTTTTTTAGACTGCTAAGGAACCCTGTCCTGGCAGAAGTGTGTGGGGAGGGGGCTCTGACGTATCCTCAACATGAATTTGTGTACCTCAGAAACCAACCTGTCTCCTTAGGCTCTTGACATCTGCTCAGAGCAGAGAGGCTTATGTGAGTCCCAAGCTCCCTCTGGCAAGCAGTGACTTCACATCAACTCCTTATACCTTCTGATCGTCTAAACGTCAACTGTTGGAAAGCTTATGCAGAGGATAGAGGACAGTATGTAAGATATTTCAGTTGTTTTCTCAGGACCATCTAAAGGCAGCAGTCAGTAAGGGGAAAAACGTGGAGGATGTTGAACTGAAATTTTTGTGATTAACAACAATCATACTCTTTCCACAAAATTCCTCCTGCTGCTCCTCTCATTAAATAGGAGATCAGGCAAAAGGCTTTTGATGTTGCCTTTACCTGCTTGTAGTTGGTTTTTCTTCCTGAATCCTGTTGTGTTGAGGAAACTTGTTCCCTTAGCTGGGCTGCCTAATGGGAAAGGTGATGGGAAGAGAGCAGGAGGACTGGGATCCACAATGGAGGGTTCAGCTTGCCCCACCTACTGGGACAGGGGAGGGAAGATGGTCACAACTAGCAATGATCATTACATCAGTCAAGCGATTCATAAATATTCCATAAAACAGGGCCCTGGACTGCACAAGCAACAGCAAATATTGTAGCAGATTTATTAGTGGAGCATGAAACATTTATATTTTTCAGATGACAGGACAGATGATGACTGCGTTATTCTAGCAGGCAAGATGAACCTCATTCAAAAAGTGCCTCGTAGGTGATGGCTAGATATGACAGCAAGACGAATTAAGGTCTTTGAGCAGCAAGATGGTGTGATAGACCCTGGGAATTGAAAACTAAGCACCAGTGGTATCCTTCAGAAAGCAGCTGAGCCTTCTTTGTGTGAGTCACAGCCTTGATAATTGTGGTGCCCCAGTGACATTGGCAGGAATTGAATATTCCTGTCACTTTTTAGCAGGGTGTCTTACCAATATAAATGTTTAGTGCTTCAGATTAGAGTTACAGTTAGCAAGAAACTGAGAAACACTGCCAAAGTCCAGATCTCTGGGGAACAACAAGCAATTTTTATGAAGAGGTTTAGAACCAGCAGCAGATTCCTCTTCCACTGTTCATTAAACACATTGCTCCCCAAATCTGTCAAAGATCTTGACTGGGGTGTTTTGTGCCAATAGCTGATTGAGAAGAACAGCTGAAGAACATCTGGCCTGGAGCTGCAGCCCATGTAGGGACAATATTTAACAAGAATGGTCAAGCTTTTGGACTTAGTGATGTTTAGTTACACTCATGTCAGCAATTGAAAGGAAAAGGCCACGGAGCAGAATCAAAGAAGACTTTTCCTCAGCCATCCATTGCCCAGAGGGAGAGATTGACATCTTTATCTTTTCTGTATCTAGGTTTTGCCATTTAAAGCAGGCAGTTTTTTGATATAAACACATTTCCAGATGACAGGTCTTCCCACCTTTCACTCTGCTACCAGATTTAAATACATTTTCTTGAAGCAGCCTGGTATGTGAATGAATTTCACTCCTCCTTTAAAATGTATTTGCAGGTGGATCAAAACTGTGCCTCAGATGGCAGCTAGTCTGACTTATATCCCACGAACATATCCTCTGTGAGACTTCATTGTATGCATCAAGGTCATTCACCTTTCACACAAAATATTTTGAACCTAGCTGTTTTCTGTCGAATTGTAATGGTCTCCATCAGAAAGATGAAGGAGGGAGTTGTGCACCAAGGTGTGCTTTTTCTTTTGTCCCAATCTGCAAGGTTAGACTGCTGCAAAAAGACCTGAGCAGAGCTGAGTTCTTCCCAAGGAGAAATAGGTGTCCATCTCTGCAACTGCAAGCAGACAGGATTTCCTCTCCTTTAAGCAAATCTGGAATTTCTGTCACAGAAGTGCAGTATTTCCTGTGTTTTATTATAGGCATATTGCAGCAACTGTGGGACTATCTTGGTGTTTTGATCTGACTTGGCCTCCATCTCATCTCTGTTCTGGATTGAAGGCATGAGCAAACCGTGAGCTCAAGCTGGTCCAACATTTCTTTGTCAAGCCAAAATTTGTAGGGAGAAAGAATAACTTTAAAATTACATCTGGTAGCGTTGGAAAAAAAACCAAACTTCTGGACTCCAGCTCTCTCTAGAGACATTGTGAAGGGCACAAAAATGACCACAGAGAACACTAGGTAGAGTGTATGAGCAATGAAAGTAGAATGTGATTTATTGCCTTCAGATTGGATAGTCTATTTCAAATGGTGGATTTTGATGCTGTAGACATGGTATTATCATGACGTGATATTTTGAGATGAGGTTTGTTAATCATTCTTTCCAGAAATTATCTGAATTCCTCTCACTTTGTGAAGTTCAAACCCAGATTCAGATTCTCATGCCTGCAAAATGTGACAGCTATGCCACTAATGACATGAGATGAGACATTTTAGTTGAATTTTCTCACCTAGACTCAGAAAGGCTTATGGATTCATTTATGTGGCTTAATTCACCCTCCTGGATAATGGATATAATCCTTTAAGTTATTTTGTGATGATGATGCAAAATAATTTTATGTGCTTTTGAGCAGTGTTTGGATAGTTTGTTGAAGGGGCTGAAATGGCTTTATGTCACTCAAATCTTCTAGTGAAGGATGTTTGGAAGTTGAATTGCCTTTTGTGTCTGGAACAATGCATTTGCTTTTTCTTCACTCATACAATGAGGACTAGAAGTTACGTGTTTGGCAACAAGTGGGTCTCATGGGAGATTTGATGTCAGAGCAGAATGGGCTTTTATTGCATAATGAAGAGGAAAAAGGGAATGAACCCCTAAAAAGAATTTTACTCAATTCTTCTCGTGGTCATTATATCATTAGAATAGCTAGTGAGTTAAAACAACATCTGAGATACTGGCGAGCCGAGAAAGATCATAAAACTGCAAGGAGCAGGAAAAACTGCACGTAACATGCAAACATGTAAATTAAGACAAAGAAAATGAGTGTAAATGCCAGCAGTCCCTAAAACATTAGGGACTAATTTCTAACAAACCATTAGCTGCATGGGGAATTGTCAAACATTATTAAATATAATTTGCTACATCTGTTTTATTATAGAATTCATTTGGTACACATTCTATTTATGTTATACAGTATTTGTTTTTTTGTTTGGTTGTGGATTTTGTTTGTTATACGTATATGTAAAGAAAGTATTCTTTAAGCCTTTCTAGACACCAAAGCGTAGCATAGGAAGTGGATTAGGATTTATTTTACTTTGTCAGAACTCAATTTGTGTGTTTGTGTGCATGTTTCCATGTCAGCCACTTTCCCTCCTTCCTTTGCCCTCCTCCCACCTCCCATGAGCAGCTGCACACCAATGCTTCTGCATTACAATCAACAGCCAGCCCCAGCGAGTGCTCTTTCTGCTGCTGAATACTGTGAATGCACGTACAGAGGACGCAGTTTGCAGCCTCTGCAGGGATACTGCTACCATCAAAATCATTGTGCCATTAATATTTAAATGGAACCATACTGAATTGCATTGCTTTTTTTTGGGCTAATATTCAAGGAGTAGCTTACAGCCTGTAAGCATCGATATCAGTGACATCAGCCAGCCAATGTTCTAATCTTGATCAAAAATAATAATGTCATCCATAACACTGTAAAGATTTATTAGTTGTGACAGATCTATACATTAACAAATCACGACATGGCCCTGAATGCCAAGTAAACAGAGCCAGGCTCATAAGGACTCATAAGACCTTTTGGAAACTCTGTAAAGGAGTGTTTTGCACTGGAAAAATTGCTCTGAAAACCATACCTATTTGTGTATGTGTGTGTCTGAGTGATGGAAGGCTGTTGTTCCTCTCTCTTTCACAGTCAGGGAAGGGAATGACTAGCAAACCAAATTGAGCCCAATAAGTATTTCTGGATACAGTTCTGTTTTGGGTTCTGCTGTAGGTTGAACTCATTCTGATTAAGCTTCTCTTTTGTTTCTACAGAACTACATTAAAACACACACTGAGTTCTGCTTTGAGATAATATTATGGTCAGACTCCTTGACTACAGTTGTCTGAAACAGCCATTCCTATCATGGCAGTAAGGGGATCTTTTCTGTCCCTCATTTTGCTACCTGTTACTGGTTGGGTGTACAAACCAGAAAGGAAGAAGTTTCTTTGATCTTTAGATTTTAACAAATCCAGTTAAAATCATGGAAAAATGGTCATTCTTAGCTCTGTCTCTGACATGTTTGCATCTCAGATGTCTGTGTTTAGTGTCCTTGGGAAACAAAGGATGGAACTACTTGGGATCTGGGCAGTGCTTTCCCTGAGAGGAGTATTGCTGAGTCAGTCACTTAAAAATTGGAAGATAGCCCATAAATATCAGGTTGCCATGTCTTCGCAGTTCACATTATCAGCATCTTCTTAAAAACAATCTGAAGAATAATTCTTGTTTACTTCTGAAGAAAACTGAGTATCTCCAATAGTCACCCAGAGGCAAGAACAGGGAACAGGGAAAAACACTGAACGTCGTGAGTTCCCTCCAGAGTTAGTTTATAAGGGCAGGTGGAGCTTGAGTGTCTAGAGACATTTGAGTTCCATCTTCATGAAGGAAGTGATGTTAATGGTGTTGTGCTATAGCCTGTGCCAGAGAGGAATATGGAAATTTTCTACTCAGATACTCTTCTCACTGAAAGTTTGTCTCCTTTTGCTTCTAGGTTCAGAGATAAGAACATAACTCACTGCTCCAAGACTGAATTTACTTGTTCATTGCCAGCAGCTCAAGATTGCCCATGACCCTGAGGGTTTTGAAAACCTCATTTCTCTGCTCCTTTGTTGCCCTAAGGACCATGTTGTCTGGAATGGGAATGATGATCTTGAGGCACAGCAAGCAAGGATATGACAGGTACAGCTTGGATGCAGGTGAATCCTCAGTGTAGTATCTCCCAAACTTCTTTAAGCTGTACCTTAAACTTGGGATGAGCTCACGGTGAACATCTGTCAACTGTTATTCCTTTTCCATACTCTCTTCAGATCCAAGTCTAGCTAAGAGCTACTGTAATCCTAACAGTGGGTGATGATGCTGGAGGAATTCAGTAAGGCAGCAGGTTTTATCCTTGTCCTCTTTGCAGTTGCAGGACGTAGAAATCTGAAGTTAACAACTACCTCTGGTTGATTTTGCATGGTCTTTAGGAAGGATCAGCCTTTACCAAGCAGTTGTGCAAAAGGAGTATTTGCCAGAGGGTTTAACATCAAAAAGACACTGGGATCTTGGGAGAAATGGTCAAGGAAATGGTGAAAAGGGATCTCAGAAGCAATAAGCTACTGGGACCATGAAGAGGGCTTGGGGCAAATGGCAATGTGAGGGAAATGTGAGTTGCTTTGGTGGAAATACCTATAAGGTTAGCAAGAAGGCAAATCCAGGCTCTTCGCAATGGCTCATGGCGGGAGGATGAGAGACGAGGGGCATAAGATGAAACAGTAAATTCAGGATGGATATACAGAAACTTTAGGGAACAGTCAAACCCTGCAACAGGTTGCCCACAGTGGTTGTGCTCTCCCCATCCTTGGAGATTTTCAGCATACAACTAGATAAAGCCCTGAGCTTGGTCTCATCTCCCTGCTGACCCCACCATGGGAAATGGGACCCAGCAGTATACAGCTCTCAATAGGAGTGTGAGGATGTACTGAGAATCACTCAGTAACTTTACAATGGGACTAGGATGCCAGTAAGAGAACCAGGTTTTGACCTTTGCTGACCAGCTTCTCAATATTACCAACTAATCTGCTTTCCTTTGCAACTAATTTTCAAGCCAAAGAAAGCTTCACTGTCCTGCTCTGCCCCCTGCCCTGAACTCCGTGCAAGGCCAAAAGAGGAGGACATGAGGCTCTGTTTGAAACAGAAGAGGATGCTCAGAAGTGATGGCATATAATCATATGTCGTTCTATGCCTGGCTTTTGCACATTGCTTCCAAACACTGCTTGCTCTGATATCAGGGCAAGATTAGATAGTGTACTGATATCCCCCACACGGCAGCATCTATGAGTACACCATCAAATCAGTCAGTGACATACCGCCAGTGGAAAAGACATCAATCTGTCTCCATAGTGACACATCTCCTGTTGAGATTCTTCTAGGCAATGCACAAGCAAGAGGGAAAGTTAGAAAAGGTGGTTTTCTTATGTTATTTGTGTTTGCTTTTTATGCTTTTTTTCCCAAATGTGTCTTGCAGCCATGGATGCTTAGGTCATTTTTTCCCTTTTCTTTTGTGCACTTGTTCCTCTTTTGTAAAATATATCTATGGAAACAGCTGATGTGATGGAACCAAAAAAAGAAAAGTTTTAAAGCCCGGACCTAAGATAGTAATAATAGTACTTGCACATTTCTTTAATGGGGTCATTTAATAAGTAAGCTCACACCTACAAATTCTCAGAACCTACATCTGTTCCTAGGGCTGAAATCCAGATCTGAATTCTCCACTCTGAGCTCATCTGTAATTATTAACAATCTGGATTATTAAATACATCAGAGACAGAATCTCACACTCATTTTACTTACTTTGATCCATATTAGCACATAACTTAAAAAAATCTAGTGTTACTTATTGGTGTATTTGGGAGTTGTGAAAAATTGCCTGCCACTAGAGGTTATTCAAATTGTGGTCTTGATGTATTAGCTTAGACAGTTTTAAAGCCATATCTACAGCAAGTAGTTAGCCATACTGCTGAACTGACATTTTTTTTAAATGAACTACAAAGAATAGCCTATTGTGGTTAGCTTATTTTATTTACAACGTTTCACATGGTATGAACATTAAAAATTTACAGAGGAATATTGATTTGCAGCTCCATCAAACCATTTCTACCCAAACTACGCAACCAAACTAGTTGAGGAGAGGTGCCTTATTCCAATGATTATTTGTACTGCTCTGAAGGCAGCTCTCTGTGAGGTGGCCATAAATCCTCCTCCTGGCAGAAAGTTAAAGAAGAGCTTCAAGAAGTGAATAATTGCTGGGAAACATCAGGAAAAGAGCCTTTCTGGTGTGCGTGAGAGCTGGAAGAGAGTGGCGTGCCCGATATGGGTTTAAAGACTGTGGTTTTTGGGGCCGCTGGTCCTGCAGCTGGTGGGGACGCAGGGTGGCAGTGTTGTCAGCCACTCGGCTGCCGCTGAAGCATCACTGAGACACATTTCTGTCATTTCTGTCACTCCCAAGATAAAAAATCTAACAAATCTGAATAGACCAGAAAGCAAATGATAGTGGGTAATAGCACGCGGCTCTGTGGTGGCACTGCTGCCTGACAAGTGGGTTGCAAAAGAGAAAAAGGAGCAACAACTCTAAAAATCTAGAAAGCCACAGTGAGGTTTATTTGAGATAGCATAAACTCAAAAAGTGTGTGTTGGAAATAAAGCTGCCCCTTTCAACCCTATTAATGGGAATTTAATTAGGCATAAAATTCATGAAAGACATTTGAAATGGGATCTTTTTTCCCATTAGGAGAAAGCTGGGCTAGCTTCAAGTCTGTGGGAGAGCTGGGTGAGATTCATGTGTAAAAAGATACATCTCCATCAGGAATGATAGATGTGAAACATCTGGTAAAGTTCTTTGGCCAGTAATGTATATGTCTTGAAAAATATATATAGAATCCTTTTGGTCTTCTCTGTAGCAGACACGTGGTACTAAACTGTATTTCATGCAGATGTTTTAAACCAGGTTATTCAGTGTTCAGTCTCTTTGCTCACAAGTCCTTATCACGTTATGGAACTAAACCATCAGAATTTTGGAAGGAATTACGGAGGTGCAATGACCAGCCTTTGCTTGTCAAGATAAAGGAGCTGAAAATTCAGATATTTGGGAGACACTGATCTAACTCTGCCACTCTGTAGTCCTGTTTAATGCTGTTATAACTTAAGCAAGTCTAAAGTAAATCTTTTAGATTTGCAGCAGTGTGAGTCACAACAAGATCAAATTCAGCTTAACTTATTTAATTCACTGCTCACATTAACTCACCAACACAATAAGGGCCGGCATCACAATTAATACATCTGAAAGCAGCCAGATTGGAGGAGAAGGAAATAAGAATAGGATTTGGCAGTTCTGACCAAGACATCTGAAAATAGCATGTCAAATGAGAATCTGGAAATAACAGACAAAATTTCCCTTGAAGTTTGTGGGTCAAATGCAGTGAAGACATGAAAGCTGCTACATATGGCACAGCAGTTATGAGGAGGTGAGAAGAGATTTCTGAGTAATTTTGCACTGATCTGGATACTTTCATTTCTCACCAGAAGGGCAAGCAGCTACAAGAACAGCCTGAGCAGAAGGGACAAAGGTGGCACTTGATTCTCCATGGCATCACCTCCCACCTGCGTGGTTTGGTCAATAGGGGACCACTGTTGCCCCATTGGGGACACAGTGGAGGGGCAACTTCTGTGGTCCTTAAAGAAAGCAACAGGCAGGAGACAAAATTAGGGCTACTTTACATTAGCCTGCTGTCAACCTGTTCAGAGTCCTTTGTCCTGTGTGTGAATGACTCAGTGTGTCACTCAGAAGCTTAGTGCTGGATCCGAAGACACTTAGGCTCTCCAAGTAAATGTAGGTGATTGACTCCACCAGTATAATCCATTACCTTCCTCAGCCTAATCTCTTAAGACTCTGGTAATTTTTTTCCATTGGTGAAGTTACTTTAACACTTGCAGTTTTGCTCTAGAGGGTATAGAAGGAAAGAAAATTGTCCCTGTGAAAACAGAATTGCTTTCGTCCACAAAATAGGGCACCCTAGGATGGATTCATTATTTGTAATGTTCCTATAAGTGATAGCAAGATAAAAGCAATGTGAACTACAGGAGTGTTTTAAGGAATGATCTGAGTGATGAGAGATAGTGAAAACACCTTGCTTCCCTCTGTTGGCATTTCAGTCTATCCAGTGAAGCAAAAAGGTTTTGTACTGAGGGAGGAGGGAAAAGTAAAGAAAATGTAAGATCTCAGTCATAATCCAGTTATACCGCAGTCAAAATTAACGGCAAAGCTCCTGTTTATTTTTAAAGGGCAGAATCCGCCCTCTTAGTGAGACTGTGCTAGGATCGTGTCTGCAGTCCCACTTCCAAAGGGGTAAAATGAGGCTGCTTAATTGAAACGTGAGTTATGCCACTGGGAAATCTATGCAGGAGGGAGCTGCATCTCTTCCTGATGCCTATTCTGTATCTTTTACAAAGATCTGTCTTCATGGTGCAGTCTTGTGCAACCTTGTCACACAAACCACCAAAGGAAGAATCGGGGAAGGAAATACATTCAACAGAAGTAGGTCCACTAGAGAGGTATTTAGGTTTTATAAATAGGTCTATAAATAATACATTTCTATTTCCTCTGGTTTTATAGCTATTGATATGCAATATAGTCCTCTGGGCTTAAATCTGCAGATATTTTTATTACGTGAGGTCACCGCCATGTTGCACTGTACTAACAGCACACTGCATTCACCTCGGCATACGCTGATTTTTTGCATGCCTCAGTGGGTGTCTTGAAAAGGCGATGCTTTGGGTGTTATCCATCTCTCCTACCTGTCCTCAGATTTTGCTAAGTGCATGCTTTTATGGATCAGTTGAACAGCCCCAATCACTCTGTAATTTAAGATTTTATGCCTGAATGCTGGATGTCATCCTAATAAGTGCAGTGTTGTGTGTGTGTGTGAGGAAGTACAGAAGAAAATAACTCTTTGTTTCTCTGATAGGCTTCTGCGACTGTTTCACGATCCTTTCTACACCTTCTCTAACTGCATAGGGATTATTTTGGAATGATGAAAGCTGCGACAGCTGAATAAGATGTGGTCAGTGCAATTAAAATATTCACATAGATTGCTGTTAGAGACAACTCCCTTTTTCCCAGAACACATAGAAAACACACAGGTGAGTGGTAGGTGGTCAGCTATTGGGTTTTACTCTCTTCCTGCTTACAATGTCAGACACCAGTAGTGTGCAATAATTCCCTCTTCAAAGACTGTTTTAACAGTATTGTTATGCATGTCAAGTCACCAACTGAGACCCTGGACCCTTCCCTGCTGCTGTGCAGCTATCTAGCACAAACTTACAACCCCTATCAAGATACGAGTACTGCTAATTTTGCCACATGGCAACTAGTATATGCAGGGACAGCCGTGCTGTAAAATCAAGCTGAAGACACAATGCTGAATGTTTATGCTGCAGTAAAATCCAGCTCTTCCTAATCTGCCCGGTGTCCATGCCTGGAGGATGCTGGAAGGCAGGAGGTGTGCCACAGTGCGGGCTGTGATGCACTGACACTGTACTGCCATTTGCAAACAGTGTCCAATGAAACAAAAAGCACTTCCCTTCTCCCCTGTCATCACCTCTGTCATGTCAAACTGCAGAGATCAACCCTGAGCTCACAGAAGGGCTCTCTCCTAAAATGTATTAACCTTGTCTCTCTCATGTCACTGCTCTAATTGAGACTTAATGTAGTTACCTCTGCTTTTGTCACCCACCCTCTCATTCTCCTTTTGTTGGTGCTGTGTTGTGTTAGCATCCCTAAGCGTGTGCCCTCTTCTGCTTGTCACATGGCAGAGTGCTGCTGGTCAGACCTATCGTTTGTCCAGGGGGTTCTGGATCATTTCACACAATGCCTCCATCTCACCCTCCATCCTGGTGTTTTCCCACAAGCAGATCTCACTGTGGAAGTCTCATTTTTAAAAAGATGGCTTAAGTGCACATGTTAATTGCAAGATTTAATTATACAGCAGAGAAGTTGTGAAATTTTCCTCCTAATTAGCAAGGAAAATCTTGGCACGAAAGAAAGGGTATAATGGGGAAATGCCTTTTGCGTTTCATCATTAACTGTTCTGGCACATGGTTGCCTCATTGAATTCTCTGAATGGGGATGGACTGGGTGCTGGGGAAGGCCAAAAGGTCCAGACCAGGCACTTGCTAGGCAAGCTGAAGTGCTGGAGCTGGAGGAGAGAGCATGGAACTGACATCGCAAGAAATATCCAGACAGTTCTGGGGAGCCTCTTCTCACAGACAGATTGATCTGCAGCAAGCAGGGTGAGCCCAGACCAATTTAACTCTGGGATTTCTTTACAAATTGGTGTCTAGAGATTTCGGTCAGATTCATGGCCAGTATCCAAGAGCTACACCCCAGTGTTACTCAGGAATTAGAAGCTCAGGAAAAAAAAATGCTGTTTTGTCTCAATGGCAATCTGTTTCTGTTTCCCCTGATCTGCCTGCCTGCCTCCTAATATGCTCTACGAAGGTGAGTCACTTTTTTTCCCCTCATCTTACGTTTTGCTTTCTGATTTATTTTGCCTTTTTCTTGCTCCAGGAACCAGTTCAAATTTTGAGTCTTTCTGCTAACTCTCCTTTCTCTTTCCTCTTCCCAGGACAGGTTGTCAGAGTGGTTGTGCTGGAAGTATGAACAGAGCCAGTATCAGCACAGGAAAATAGAAGGGATCTGAAGTTTTCTTCTGGGTAAGGCCTGTCCTGATCAAGCACGGGAGCTATAGGAGTAAAAAGAATCACAGAATCATAGAATGGCTTGGGTTGGAAGGGACCTCAAAGGGCATCCAGTTCCAACCCCCATGTTGTGGGCTGGGTGCCACCCATCAGATCAGGCTGCCCAGGGCCCCATCCAACCTGGCCTTGTGCACCTCCAGGGATGGGGCAGTCACAGCTTCTCTGGGCAGCCTCTAGTCTTTGTCATGTCATTACATCTTGTTTCTATTTCATATTAGTGCCTCTGGTGCTCAGTGGCTGATGCTCTCAGGCTTTTAATCCAATCTGCTTTTCCAGGTGGTGTTGAATCCTTGCACCCAGGGCACCCTCCTGGGGCTCTGAATGTGCGTTCTTCAGTGGCAGAGTCCTGGTAGTCACCTCTGGGGAGTCAACAGCAGCACTAGGGATCCCTGGGTGCCTGAATGACAGGAGGGCTGAGGGAACTGGACCTTCTTTTGCAGGAGCTCTGTGAGTTGGAATCAATCTTGAACTTGCATCTTGAACCCTATACCAGCAGACATTGCAGGGTTTGGGGATTTCCAGATACTTGATTTGAATAGGATTGCAAAGTTGCGTTTCTATATTATAAAAATATTTTGTTCTCCCAATGGAGAATAAAATATTTTGTTCTCCCAATGGAGAATAAAAATCCTAATTTTATTCTCTTAAAGGAGAACTTCTTCTAAATCAAATATTTTATTATTACAACAAAGTCATAGTATACTATACAAGCCCTTCTAAAATCAAGATTTGAATCTTTGATTTTGACCTTATTATAAAATTTTTCCTTTTTAGGTTCAGGGTGAATTTTGGTGGAAACCGACGCACTCCCATGGAAGTCCTGAGACAAGTAGTGTATTTTTTTTTTTTTTTGCACTCATCGTGCAGTCACTTTATTTGATACTGGAATTTCACATGCTTTTTCTTTAAGGAACACTGCACAGATACATAATTCTGTACTCTCAGACTCCAGGTAATGAATAATCATATTCACGGATCAACCTAATTAGGCATCAGAGAGCATTGCCTACAACAGTGTGAAAAAGTGTATATATTCACAGCTAGACAACTGTTCATTAGGGGCCTGACCTTGCAGCTATTATTCATGTTGAGTGGTACTCGCTTATGGGAGATACTCCTATTGTCTTCAGCATACATATTACTACGTAAAATATCATCTGCCAGTGTTATGACTTCCTTAACATCCCAATATTTTCTACGTACAATGACACCTGGTGTAAATTATGAAAGAAAATTTTTGAAGAGAAGGCAGCATCAGCAGCAGTGCTGTGAATTTCATTGCATCTCTAGGAAAAATCCCTCCTGCTGCTTTAAGCCAGCTACCACCTTGGAGCTGAGATAATCATAACTGGCCTTGACCATGCTCCTAGTGTGTTGCTGTGTGATTTAAACTTTGTTTACCTAAGCCTCCCGAGGGGTCCAGTCTGACTCTGTGTTGCAGAGCAGCAGAAGGAAATGGTCAGCAGACCTTGCTCTGGCTGATGGGGCGGTTACCAGCAGCTGGGGGACGGTTAGCGCATTAAAATGCACTAATGCAACTGCAAGCAGTTGTTCCATCAGTCCCCCTGGGATGAAAGGATTTGAATTGCAGATTCTTGTTTTTCGTTCTCTGTGGCTTTCTACATTTTTCTGTCTCTTTTCCATCCTCTCAGCCAGGAGGTGTAAGTTTCTCTCTGGCCTGCCCTGCTCAGTCGGTGAGCGCTGCGTGTCCCATGTCCTGGCTGTATGCCACACAGCGTGCATGCAAACCTTTGGTAAGGGATGAATGGAGTAAGCTGGTGCTGCCTGACCTCCTCCCCTCAGGATCAGACAGGCAGTTTGAGGCAGTTCTCTCCTTGCTGTGTTGGTGGTCAGCCACTCCTCTCCTGTATGAGAGAACAAGCAGAAGCTATTTGTCACCAGGCACTCCATTAACACATCTGCAGATCATCACATTGTTTTAATTTCCCAGTGAATCCATTTGATGGTTGAAGGAGTGCTTGGAGGCTCCTTCTTTGGAAAACATACTCTGGAGCTGTTTCAGTCCAACAAGAAAGAAGTTGTGTTCTGAAACATCAATATTTCCAGGTTTTCCGCTTGCTTTGCTGAAGACTGCCTGCAGGACCTTAAGCAAATTCCCATCTCTGCCTCAATTCCCTGTGGCACTGTGGGGACCTTTGTGCCCTGACAGAATGTTTGCTGCCCTACATCTGCTCTGACTTGAACATATATTAGAAGCTTTCCTGGGCAAGACTACATTCCAGTGCTGAACTATAAAGAAAGGGGGTAGTTCCCTGCTCAGTTGAGCTGAGATGTAAGAAATGGGTAACCTTGTCATTGCAAGAAGGTAAAACCCAGCTGCCCATACCAACTCCTTAGTGCACAGCACCTCTGGTCCTGTTCCTGCACACAGCACTGACACAGCTGTGCTCCTGCTTGCCTTGCCCTGCAAACACCACTCTGCTACTGACAATAATAACAAGGCAGCCTGTGTATTTGTTTAATTCTTGTCATGTGACAGCTTTTCAATATAGGTCAGCTTCATGGAAGAAGCAGAGGTAGTGAGCTTGTGTATTGGCTTAATGTATCAGGTAACAGCATTGGTACAAACAAGTGCAACTGCTGTGAGTCATCTGTGAGCAACAAAGATGCTATCTGCTGCTGGGAAAGAAGGCTGTTTTAGTGTGTGAGGCATGTGTTACTGTAGGGTTTTGTCAAAGAAAGGATGGTCTGCCTTATGTTGTGATCCCAGGGTTCAGGTGTTACACAGACAGGACTTTATTCTCAAAAAAGAGCTTTGGAGACCTTCAATACCCAAGATAGAGCTGAAAGTTTGGCTTCAGGCCTTTTCCTTTAACACTTAGTGTCTTCCAGAGGTTTTACTATGTTTCATGGGGCATTGGCAACAACCTTCAGGCCGTGTGATAGCAGCTGATCAGATGAAACTTGAAGTGATCAGGAGATCTGTAACATATTGATACCTGGTCTGGATGGATCAAACATCTATTCAGATATTCACTCAAGCACTGGGAATCTGCATTTGATTTGAGGCAGTCAGACTGTCAGGGTGCAGCTAACCTTGGCTAGGATCCTACCTAGCCAGTCTCTGGACCCAACCTGCTCTTAAGTGATGGTATATTCTCAGCACATTCCCTTTTGTAATTTTTGGCCCTTTTACAGGATTTCTCCTTCTCCTTCATTACACGTGACTTCCAGGTCTATCTGAATATGCACAGATCTCAGGGTAGGACCCTGATGTCTGCCTTGGTGATGGAGACCCATGGGCAGCCCAGCGCTGCCTTGTCCCCAGTCAGCCATGACTCTCCCACCTCCCTATCCCTCCTCACTGTGCTGTGTCCACCCCTGTGGCTGAGCTCTCAGCAGCCTTCAGAAGCTCCTTTCTCCCATTGAAAGCAGGAGAGAAAATGATTGCAAGCATTATCTCAGTGCCATTCATCTGAGAAGGGCTCTCTGTGATTTTCCTGATTCCTTTTCCATTGCTCTGGCAATGATATAAAAAACAATGATACAAAAAAGCCCACCAAAACCAACTATCTACAAAGCACTGTTGCTCTACGGTGGTCCTACAATGACTTATTGCCAGCAGACATCCGAGTTTACTATAGATCTACTTTAGGTCATAAGTGCAAAAACATATCTCGTTAATATTTAAAGATTCTTAGCACAAAAGCATGCATAATTAAACAGTGCATCAGAGCTGATAATTCCAAATAATTTGTCTTCTGAAAAGGGATTTTTATAATTTGTTAAACTGGTTTGAAATCTGCAGCTGAGCAGCAGGAATATGTTTGCATTACACAATGAATGATTTTAAACGTTGGGCTGTGACCATCCTCTCTCTCTGAAGGAAAAGAGACATAAGGAAGGCTTTCTAAAAGTGTATGTAGGTGTGGATGCAGCGTTGCACAAAGCTGTGTCTGCCTCAACTGTATCCCATTTTTAAAAGTAAAACTATATTCCTGCCAGGTGTAGCCCTTCTTTTTCTCCAAGGATATTTTCATGTTCCTAGAGAAGCTTGTTGTTTTAACTGTCTTTTTCTAGATGACTCAGTGGTGAAGGTTTGTGTATAATAAGAATGGTCCATTAGTTAGTAAAACGACTGGCATACAAGACAAATATGAAAAAATTAATGGTGTCAGGTACAAGATACAATATACTGTAAGCTTTTCACTGCATCCCAAAGGCTATCTGAGCACATTTTCTGCCTGGGTGCTAAAAATCTATGAGGAAAGAAAATGTGCTTATGATCCATTGCAAATCATGCTTTTCAGAAGTGTCAAAATACAAATTGATGTGTGACCACAGCTATTCTTTAATTTAATATCAGATCAAAAATTAAATGGCAAATGTTCCAAGCGTGCTCAGATCATTGATCACACAGCAGAGTTATTTACAAGGCAAATCTGAAAAAAGCATTTTTACAGGCTTCACTGGAGGTATTTCCAGAAGTTACTGAAGTTGTCTGGGTCTTGTTTACCTGTGGCAGTACTGGGAGAGCTGATCACAGTAGGCACAACTGCGGTGTGGTGAAGCTATAGCAGCTGCTGTTAACTCAAGACCTGGTGCTTTTGGCTTACCTCCCTACCACAGATATACCATCTATTTAGACTGCTTGGGTGCCTGTCAGAAAATTGCACTGGAAACTGTCACGTATTGATGCCCTACCTAGTGTTGTGTTCAGAACTTTATTGTTAATAGGACTATTGTTAATAGTACAAATTAAAGACTGATCTGTGTGTGCTGAGTATTGGCCCTGCACCAAAGTGGCCAACGTCAGTGATGGAGGGAGAAATGAGAAGGTAGGAATTTGCATTCACAGCTGGAGAATGAAGCCCAAGGAGGTGCATTCAGATGGTATGTGTTGGATGTTGCGGCATCCTCAGTGAATTTACAATGGATGCGAGTATCTAAATTCAGTAGACTACAAGTGAGCATGTCAGGGCTGTTGTACCCTGATTTATCAGGCAGCCATGGAGACAGACAAGCATCATTTCACAGCTGCCTGCAAGAGTGAGTGGGACTACTTCTGACTCTCCCCCATGGCTATATTGGGAGCCCTCAATACAAAGGTAGTTTGAATAGGTTGTCATTTTCTTGAACTTAAATATCTCAGTTATCTGTCCAAATATAGCTCAGAGAGATGTTAAGGACAGCTGATGAGCTATATCTAGATATGCAATTAGTACTTGAATGCATAATTCTCAAAAACAAAAAAAGCAATTTGACTATGCCTTACTTGACTCCTTTGACACAAGAAGAGGAGATGAACAGATAAAAGCAGCTGGTTCTAAGGCCCCTTGTATCTGTGGTACATGTTGTTCAGGGGTTTTACTTTGTGCTAGAGTTTGTTTAGTTTCAATGGATGAACATCTTCACGAAAACTGTGGTTCAGGTCAAAGAACTGGAACTTCTGTAGTCAAAGGACTATGCTCTGGATTGAGCCAAGATGTCCCCGTTATGGAGTGTATCAGTAGCGCATGCAGAAGACAGCTTTTTTTCCAGCAGAATACAACTTGCGTGATTCAAAGTGCTCTGTGAACTGCACCAGCTCATAGTAAACACGGACAAATGGGATTTGTTTTGAAACAGCAGCCCTGCTTGGAGTGTACCACTGGTGCAGACCCAGACTGGTACATGACAACGGGCATCTGGGCACAGGGAGCTGAGCAGAGGCACTGAGGGAATGTGGGTGATAGAATCTGTGACTTTGGGCTCTCCCATAAAACTTCACAGCTCTCAAATATACACTGTCCAAAATCTATTCTAAGGCTTTCCCATCCAACCCACGTAACACATTTCTTCCCTAATTCCCTGTCTCTTGCCCCTGTAAGTTGGATGCTCTGGGAAGCTAATGACTAGTTCAGCTGCTGATAAGACTGTTCACAGGGGGATAATCAAAGGCTACATAATGTGGCAAGTGCTTTTTCTCTCAGAGCAGATGATATTCATCCCTTAGCAAGTCACAGAACAATGATGGTGCTATTACTGGGACCACTGAATTTGTTTCTTTGACGTCAATTTCTGCTTTTCAAGGGCAATGGCTTGCTTTGACTGCATGATGCCAGGGAAAGATAACTAATTGCTGTTCTGCAAAGACTGAAGATGAATACTAGAAATTCATCCTTTTGGTCTCCTTAGGGGAAGGACCGGAGACAGCTTTCTCAATCTGATTTCTGCTTCAGAACAACTTCTCTTCAGTACTTAGGCTATGTAGAAGAATATGGCAAGAAATGCCTCCTGGTCCTGCTCCATGTCTGCTAAAAGGCATGAAAAAGGGGGAGAGAGAAGATAAAAGCATCTTTGCCCCCTTGACACTGGATGCTTTAAACTGTGCCAGGACTTGAGCAATCCAGAATGCCCCACAATTCAAATTTGAGACTTGGATTAATGATTGTTGGGAAAGAAGCCCAAGTACAAACTTTGAGTCCAGATCTACTTTTAAGTTTTCTCAAAGGAAAACATATTTTGGTCCACTTTCTTTTCCATTGTTCCTAATTTGGGATGTTGCCAAAATGTCAGTATTGCTGTCACACTGTAAGATCTCCAGTATTTTGCTGCAAACCGTAGACCTGCACTCCACAGATATTAACGAGATACGCTGTTATTATCCCACAAATCAGCATAAGAATAGGCCCACAACACTATAATTTGGTATTAAAGTATGGCCATAGGCTCATCAGGAAATGTTATCTATTTATTTCATTTATTTCATTTTTACTTGTATTCTCCGTTTCCTTTTTTTTTTTTTTTGGGGTTTTTTTTTTTTTTTTTTTTTTTTTTTTGCAAAGAAAACTCTGGAATCACGTTCTTTGGGAAATACCAAGTGGAGACTCAAAACATACAGGTAGGCTGCGGGACAGCTATCAAGCTTTTGTGTCGTTTGCATTTTTGGACTCTAGGAACAGGATATATCTTCAGAGTAAGACAATTTGATGTGGTTATATACTGGTAGGTGCCAGCTTGTAAGTTAGGTGTCTGAACACCTGTTATAGTCAGCAGAAGCTCACTTCAGATATCCTCCAAGATGATCTAAAATATCTGCTTGGCCTTCAGTTGCTGCTAGAGTAAAAGGCATGTCCTTTTTCTTATCTAACCCTGCAGATGCCTTGGGTATTTTAGGATGTCTGAAGTGTTGCTAGGCATTCATATTTAGGGAATTATCTCCCCCTGCTACTCAAATCTTGCTAATGAATGTTCAGATGCTTACACATAGACACCTGTATGTACATACCCTAATCTGAAATTGAATCTCAGATACATCATTGCTCTGTGGTTTTGCTGTTTCCATTCTAAACTAGTGTAGAAGGATTTCTCGTGCTTCAGCTTCCCCTAAAGCCCCATTTCCTCTGACTTGCACTGGGTAGAAAGGAAAAGCAATAAACAGAGGTTATGGACTGGTGATCATTTATGAGTGTTCACTGCTTTTGGGCTGTTTATCCCTGCCTGGAGAACTGACAAAGTGTGAGGGGAGAGCATATGGGCACTACTAGCTCACTGCTGTGCTGAAGCACTCCAGCTTTGCTTAAACCAGTGGAGGGATTAGCAGTTCAAGCTCAGAATTACAGTATCTCTGGCAAGAGGAGGATAATTGATTCAAACATGCCCATTTATCTGCAAGGAATTGGCTGAACTAAGCAATACAGTTAAACACTTTCTCTCTTCTATATGTACAGCTGCCCCTTGGTCTCCCTTCCCCACCCACATCGCAAAACTGCGGGTGAGTGAGGACTGGCAGAACTGTGCTGGCAGTGCATGGCCAGAAAGGGCCTTTTCACCACCCAGTGTGACCTGTGGAGCCTCGCAGGCCAAGCATCTGCTTGCATAGCACTGCACTGACTCAGCCATGCTGTACGTGACTCGAGCACATCTCCCTGCATCCAGACATGGCCCACATGGCAGGCTGAGGAGGCACAGACATCCCACTTGTCATCCTGCAGCATCTGTCCCCTTTCCCCAGGTGATGTGCCCAAGTTTTGACCATCATTAACCCTTGCACAGCTGAGCTGTCTGAGCAGAGGCTTTGTCATGGAGCAATACTTTATTTCCAGCCTCTACAAGAAAGGTGCAGGGAAACTGTGGATAAAAGAGCATTCTGGAGAGCAATATTTTTATATATCCTGTATATCTTCTATGCTAGATGATACCTTTAGCTTACCATCAAAATGGCTCACATTTTGCACTAAATGTTGACTCCTGGATTGCAAAAGTCTCACTCTGGGCTGCTATTGCATTCTCTCTCAATGCAAAACTTTCTGTATGATTTAGCTGGCAAAGCACTGAGCAAGAATACTGCAGGTTGGGACGAGCTTTATTCCAGAGTTTACCTATCTAAAATGATTAATGCATGCTTAATAACTTCAAAGATTTCCCATCTCTTCAGAAGGAGGGGGTTTCTTCAAAGCTTTCAGACGGAGTCTCCCTTTCGAGTTGATGAAGGCATGGTCCCAGTGGAGATTTTACATCGCCAGTATGTACTCCTTCAAAGATTTCGTTGTTGGCATGCTGTATTTGAAGATTTCCTGCCCTCTGTTACCCGTTCATTTCAGTTAAAAAAAAAAAAAAAAAGAAAAAAAGAAAAGGAAGAAGAAAAGAAGTATAAAATCCTATCATTGGGGTTCCCTTCAAAGCAATTGCGTGTCACAGCCCTGAACACTGGAGAGGAACAGTGTATACCAAATTTATGGGTTTGCTATAGTATAATTAGCATCTCTGAGGAAGAGCTGCCCTTTTCGACAAGATATGTTTTCCTTACTGGGAATTGTCTTTGATGTGCTTTGGTTCAATTGCCAGATCATTTTTCAGATTAAATGCTGAACAATGAGTAATTCTTCAGCAAGTTCGTCATGTAACTGGAAGGTACTTGGACCAAGGAGACACCCACTCATAAGTCTGGAAGGATTTAGAGGTTCTTGTAGGTATAGTAGAGCTAAAACTTGAGAATTTTTAGAAGCAAAGGAAAATGCTTATCACATGTAATTGCTAGGAGTGTAGGAACAGCAGTAAACTTACTGTTTCCTTGTTATTTTCAGGAAGAGATGTAAAGTAATGTATGAACTTCTGGAATGCAGATTTTTAAACATTGCAAAGACTACAAAAATTTATAGCTGTTTCACTTCCACTACTCAGTCCTATCAATATACTTTAAAGTAGATCTGAGAAAGGTATAATTCTTCTAATGGTTTAATCAATTTACGAACACTGCTTTTACTCCTATTTTCCCCTGTGTAATAAATTGTTAATCAGTGTGTGTCAGAAATACACACAAAAAAGAGTCCTAGCCTGTGTAGGCTGCAGAGAAAAGGAGGTTATTTTTGAAGCTGTATATAAATCTGTACAAGTTGGGAGAGTTGAGACTCCAAAGCATACCCAGAAGTGTCCAAAGTATCCTAAATAAACAGTAGTGCTCTTTCTTTTGAATGCTTATTCCTTCTAGGTGTCCTTTGTTTTGTACTGTGAATGTGTTCATCGGCTCTTCATGGCTCAGTAATTCATGAAATTCTCTTTCCATTAAAAATAAATACTGCATTTTATATCCTTGAGATGGACCCCATATTTGATTGTCTTTTCTATGGCAGCGTATATTGAAAACTATAAAATTATAATACAACTATTAATCCGCTGTATCTGCTTGTACCTAATTTTTATTAAAAATGTATTGTGCTCCAGCTGACTCATAAATTACAATGCGCTTGAAAAGGCTCCAGTTGGATTACTTCTGAAGGAGAACATATTGAAATAAAGAAAGGCTTACTGATTAATATTTTGATTTTATATACACTGTCACTAAGGCAGCAGCTTGATTACCATAGAAAAGAACTTGTAGTTAACTACATTGTAGACCTGCTAAACGTAACAATGTGGAACTTTTGGAAAGTGGCATTTACCAAAGAAACCACATTATCATCACTGATCGAATCTTTCATGTCATCTTCTCCTTTTATGAATGACACAAAAAAAACTACTTTGTTTCAACAGTAAATTAATACGTTTATAGGAATGTGGCAGAACCTGGAATCACATGCCATCTGTTCTCTGTCTCTCAATTGCTACCACTGAATGTGGATAGTCCTAAAAAATGCCTAGAAATAGCTGAAATAGCACTGTATTTAATATCACAAGAAACAAAAATGTTTAATTATGTCTCATTTGAGAAGTAATGGGGAAGGAGAAATCAGGACATTTGGCTTAAAAGCAGCTAGGAGCCTCCTTTCCCTTTTTGTATGTTTAACGGTCAACTCAATTTGAGGTGTAAAATCTATATGTTAAAAAACATCCCAATGGAACAGAGAAATTTTTGCTGAAAGCTGAATTATTCCCATTCCTACTTGCTGCCTAAGACTGAAAACATGAGTAAACTTGGATGACGTGCCCAGTCTGAGCGCTTGTGTGTGGCACAATCTTAGTGAGAAAATGCACTTTTTTCTGTAGGCAAATGGGCACACGTGGCACTTGGACTACAGTCCCCATGAGGGCTGGTAGCTGCTTTTCCAGCCTGAAAGAGATTGATTTCAGACTTTTTTTCCCAGAGAAAAAAAAACTCCATTTCCAAAACGACCCTTTGCATTTTTTCTCTCTCACACATTCTCTCAATCTTTCTCACAGATGCGCAACAGGCATTGTTGCTCTTTAATCTATAAGATGACAGAAAAGGTGAATTTTCTCTTAAATTTGTGAGTTAAATGAGAATAAAGCCCCTTTAATGTCTTTACTTTGTTCCTGAAGTTTTGCCAACAATAATGCAGGCTTTAATAGCTGCGTAGGATTGAAGATACTATCATGGTGTCAGACCACATACCAAGATGCAGGACCCCATATGTTTTTAATTTTCCAGTTATTTGCCTTGTCCTTTTTGGTCAGCCAAAGACTCGTGAGAATACCATCCAGCAATGAAATAGAAATGAAGTATTGGAAACAGCAGTGGCAGCTGTATGACAGAGAAAAAAAAAGATTACTTAATGGCTGCCTTCCATATTTCCTGGGCCAGTCATATGAGATTTACATATACTTTCTTAGGATGTCAGAACAAGAACATAAGCATTATCCTTGATGTACCATAATGCTGACTGACAAGATAGATATAAAAATGATAAGGCTACTTTAGAGAGTAAAGTGCTATTCCTTTTGATCACAGGTATTTACAGCCATGTGTAAAGCCCAATTCATTCCCTTCTTTATCTGATAGCAAAAAGACAGGATATGGGATTTAATGCAGAGTGATTACTGGGTACTGGAATATGTAACACCAACCAGAGAGGTTTTGATATGTTGTTGTACATGACCTTTCTGCCTGCTTGGATAGGCAGGCGCCTGAGGATTTGGTTGATCTGGACACATGGCAACTGCATGAGACACCACAGCACAAGATATGTGGTCTTGTATCACATCCAAGTTTGGAAAAAATCATTTACTTGCGTTCATGAGTATTTTCCTATTTTTATTCACTATTTTCCTTTTTTACAGGCAATTCTTCCGCAGATCCATTTTTTGGTTGCTAAGTGTGTCTGAGCAATATCTGAATATGTGAGCTTTGCTCACATCTGCACAAAGCTCTTTCTAGTTCTGAGACCATGCAAATAAAGAGCAAACATATGAATTAATATCAAACAGTGTCACTATGGCGAATCCACCAGGGTGAGGCTATTTGAGGAAAATATTAAGAAAAAAAGTCAAGTGATGGGAAACTTTGTTTTTCATTCCTTTCACAATTTTCTCTGCAATACACTTCTCCCCTGCCTTTACTCTCTGATTTCTTCCTCTGGCCAAAATAGGAACAGAGGTTGTGGAGAGGACAACTCCTGTGAAACAACAGAGTTACAACCATAAACTGAAATTTCTTAAGCTTACGAGAAAAAGAGGTGGAAGGGCATCCCTTATTAAGAAAACATATCTTAACAGTTTAAAATCTCAACAGAAATTTCAAACTAAGTTGAATTTTTTAAGTGTTTAATTCTCTTGAAATCGAGTGTCCTAATAAAAAGCTGACTAGTTTTAGCTTAATATAACTTCATCAACTTCCCAAACTGTTACTGAAAAAGCTGCTTGACAAAAATTTCTGGGAGAATTACAACATGATCAGAAGAGGAAATTGCCACCAAAGGATAAATTAATTTGTTCCTTAAGTATCCCTCATAACTCTGCATGATGGGGCAGTATCAATGAACTATAAAGGTGAGGACTAGCTGTGGAAGTAGAACTGAAGTTAGCACCAAAATCCTCATCTGAAGTACCTTGCTGGGGACCTCAAACATTCCCCATCAGCACTGTGAAGAGTTAGGGCAGGGTTCATTGGGGCTTCCTAGCGAGCAGTCACCTTTGTAAGCTGACAAAGCCATGGCATAGATAGGGATCTTGGAATTCGTACAGCTTCTTCATCCAATGCATACTTCCCGGAAGTTGCCAGAGGGCCTGTATTATCCAGTTCCCATATCCTGTGCTAAGAGACTCATGGGATTGATAACAATGGCACCAGACTATTGTCAGGATGTTGAACTATATTAAAGAAACTCCAAAGCAAGTTTCCCCAGCATCATCCACCAGACTCAGCAACGTTATTCTGTAGTGCTGCCTAACAGTTAGCAGTGCTGGGGTTTGGGCTGTTCGGTCCATCAAACTGAAATATCTCCAGTGCTGTACTGGTTTGTGTTGGATAAAATCATTCTGCTCCTTTTACGGCAGTCAGAAAACAAGGCCGAAAAGTTCCCCGTATTCAATGCTTTGCGATGTTCCTTCCAGACAAAAACACAGACATGTCCAGGCTTGTGAATGAGTACTGAATTATGGCACCTGCAGGAATTTGTAGCGATATTCGAAGGGACAAATTATTAAAGAGAGAAAAGAGACCAGTAGCTGTGTGCATCAGTTATTGCCTTACTAAAAACTTCCTAAGGAATTTCGAGCATATTGCTCTAAATCTAGAGGATGAATGATCCCTAAATATACACTGGTGCCCCTTTAGCCTTGTGATCTACTGTTCCAGCGATTCACAAACTATATACTCATGTGATGGGCCATGATAACTCTAAATGAGCCTTTTGCTGTGTGATCTGCAGGTAATGGGTCTCTAGGAGATTTTGGAACAGTACCTTTTAATTAATGTTATTGTGTTTCAAAGGTGCACAAAGGCTCAGAACACTTAGATGCACCTCAGAGCTTCCTCAAAGCACCTTGGGCTCTGTCCTATACACATCGATTGATGGAGCCATTAAGACCTCAATGGACGAACAATAATGATTCCATTTGGACCGATCCAATTTCAATGACATTGTCTCATACAATTCCATTAACATTGGAGCTGTTACAACTTCAGTGACAGATTATTATTTCTTTTAAAAAAGGAAAAGGAAATTAACACAATATATTGAATTGCACTGAATTGAGACAATAAATAACAGAATGTACCAGACACTAACCTCTCCGTTCTGTAATTCCAGGAGGAAAAATAGACATATTTACCACAAAGTTGATGACATATGTAGCACTTAATTTAAAATATGTGGCAAAACCTTATAACATACGGGTAGAATTAGAAAACTGGCTAGATCTCATATTGGCTGCAATATAACTTCAGGTGTAGAATTAGACAGTATCTATCTATCTATATCTGTCTAGAAATGGTCATTACTGTAGTCACTGAGCAAAACACACCAGTAAGTGCTATGACAGAAGAAATGAATTTAAAGAGCTACATTTTCAGAAGGCACAATAGGACCAGTGGTAAAATGGAATGTGACTCACCATTGAATCACTAGGCTGATACCTGCATGGACAGAGGAAAGGATTACACATATAAGTGCACCCAGAAGACTCCCTCTTCCTCTAGGGCTACATGCAGGCATAATCCAAGTAGCTATATTTCCCAATGCTATTGACCAGTAGGACTAGGTTTGTATCGTCTGAAGAATTTGACACAAGAAATAACATGCTATCCCTTGAATTGGTTTACCAAATTCAGCTTGAGGATGGCCATTGGGATCTTTGAAGATGTTTTTCATAGTAGTTTTTGCCACTGAACATTCAACATCACAAGACACGTTTCTTGAATTCACTAGTATCCTGTGGATAAGAGTAAGGGTATTAAGAGGGAACATGTGATGAAGTTGTGCCCACTACCTCCATGATACTGTCCATTCCTTAATCATACCTATCATACAAAGATAACAAACATAAAAGAACCATGCAGATGAGAGAATGTGCAAAGGGCAAAATGCAAAAGTGAAATAGAGCAAATTTTCAGATCCACTTGTTGCATCCTCTTTTCAAAGTGTATACTCTTATCTTTTTCTCTCAGCAAAGTTTCTACGGGTTTCTTGTCACCTCGATTACTTCCTGTGCATTTGTAGTGTGGTAGTTCCCTCTCTACGCTATGCAGAAACAGAAAAGCTCTTTGCCCTTTCTTTCCAGGCACAGTCCCCCGTTTCTGGTTTGTAATGCTGTGAGCATCCATGGCTGTCATTTGCAGTAAGCAAAGTGAAAAGATTAGACACAGAAATTTAAAGGCTCTTCCTACAGTAACCTGGTGAGTTCAAGACTCTTCGTTGATTCTTCTCATTTGCTTTACCCTTACATGAAACTATTTGTCTTCAGTGGAGATAACACAGCTTACTGCAGTATGAGAAAGCAGAAAGTCAGATGTGGCATTTGGCAGTGTCTGACAGCACCAGGCCTGATGGAAATGTGATGTTTCCAGCTGCTGAGGGATCTCCTAAAGAGATTCATTGTTTTTTTTTTTTTTTTTTTTTTTTTTTCAAATCTCTCTTTTCAATAAATTTGCTGATTTAAAGACTGTTTCCATACTTTGCTGAGGAGTAGTTCACAGGAGCCTGGAGTTTTTGACTCTTCACACTTTTTTCTTCTTGTTAAACTCTTGCAGTTCTATGTTAACAGGACACAGGAATTTTTGCATAGCCATTTGTTCTTGTGAGGAATTTCTTGGTGATTTCTATCTGTGTCTTTTCTTTCCTGCCCTAATCTGAAGCCCTAGAAAAATTAAAATAAGTGAATTTCAGATCCGTGCAGATGTAGGTGATATAAAAAGGCAGCTCACTGTTGCTTTCCCTCATCAGGCTGGGGGATGCTCACAGAGATTGCCTCTGAAATGCCTCGCTCTCGAGTCTAACCTTTCTGTAACTGAAGCCATGGTGCATTCAGATTCTCACAATGCCAGAACAGTTGCACATGCTGAAAGTGCATCTGTTGGAAATGTAGTCAGGCTCATAATGGGAAGTGAGTTTCAGCTTTAATTAGGATGAGAGAACTTCTTTCCTCTCTAATCCTGCAGGACTGCTCTGAGCAGGTCTGTCTTTCTGCATGCGAATCTGTTTCTCTTTGTGTGCTTTAAATGCACACAGAGCCTGCACACAATTGTAGGTGCCAGAGGGAAAAATTGTGTCTGCTATAATGACACAAGGAAAGTGGCTGTGCGCTCTGCTCCCAGGTCTGGCATCCCTTCATCTATCCCTGAGGCAGAGCGAAACACCTTCATCCTATTTCATGAAGTCCTTGCTGTGCAGAAGGGGGTCTGTGGAGCAGGATGGGGAAAGAGGAGAGCAAAATGAGTGAAGACATGGCAATTTTGATGGAATACAACTGCTGTTGTTGACTGTGAGGTGTGAAAACAAAACTTAAGCAACCTCCAGAGATTTTGCAAAGGCAAGGCTTCGTCCTGACTAGTCTCAGCAGCCACAGCTGCTGATTTCACACCTGCCCCTATCTGCAGCTTCATCTCCATGATTTCTACAAATCCATCTCAACAGGTGTAGAAATAATTAAAATAACTGGAATGCTTGCAAATGGATGTTTTCACCATACTGTCTGTAGGCTGCAGATGAATATTCCCATAGGGAGAGCAGTGGGGTTAATGTTGGCTATAGATCTGCAAAGCTTTTCTTTGTAGCATTAATCTTCTGTTATTCTTAAGCCTCCTTTGTAGATTCATTGTTGTTGCTTTGTAAGCTCAGGAGTGCTACACTGCACTCCTTATTTTTCATTCTCTTCAGGTATTATCAGTAGGAATTGGACTTCTACTCATCCCTTACTTCACACAGTAGAAGAATTTTATCAGAAAGAAAAGCCTCTGGGTTTTGTTTTTACAGATCACATCAACTGCAGTGTTCCATAATTACAAGGGTCCTGTTTGTATCAGGATATTACTGAGGTGTTCGCATACATCCCTGATACTTACACAGACCAGACCAACAATTTCTTGTTGACTCATGAAGTTTTCTCCTTGCAGAGGGAAGCCACTCACCACTCTTGCAGATTTCAAATACAGAGAAGGAGATTCAAAGCAGGAGATCAGTTTTAAAAAATGGAAAGCTATTTTACTGCAACATATCTATTCCATAAATTAGCTTGGTAATTTGTAACATTGTAAAGATACAGGAACCAGTGCTAAAAGCACATCTCACAAAAGAAAAAAATTCCAAGCATACAGGGAGATGACATGCTGAGTTCTGGTCAGCAGGGGTCTTTGGGAATTTTCTTTGCCTTGAGGGAAAAACAGCAATTCACTATTTCCCCTTTCCCTTGTGACGGAACTCCATCTGGCTCCTGCTAGCAAAAACCTCCCCCAGACTACTCAAAAAGTGTGTTCTGGTCCAAGCAATAAACTTGTATTCATTTTTGTTTTCTTTTATTTTTTAACTTCTCCTCATAAATCACTCTGATTTCAAAGCATTTTTATACAAATACAAGAATGTTTCATGACATTTAGATACAATAAGAATCTGAATTTCATTTTAGATCACATCAAAAGGAGCTTTGTAATATATCCTATTACTTTTAGAGTGTGTGTGGTTTTTTTATGTATCCGTAAAGTTGATTTTATAGTTGGCTTCGTATTCAAATACAAGGAAAGGAGGAAAATAATCAAATTACATCAGTGTATCCTATCAGTTTAAAATGGGATGTTTTTTACTACTTAAAAAGAAATTGGTGTATTCATTTATACATATTGTTAATTATCCTCACTCCTGTGATCTAAGTGTTTCTCACAGATAAATGACTGCAGCATCTTGAATCACCCTGAATTTAAAGAAAAGAAAAGGAGAGAAATGCATGCACAACACATAATGAGATTCCCATGGGCTTAAAGATGTCTATGTATATTCTGGGCTTCTATAAAACCATTTAAATGAAAAAAGTATTAGAAGAAAAAAGAAAAACTCCTTGCCTTAAAGATGCTCACAGACATAAAAACTTATTCCCCATGGAAATTTTGCCTTTAAATGACATTTCACTTTTATGAACAGTTTTATTACAAAATAGATTTCCTGCAGCTAATTTCATCAGTTGTCCCACTCCGCTGCTACTTTCCACTGCCTCCCTAACTTCTTGTTATCTAAGTAAGGGTACATTAATTGCTATATGATGTAAGAGAGTTGGCTGCATGCCAGAGCCATAAGCAGGGAGGCACTGTGCCTAGCAGGCCTTATGGAAGATGCCTGCACCCAGCTGACTGTGGTAGTGGTATTTAAGCAATATTTCTGTGTGATGGATTAAGTGTCATTGATGGATGTGGGTAATGGTATCTCCTGAGTGTCATTTTAACAAGACATATATGTTGTTGGACGTATTTCACAAGTCTTTGTAATAATACATCAGTCTCACTGAGAAGGAATAAGTGATTAGTAGCACTAATTAGAAAGTTCTTGGAGACAGACTTTGGCTGATAAAGTACAGTGTGAGTTTTCAGCCATTAACAATATTACAATGAGTTCAAGGTAGAATCAATCTAAGAGGGTGATTGCACAGATGACATTAAAAATCACACATTCCTTATTAATATATTGATTTGCATTCTAAATTAAGTGATGGTGCTTAATAAAGAAGAAAAAGAAGAATGAGGTTTTTTTCTATTATATTTGCTGCGTGAGTGATGTGTAGTTCAGTTTCAGACTGAAGAGTTTAATCTTCTGTTATCTGCAGAGAGACCTGCATTTATGGAAAAAGAAAAAGAGAGAGCACAAGAGAGGGAATTACCTGGTGCCTGGGAAAGCTCATTATCTTAGATCTGGGTGGGCTGGAAAGCCATTCACAAACATCGCATGTCATTTCTTTTCTCTATATGTCGCAAAAGTGAAGAAGAAATCAATTTCTCATTCTGCAATTTCCATTTCCAATTACAAAAGCTGAGGAAATCTTGGAACTGGATGAGCAATGGATAATATTTATGGTTCCATTCAAACCATGCACCCATCTGGACCAGCCCTTGCTGAGAAATAACCCTGAACCCAGTCATCAGGAGACCACATGCTGTCTTTTCAGAATTGGGCTAAGAGCAATAGCTACCTATTTCTTCTTGCAGTCCCACATGTTAGCATTGAGTGGCTCTACAGCCATCTAATTCCATTATATCACATCACAGCAGTGGCAGTAGCTGGAGGCCCTGCACAGAAAGAAGGGAAGTCTGGGCCTGTGAAATCATACAGCTACAAAGTCACCTTGTCTCATCCCTACCCTTGCCCAAACATGCTCTGTGATGGCCATTATAACCTGCACTGCAGGGTTGGCAACATCTCTATGTTGATATTCTTCTGTTTCCACCCTATTGAACGCTTTTATTGCAGTAGAATAGGGAACAGCAGGCAGGGTAGTATATTGGGTCAACGCCTCTGCTGAAAAAAGTGCACCATTCTATGCAAAAACGTGTCAAGATGTTGACACAAAGTCTGTGTGTACCTGTGAGTTGAGCAAGGAAGATGAGACCACAACACTGTAATATGACTGTCATCAACACCAGATATTCATGCAGGATTCAATTCTTGAGTGCTCTGGCTCATGGCTCTGCACCCATAATCATCAGCAGAGAGAAATGTGCACACCATGGAGGAGCCTCACCCTGAGAAGCAGTCTCATGGGCTCATGGGTTTTGTGAATTGCAAGTGCAAAACTTTCAGACTCTTAAGTTTGAAAATTGCAAGAAACCAGAGTCTTCCCATTGCCTGAAGGGAGTAGGCAGGTGTAGAGGGAAGCTCGCCTCCTTTTATCATGTCTTGTGTGATGCTATGGGAAGCTATCTCCAGCACTGTCACCCCACCTCAAGCCCTTAGTATTTGGTCTGTGACTGCGTATATTCAGCGTTGCTACCCAAGCTAGCTGATTGCTACTAGAACGTGCCACTGAGTTTAATCCATACTTTCTTTGCTTGCTAAAACAGAGTTAGACATACAGATATAATATCAAAACCAACTCTATTTGTGATATAATTTTTAAAAATTTTTTTAATTTTCTTTTGCAATGTTATCTTGCATATGCAACTTGGGACTAATACTGAAGAAAGATGTCCTCTATCTGCTACTCATAGGTTCAGCTCCCTTTGACTCACTTTGAGAACCAATGTACTGAACTATTATGTGATTAATTTTTCAAGATTTGGATAGTAGTACATTATACGTGACAAGTGAAAGCAGAGCATCTGTCCTTCACAGTGCTAGATATGTCATAGCTCTGTGTTTGAGAAACAGCACACAAGGCAGACAACATGGACACATTGAAGGAGACACACAGGATGTAGGTAGAGTGACTTCCAGGTGTCCTTCCCTTCCCTTCCCTTGAATCAAGGATGCGACTGAGACAGGCACCACTGTAAGAGCTACTTCTCTGTCTGATCGCAGAGGTTGCCGCATTAAAATGCGAAGGCTATGAAAATGATGACTGCCTCCCCCTTGGTCTGTCTCTGGTGTCATGAATGCATGTCTACAACATGCATTAGGCTCAAATTCAGTCCTTCATATCATCTGTCTATAGCATATGATCAACAGATGACTTCCAGCTCCTCAGAGAAAACCATGTGTTTTCAGGTAAGCTCTATCTTAACTCTCTCTGTTGAAGGAGACTTCACAGCACAACATGTATCATCTACTGAGGTAAAAAGAGCTGGAAAACCTCTTCCTCTGATGAGGAAAGTGGTGGACTGGAAAGACAGGTGTCCAGAACTGAAGCTGAGACTTTCAATAATTGTATCTTCAGCAGATGCTCAGGACCGAATTCTGCTGGTTGATAATTAGCAGGATGGGCAGAAGAAATCTGCTCCGACCGTGACTGCCTTTTGAAGATTCTGCATTTCTGATGAGTTATTCGGATCATTTTGAGAGCAGACTTTGTTTTCCACTGGTTAAAAAAAAAAAAAAAAGGAAGGGGGGGGAGAAGAAGAAACAGATGGTTTCTATTATGAAAAAAACACACCAAAAAACATCTGCTCAGAGATTTCCCTGAATATTTTTGTAGTCTATCCCCTGAGTGCTTGATTGCAGACCTGGCACACTTCAGTTTTGATGTCTGAAGTTTATGACACAGCAAGGCACAGAGGTTTAACAACTCATTCTGTATGTGCCGGGAAGAAACTAAAGACTGCACCCTGCAAGGAAGAAAAAGGGTCAGTTAGTGTTAGCAAATCCTCTTAAGAAGGCTGAGTCAGAACAAAAAGCCCCTCTTTAATCAAAAGATTTCTCCAAATCTTGTCTTGTCCTGAAGATTAAGGATAAGAAAAATCTCTCAAAGGTATTTTTTAAAGTGGAATTCTGCTAAATTTTGGATGCTGGACCATGCCTAAGTAGCAGACAGCTAATTCCAAGAATCTTTTCAGAATTTTTTGTGGATAGAGTTGTTTACAGAAGCACATGTACATTGAAGGACTCATAAAAGGAAAAAAAAAACACATCTTTTAAGAACACTTTGAAGGAGCAAAAACGAAGGACACCAGTGTGTAGGAAAGTAGTGGTAGCTATAAACAGCTTTATGTTTGAACATAAAGAAGTTATGAGCTTGTTTAAGCATAATGGATGGTGGTTGGAGGATAAACTATGAAAACATAGAGTACAGGGAATTTCGTACTGAATGTATTTGTTTCATTCTGTTTATTCCTCTAGAATATCATGTAGAGAAGGGTCAGTATGGGTTCCTGGGAGACTCAAGTCAGGTTTGAAAGCTTTCTGTTTTATCTCTGCTACTTGCTGCCTTTGGAAAAATATAAATTAAAAAAAAGAGAGAGAGAAAGAGAGAAAGAAAAAGTGGCTCTTCCTATACAGTCTTTGGCAGGTGGAATGTCACGTTAGGCTGGACTCACAGGATCCTCCCTGCCCATGTTTCTCACTACAGAATGACCCACTCTCGAGAGGAAGGATAGAGAATTCCTCTCTGATTGTCTTTCTCGGCTTCCCCTGAATTTCAAAGCAGCCTCTGCCCTCCTGATTGAAGAGTTCCCCATGAGAAAAAGGAGCAGTAAGTTCAAACCCTTGTTAAGAAGAATGACATGACAATATGAATCAATCAGCACTCCTCGCTCAGCAGTCATACCTGGTAGTTTCTGTCTCAAAGGACTTTGTTTGCAAGAAGATATTTTGAGCAGGTGTACATTGGTGTGAAAAACGACCCTCTTCACTCCCATTGTTCAGTCTCTGAATGGTACCTTTGTGAATAGATCAGTCTCAAAAAGTAGTTTTCAGCTTCCCAAGTCATTTGGCACTTGCATAGAATTTGATTTTTATGGAAACTCACACTTCATTGTGTCACGAATGCAAAAACTATGAAGCTTTTATTCGTTAATGAATATTTGTACTTAACTCAAACCAATAGTTTTTGAAAGAAATAGAGAAAAATACATGGAAAGTTAGCATTCATCACACAGATGTTCAAATATTATTTGAGTCAGAATACGTTGTGATAATCTCCTCCTGTAGTCAACAAAGATATCCATTTGTATCTGGTTTCCTCTCTTGTCAAAATGTCAATGAGAGATCAGAGGATTGCATCCCATAAGCATGAAATCTCTTCATTGAATTTAAAGGGTTCTTAGAGGGCCTGTCTCAGACTTACGCATTTAGCATTTACCTACTCTAAATTAGGAAACAGAAATCCAACCTACAGCGTCTGGGTCTGTCTCTATGTTGACAGTTTTGAAAGACAGCAGGCACATACGTTGATGTAATATGTATGATATATAGCATTAATGAGTGCATCTCCATGATATGAAGAAGTGAAATCCTCTTCACTTGATCCACTCACGTATGGGTTCCTCTCTGTCTTCAGAGGACAGCGGACCTTTCCCACAGCACAGTCAAAGGTTATCACTAACATTTTGATCTTGACTCCTTGCACGTATATTCTTTAGCTGTTTTGATTTGGATTTGGCTGTTCTTTTATAAAACATATTCTGATTTTCTTCAGCTTACCACACTTTGGCTGACATTAAGGAGCAGCCTTGAAGTGCTTGGATTACTTTTTGGCTGAAACTAAGCTGGAAAATATGTTTCAGATGTGCACCACTACACAACTGCTAATAATGGTTCCATCCTTGGCACTAGAACTCCTCAAGAAACAAATCCCCTCACATTGTAATGGGGGTTTTGAGTAACCAGCACCAGTTTTACCATGCAGCACAAGTGCAGCTGTGCTGCACTACCCAATAATGTAAAAGAGGCTTTGTTTCAAGGTCTCCCTAAAGTTTGGGATGCTTAACAGTGGAATTAGATGAAGTAGAACTTTTTTCAAGGTAAGCATGGCAACATCTCCAAGTTTCTCAGCATTGCAAAATACAGCTATTTTTCTTCAACCTCATATGGCCCAAAAGCTGTGCTGAAAATATAGTAAAATTCTCACACCCAGAACAAGAACAACTTGCAAAAGTCACCAGGGAAAAAAAAAAGAGTTACAGAAATTTCTTACTTTTTTATTTTTTGGTGTGTTTTTGTTATTTTGTTGGCATGGTTTGTTGTTTTTTGGTTTTTGTTTTATGTTTGATTGGTTGGTTTTGATGCTCTTTTTATATCCAGGTCCCTTTTTCTTCAAATCTGCCCTAATTAATCTGTAGGGAAACAGTTGATCACAGTGTGAACAGATGACTGAGCACATGGTGGAGGGACATGGCTGGCCCGGGGAGTCCTGGTAGATCACTTGCACCTGTGAGCAGAAGGGGTGGACTTGGGGCAGAGTTGCCCCAGGCTTAGATAAGGGCCAGGCAGGAAAGGCAGAAAGCAGGTTGGGAGAGAGAAGATCAGAGGGTGACTGGAAGAGCAGCAGCATGTGGAAGGAGCAGAGTCCCCAGCTCCAGATGAAGCTAATGACATAATTGTAAGAGTTTTGGGACTTTTCCTGTTACGTTCATCCAATCAATGCAAAAATTTGCGTATTGTTTAGTATGATAACTCTAAATGATATTTTGAAATGTGTATACAGGTGGTATTTTAAGGTAAAGGTTATCTGAGGCATGGTTTCACCCAAAAAGACTGATGTAGATGCTGATAGAGCTGTATCACTTCTGTGTCTCCTACATCTCTCGTGCTACCGTTTTTTTTGTCGGAGGTTGTCATATCTGACAAGTATCAAGCCTCTATTTTACTGAAATCCATCACAACCAGGTAGACCTTTGCTTTCAGGCAAATCAAGGAAGAATTTCCCTGTGTAACTTGAACAATGATCCGCTTTCCCCTGAAAATTAGGGACTAGTTTTTCTAAAGCACAAGCTGTGAAGAGAGGCCTGTATGCTTATCCTTGAGTGGAACCTAGTTGTGCACTTGATATAAATTTAATCATTATACATGCCATTCTTTTTTATTAAAATAATAACATCTTCCAGGCAATCAAGCTGAGTTTCTCAAAACTCAGCAGTTTTACCTGCTTATTTATGGTAACATCAAAGTGTGGGCACTCTCATTACAGTCTGTAAATAACCAGGGTTATGTCCTTGATAGGTGAAATATTAGAGTGTTGCATGAGGGGGAGTGTCTGTCTGTTACTCCTGGGAGGCTATAAAGCACACAGAAAATAATTACCCTTTTTTTTTTTCCTAGTATTTCTGATAATACAGTCATCCTTTACTGATGGGTTATTCATCATGATCTGCTGGTCTTTTATACTGTTTTCCACTTCATGTCAAACAGAAGCTGAAGAAATGATCAGGATGCACAACACGATGGTTCCCTGCACATTTAGCCCCACAGACAAGTCCATACAGAGCAGAAGGACGTGACACATTTTTTGCATTAAGTGCTGGAGAAAGGGCTTCAGAAAGAGAACTAGCAAAGTCCTGTAGCATACTACTGCAGGAGTTTTTCCACCAAGAGACAGACTGAAAGACTTGTATACAGTGGGGGATGCTGAGAGGGGGCATTTCCAGCTGCCAGATTGCAAGGGTGGCTCTCCATTTGCTCAGTTCTGTGAGAACTGTGAGGCTCACTCGTAACTTGGGGCTTTACAATGACTTCCAGGCCTACAAAGGATGGCAAATATCCCTGTGCAACTCTGAGCTCCTGTTAAAAACAATGCATTTTAGGGGCCAACAAAACTGCAGAATAAAGATTTTTTTTTTTTTTTTGATGTTCCTGGGAAGCTGGGCTTCTGTGGGTCCACATCTGAGGTTTTCTATGGGTGATGCTGCTACCTGCGTAAGCCAGGACAAGTAATTGAAACTGAATATCTGTCTGCATTAAAAGAATCAAAAACTGTGTCTTTGTGGCAACATATTGTGTGAGGTGGCATTCAGTTTAGGTACTGGGGCTTGGGCTCATGTTTTATACTGTAAGTAGATGCAATCACTGGTGGATGCAATCACTGGTGATATTGTGTTAAGCTTATCTGCCCCTGCTTTGTGCCACACATGAACAGGAGTAGGAGCATTTGTGTTCTCAGTTGCCCTATCTCAGCCAAGAGCAGTACTGTTTCAATACCATGCTTTTCTTGGCATGTTATTAGCCATCGTATTTGCAATTGCTGATCATTTCAGTATTTATTCATTTTTTGTCACTTACCCCTGGAGTTGAGTTATTAAGGGGGAAATCCATGACATGTGAAATCCAGTGTCGGAAAGCTTATCCTCCCAATGCAATACCTGTGATACTTGTGTTTGTGATGTACTGATGAGCAAAGTTATGCCTGGGTGAGATGCACACATGGGAAAAGACCTGAGATGACTGAGAGCTTCCAAAAATGGGTTACAAGATTTCTGCCACTCCTTAGCAGATCATTAGCTTGTTGTATAAATCACGTGTCATCCATCCTCAGAGTTTCCTAAATATTTGCAGGCTTATCTGTAGATGGTAATTATTTTTAGCATTTCTCTGAATGTTGAAGTCCCGAGCAAACGCATTGAGACAGCACACTCTTACAAAATTGCCCCTGCTTTATAGAGATGTGTAAATTGCTTATATTATTATTCTTTCCTTTCTGACCTCTTTCTCTATATTTTTGTTCTCATTTAGCTGTTCTCACTCAATGACATGCGCTAAGTGTTCCCTTCAGCATGTGAATGTCAAGATAACCTGAGGTTAAATTATAGCTTGCTAAAGAGGAGCCTTGAACCATGAGATGTTATGCTTCCATTTCTTTCTTGCTGGGGGTTGGGGCAGAGGGAGGAGGAGGAGGTTTAGTGGCAGCGTTTAATGAAATACCCAGCTTCGAGCTTTGTGATTCTGCTCTTTATTCACGCTCTCACTTAAGGTGTATGCCACTCTTGTGTGTGTTAAGCAACAACTGAAGAAGTTGGAATACATTACAATTTTAAGCCATGTGAAAATGTACCGGGTATCATCTGGAGCTGTGCAAGTTGTAATATGATGAGCAAGTTGTATTTAAGAGGTACATTTAATGTTTGGAGTAAAATCTGTGCTTTCTTAGCAGCTGATAACAAAACATTTTCCAAAACAAGACTTTGCTGCTTTGGCTCTCCACGATGGCCCGATGCTTTCTGACATGGGGACAGTAGGTACCACTTTGTATAGTTTTCCACCCAGACACCTTCATGGCTTTTTTCACTTGCTTCTGTGGGAACAGCTAAGGACTTGCATTCTGTACTACAAAAAATGTTTCAGAAGAACCTACCTGAAAAACTTTGTTTTGCTGGCTCCTTTTTGAGGTTTACTTACTCCCAGCTGGGCATCAAGCTTCTCCACCTTGTCTAGCACATCTGGGGAAGGGGTGCTTCCCTGCAGACAGCCCATGGCTCTCAGTGCATCATTTCTGTGCTGGTGATCAATTGTGTCACAGTTTTACTCATCTGTCAAATGAGCATTACCCTACTTCACTTGTGAAGTGCTCAGATCTATACATGGAAACTGCAGTATTAGAAAGAAATGACAAGTGAACATTAAAGGAAGTTAATTAAGAAACTTCTCTGTTCTGCTATTTTCTACGGAGCTTTGTCAAAGCTGTGTTCAGAATATGTGTGAAGAATCCACACGCTTTATCTTGCCTTGGTCAGTCTCAAGATGAGTTGATCAAAGCTGATAAGAATAATGTCAAGATTAATTTGGGATAGGCTATTCTGCTCATATTATTAGATTTACATATACCCTTGATTACAAATACACAGAGCATGCTGAAAATGATCTTCTGACATCAATTATAGCACGTGGGGGCTCAGTACGTGTTACTCAATTTCACTCCCAATCAATTCCAACAGGATTTGAATGTGGGCTTGCTTAAAGCCAAGCATGCTCTAGTGCACTGCTAAACTAAATCTGCAGCTTTCCTAAGGCAGATTACAGTGAAACATGTAACACACAGCACCCAGTGAGATGGCAAAGTACAAAAGTTTTGCTATCAGCCTGTAGGCAGCCAACACAGATCTTTTAGCTCTTAGCATGGCTCTCTCTAAAGAAGGCTTCGTACCATGCAACACCACTGCACAGTCCCAATGTCTGCAAGAAACCACTCACCACTTCTCTGGCTTTGAGCCTCACCCAGGCAGTGAGGATAACATGGCTCTACTTTTGCAAGGAAAGTTCTGCTACACATTCTGAAATGGATTGTTGAACAGGAGAAGCAGGTGGAAAGCAAGAAGGGAAGTGGGCTGGGTGCAGGGCTGCCCTCTTGTGAAGGGGCTGTAAGAAAGGCTGTGGGGTATGTTTTTTGTGCTTCCAGGGAAATGGATATGGCATTGCTGTGAGTAGATCAGAAAATGACAAGATGCAGTTTCCTTTAGGCTCCTGTTTCCCTGCTGGGTGAGAGCTGGCTACATGTAATTGGCAAACCAAGGCTCCTTTAAAGCAAAAGAACAGTGCATGCAGGAGTACAAACCCTAAATAACAAATAATAAGAGTAATGTTATTGAACAGCTGCAATGCTGCAGTGAGTACTTAAATGTCAGTTTTAAAATCCTATATGCCAAATATATCTTTTCCTGGAGAGAATATTTACCTTAATGTTCTCTAATGAAAAATACAGCTAGAAGATTTATAATTACGGTGGTACACTTAGAAAGGATTTATAAGTATCACTTATTCTACTGAGATGAAAGAAAATACATTAAGTTTTGTCCCCTAAAAATGGCTGTTGTATCCCTTGTCCCCAAACAAAATAAGTAGATTTTTTTTTCTGAGAGCATTCATTAAATGCTTATCAGGCATAATCTAAGCGACAGCAGAGCTTCGAGACACAAATCATTCTCATCTATTCTCACGTTGGATCTTTCATTTAAATATGCACTTGTCTCTTCTTTCTTTTTAATGATGCCTTTTCTGTTGCAAGAAGAGATGTTTGATCGCTCTTCACAGGTAAAATTTTTAACCCTCTTTTAAAATGATTAACATAATAGAAGAATGACAGTTCTCCATTTAAAGGATGCACAAATAAGACAATTTTTAAAGACATTTGTGCTCTTGTTCTTTTAATGGAAATAATTTTTTAAAACAAACTGCTTGAAGTTAAAAGATGTTATTACCCCCTCCCCCAAGTAAACTTCTCTTTACAAGGAAATTCTGAATATAAATGAAATCTTTTAGTCTACAGAGAATGGAGAAAACCAGATAAATTGAATGAAAATGGACTATTAAAGGAAATTAGGAGCATACGCTGCCTTTTTGAAAAGCCTCAAACATTAGCTATAAGTCTTTCAAATTGTCTGATTGTTGGCAGAAGGATGAAATGAGGTAGGCATGGTATGCATAAAGTAGACTCCAAATGCATTACTACATTTATCACATGAGAGTTGAAGGGAACAGCAAGGTTTAACCTAAAAGGAAAACGAGGCAGGGAGAAACATTTACATTGCCTGATGTGGAGAAAAGGATGATATAAATTCCATTTAGAGGCCAGTCTGTCATTGCCCTACCTCAGCTGCTCAGTGAAGGGGGGTTCTTAGCATAGTCTCTCTGCGTGCTATAGGGCTCAGACAAGCTGAGTCCCATGGAGGTGGAATGGAAAGCCACAAAAGACTTTTCTCTGAAAAGGGAATAAATAATGAAACCACTGCTTGGCTTGTCAGCCACCAACACAGCACATACATTATCAAGTTTGCAGAGATACTGTAGTTTATGCCCGTGACATGGTGGAGTTAATAACCCCCAAATACAGCCTGGCTCAGAGGAAGCGGATGCCTGGCTATGGCTCCACAGCCACTTCCGGTGTCGCCTCACCTGTGTGCTGTTCAGAAGCAACAACAAAGCAGCAAAGTTCTCTCTCTGCTCCAGGATGATGCTCCAAGGACTGATGCAAATAGGAATATCTCTCTTTCATAGGAGGAGAAGAATATTCGGACCTCTTTCAACTTAAGAATTTCCGTGAGGCTGGATAAGCCAGCCATAGAGACTGGACTGCTCAACTACATACCAGTCTGCTATGGTAGATACTAGTCTAGAGTAACCACTGCTCTAATCCCAAATAGTTATACCCATATTTGTACATATCAGAGTACAGGTGTCCCCATCCTGTGCATCCATCACTCTATTTTACATCCCCCTCTCCATCTCACCCCTGGGGAGGAGCTGTACATCAGCAGAGCACATAAATCAAGGTTACCGATGTCTTCTTTTGCATTCACTTATTCTCTTGATAGCAGTTTTTTGTCTCTCCATGGATCACTTTACTGTAATTTAAAGTCATCATACACCATCATCTATTTGCATTCCTGTAGTTCAGTGTCTTTTAGAGGTTGTGTGTAAAGCAGCTTTAATTCACAGGTGCACTTTAAACAGCTGTGGATCAGATCCAAATCCCAGGGACAGCCACTGGGACATTTCTGCAAGTCCATTTTGCTCTACAAAAGGCAAATGACATGGTCAAGAGGAGAGAATGATAAACTGGATGATTTACCTGTCACTGACCTCAGGACTAAGATATCAGCCTTTATTTTCTTACGAGATGTGGAAACTCTCAGGAGAATTCTGTGAACATCAGGATTCTGTTCACTTCTCCTTGAAACGTGCCACATTAACTTGCAAAAAAGGTACGTGGGCTGGAGATTAAAATGAGTTTATAGGGCATCCGCACAATATTAGTAATAGAGGACACAATTCTGCTTTTAATTTCATGACAGTGAACTGGGGCCTGGTGAGATTGTGCCACACCAGTCCAATATAAAAGGAAGATAAGCCTAAGAATGTGTAGAAGTATATGTCTGGACTCTACAGAAAAGAGGAGTGATCAGATCTGGTGTTTTGCTCCTTGGGAGAAACCCATCTCCCTGTTCCAATGAGAAGCAGTATCTTATAATTAGAAAGCAGCTGAGTCTGTCTGTCTTGGACAGCTAATATGGTACAACAGCATTTCTGATTGCTTCAGAAAATAGCCAGCAGTATGAGCAGTGATGTGAGAACCGAGGCCGTCTGGCTCACTAATAGAGCCAGAGCATTTCTTCTCAAGTGAGCATCAGCGCAGCTTGATGTCCTTATCCTTTCCCCCCTTCTGCAGAATGTGCTGTCGCTGAGAGGCCAGATGCCCTTTCGTTGTACTCTGGGACTGATAACACAGTTTGTGGATGCAGGTCATTGATACAGATAATGTAATAACTAGACATACTAATAACTTCCCAAGCTGATCTCTACAAAAGCCTCATGTGCTACATCATGTATTCCTTTTTCCTGTTCATCATCTTCCTCTCTGATTTCCTGCACACTCAGTGGTGCACTGGAAGAGTTTCTCCTCTGCTGTGGGACTTGTGGTCTCTTCACTTGTCAAGGCTTCAGCTGCCTGCACACCAGCTCCCACCTGCGTGATGGCAATGAGGCCCTTTCCCTGACCTACAGCTGTGAGTGCGTGGGTGGTGCAGTCAGCATGCTGTATCATGCACTTATTTTCTTTAGCAAGGAGATTCTCATAGCAAAAGGTGTTATTGAGCAGTTTTTCTACTACACATTTAACATCGCTATATTGGAATATGTTGGGACCTCTATGAACAAGAACATGCACGTCTCTGCTATGTTATGAAAATGGAGATAGTGGCAAAGGAACTCAATCCTTTTAAATGGATTTTCACCGTATTTGCTACCATGTTTGCTTTTTTCTCTCCTTGAGAGATAAAATGCTTCTCAAACATGTTGATTTAAAGATATTTATTGATCATTTTTCCACTTTTTTTGCAGATAGCATTTGCACTAGCTGCCGCATACCTTTAGAAAATATTGTGTCAGCCTGGTCCCTAGATTTATTGTGCAGGTGTCTAGATCTGCACCTCAACATACTGCTAGGCAATCAATATGTTCAACCCACCAGCTAGTCTTCCAGGTGATTATGATAACCCTATAGACCAATAAACTGGGAAACAGTTCAATTTTATTCTTTTCTCAGACACCCGGAGACATCCTTATCTTTAATAGAACTTTACAATTAATTAAATAACCAGCAGACTTTCTCAGTAAAGAATCTAGGAGGAGCACAAATCATCCCCGTACACTGTTCTTGCTGCAAGGCTGGGAAACACAAAGGCTGCGTGGCTCAGACCAGCTTAGAGCCGCTATAGCAAAATCCTGTAATTCACTTCTGCTGCATTTCCTACAACAGCTTTGACAGTGGCAAAGCAACTGGTGTGCTCTGCTTGCTATGTAAGGCATAATCATGTCACCGTGCCCTGCACTCTCTTGTCCATTTGACGTATTTCAGCAGATCATAGATCCTGGGGCTGATGAGTGGGTGATGAGAAAATATTAGGAAGATCCCCCTGAAATTTGGGAGCTGTTGCAGTCCTCTGAGAAAGTGTTGATGGGAGTATGCGCTTGTACTGACTGCAACCGACGGTGTGGTGATAACGTATTAGAAATTGGTATTGTGTGGGATTGAGAAACATAAATAGTTGGGAAGAACTGTAGAAAAATGCAAAATATTGAGAGCAGAGAGGAAAGCCCAAAAGCTTCCAGAGACTACGGGAGATAGCTGAAAGGGTCAGTTTGGCTTCTTTGTTCTGCAGGACTTTTTTCTGAAAGTTAAGGAGGAGGGATGAGGCTGGTGGAGTTCCTCCAGCAGGCACATAAATAGCATTGCTTTGTAGAGCTTCACCCAAGATGACAGTGCTTGAAGTACAAAGATGAAACAAAGAAAAAAGCAGCAATGGAACACATCACATTAAAATATCAAAACCTAGCAACAAGTCAGGTGTAGTTCAGTGTCTTCTTGGCCTTTTGATGCACTGTAATTATTGCACAGGGAAGATAAAAGCATTTCTTAGTGGTTTGGGAACAAATGTCTGTAAGGTAAGAAAAGACAGTTTTACCTTTGCTTGTTTTCTTGTTGCTCCTTGTTGCTTTTAAAGGTGAAACATGGCTGAGATAAAGGAACCTCCATCTATTCCCCCAGTGCATTTCTCATTTGACACCTTTGCATGGAAACTTAATATTTTCCCAGTCTTTGGAATATGCTTCTTCTCTGTGCCACAGGAAAAAAATCACATCTCACTTGGAATCGAACAGCTGTGAGAGCTGACTGGGGATGAATCTGGTACCTCTGAGATATTCCATTGATTTGAAGCCTGAAAAAACAGAAGAACAAAAAAATATAGGTTTGTAGCTTTTAATTATCATTTCTAGAGATAATAAACTGTGAAATGGCTGCTAGTTTGCAGAACTGAAAACACACCCACTCAAATTAGAATTACTGGGGGAAGCTTTTTGTGTAAAATGCCACTAGAACAGCCAGAGAAATAATTATCAACATTTTTCATTCACTTAAATTGACTTCAAGATGTTAAAGATGTTGATATTGGACTCAGTCTCAACACATACTGTATTATAAGTGCATATTAATATTATGTTCTAGCATAATAAAATAGATATATGTTATATATTTTGGGAAAATACTGGTAATAGTTATTGAAACTATTCCAAATTTTAAAATCAAGATTACCTAATTATTCTTTTTTTTCTCCTATGACATTTTTGACCTTCTCTGGTCATTTATCTGTGTTACAAAAATGAAGCATATTCCTGGCACACTGAAATCTATGGGTTTTTTGCCTTTCCCTCTAGTGCAGACAGTATCACCTTAGATTAATTTTCATTTCCTGCTATCTAAAGAGCTTTTATAACTGGTGCAACAAATCACATGAGGGTTCCTCCTCTCTGTCAAAATAAGTGAATAAATGCTTTGAGAACACGAAGTTTGTTCTTGCTCCCCAGGGTAGCAGTGGCAGAGTGCTGGTGATGATATTTCCTTTCTGAATACTTCCATGCCTCAGTGTGGGCTCTTTTTGCCCAAAGGCAGCACTTCCCTGATGCTTCCCCAATGCATTCACAGGACAGTAGAGCAGTGATCACACCCTGCCAGAGTTGTCATCCTGTGGGGTCATCAGGGCTCTGCATCTCTAGCTGAGTGAGAGATGCACAAGCTATATGTATAGAGTCATTAGGAACGGTGTGGGAGGAAGAGACGTCTTGTGACCGCTGCCACGAAGCAGTTTTATTGCTCTATGAGAAAATTTGTCGTTCTTCCTGGCCAACTCTAATCCATATGCAATGAATGCTCAGGACGGAATAGATCAGGAATCAGAAAGGTCACCCCAGAGCTCAGGAAGGCACATTATGGGGTGAGCCGAGTGCTGCATCACCAAGGCAAAAGTTGTAGCAGATTTCCGAAATCTGTGGTCCAAGCAAAGAGATCTCCTACAGTGGCCACAGGCACCAGCCCTTACTGCAGCCATGAGATCTTCTTCCATTACCTTCTGTCACCCTGAAAGACTCAGCCAGATGTCCTTCTTTTAGGAAGAACGCTTCACTACAAGTGTGCTGGTTTCTACACAACTGAGGAAGCCTGAGCTCATCACCCCGGTGCTGTTAATCAGAGGGGTTTGCTGGGGCTGCTACACCACACAAACATTATGATGTGATATCCAGTGAAAGTTTCTGGATATCCCTTAACTAAAAGCATGCAGTGTGCAATGGCAGTATAAAAAAGAGCTGAGGACTGCTTTTTATTAATGTTGACTTGGGGTTTTTATGTACAAGACCCAGTAAAAGCTACTGACCATGGACCCTCATGGTCAGTTCAGCTAGGGGTCAGGAGGAACAACCGGCAGAGGAATAACTGGGGAATAGCAAAAAATAAAGAGCTGGGAAGGCACAAAACCCAGCTGCCATCTTCAGTAACATTTCTGTATGACAGAGCAAACTTGGCTCAAGCTGGATACGTCTCTTTGTGAATAGATTTGCAAAGTGGGAATTTTCATGTAAATTGGTGTCAGCAGCCCCGGTAATAACCAGAGCTTGCAAAAGAAAAAACAAATAGCAGGCGTTTTCAAGGGACATAGCTCTACAAATTGATGGATGAATTTTGGAAGGATAAATTGCTAAGCTTGTGAAGATGAAAGTCTTTATTTGCACAGGTACAAAGTTTAAGTAGCTTTTTTTTGATTCACATTTTTGAACTGCAGAACAGCCGTGTTCATCGTGCTATGTGTAACTTTTAATAATCTGCTTTAAAACAAATGTGAGGCAACACCAATTAAGGCCATGTTTTTTAATGAATAGCTGCTCTGACAGGTAAAAAAAAAAAATCCTGTACCATATTGTGCCGTCCATTTTAAGTAGAACTTCACACAGACCTTCAAAGGCTTATTCTGCCTAACAAATGGATGGAGTGATGCATCTCTATTTTACAAGGCAAAAGGGAATAGTGTGGGCAATGTATGATCCGCATGTGTGCGTGCGTGTGCGTGCTCGCAGTGTTGGAAGCACAAGATTATGCTGAACTGATTAAACAAGCTTGCAATTGCATTACAGCAGACACTGTGATGAGAGCCAAAATATGATTGGCAAAATATACATGGCATATTGTAAAACAGATAAAATGATAACAGCTTTTTACTGAAGAGCATCTGCTATTCAGTTGGGAAATTAGGGTGGAATGCAACTGTTCCTATAAATCATAAAATAGCATTGCCATCATCAAGAATTTCCTGCCTTAATTTTTAATGTGTGATATTGTTGTTCTTGATTGTATGACAGAAAGTTGGAGACTCCAACTTTTTTTTCTCTGAACATGATAGAGACAGGTTTCTTTAACCTTTAAAGATGAAGTTCTTTCAACCTTGTGCTCACTGACAGGTGAGAGGACTAAGCCAGACCTGCTGGATAAACTAGCCTGACATTAGTGGGTTTTCAAACTGTTCAGTGGAGCTGCATAAGAAGAGAGAGTGAATCTGATTACTCTGCTGTTCACTGAACCTCCTTCCCTTCTCATTGCAGTGCTTTACCATTTGTTTCTTCAGGAAAGACTGCACACACAAACTGTGTTGTTCTGTGCATTTCTGTTGGGATTAGACATACCCTGATTGAATGCAGTGACCTTCAAATGCTTCCACGGAAGAAGGTCTGTTTCTTAAGCCAAATAATTAACCAGTGCAGGATGGATGTTGCCTCACTATCTATTGAATTGCTTGCACAGGGTGCAATCACTCACTACTTAATTGCTATGTAATTTTATTATTATCTGTAAAATGTTTTTCAGAAAGGAAAGAAATAATTGTAAATGGTCTGATGTAAACTGATGTAAACTGACCTACTGACTTTCAGTAATTACAAGTCCCTCGCTGGTGTAAATGAGTAACTGCAAAGTGCTGTTCTGATTTAAGTGTTCTGATTTAAGTGACCTGCTCTACATTTCCAGTATAGGAGCTGAAAGCATGAGAAATTGTGACACATCCAGCGCAGATGTGTCCTTTGTTGTACAACTTCCACTGGCATGATGCCAGGGCAACCCAGACCCAAATTGTTCATCACACTGCCATCTTTCTGGTCTATTCTGACTGTTCTGCTGCCTTCCAGGTCATGCAGTGGTCACCCATTTTGTAGTCTACGATCTGCAGTCAAAATCAGGCTTTGTACTGTCCCCTAGAGGTAGAAGGTTCTGTGACATACCTCTCCTGTCCCACATTATAACCAAGACTGATGAGGAGTTCTTGCGCTTGACCCATCTTACTGGTTGTCCCATACTGGTTAGCTGTCTTTTTTTTTTCTTTCTCTTTCAACTAACTGCTTCGAGGAGAAGTTTGGGCTAGGGATTTTTTGAGTTCTCTACCAACATGAATTATCCACTCACTGTATAATACTTGAAGACCTATTTATCTAAAAGCTCAACATTTCTTCAAAGTTCCTGTGCACTGAGGTCTCTTTTCCAATTTTGAAAATTCATTAATTGCAGTGACCTACACTGATTGAATCAATTCCTTTAAAGTTTCCAAGCTTTTCAGACCTCTTCTTTAGTATCTGCTTATTATGGTGATGGAATCACTGCCTGTTCTTACTGTCCTGTTTTAAAGACATTTGCCTGTAGAGACTGCTCAGATCTGCAATATTTTCTAAAATATAATTTTTTATTTTTTTGTATTTTTATATATATATTTTTAACCCAGTTAAACTCTTCTCATTTTGCTTGTTTCCCTGCAATTCATGGAGGTGTCATTTTCCTTAAGCTTTGCCATGTGTTCCTTTCCTGGGAGATCCTTTACATGATCTGTAAGCCTTTGAAACAGCAATGCATTTCATCCTGTGCCTGATGGAGAGCTGAAAGGCTTTGGTTTAACTTAAACCTGAAATTACTTTTCAGTGCTTCGCAAATTGTTCCTATATAAACAAAAATGAAAGCCTGTGGATTGCTTTTGTCTTATAATTTTTATTACACATTATGGAAGAGTTCAGAAACAGTAAGTTGAACTAGAACCAATTCTCATCTGTTGTTATGGTTACCAGGAGAAGAAAATAATTTCCTGTAATTTATCTTAAGATCATTTATGTCGGATACAAACACAGATTAAGCTGAATACCATGGTAATTTCTTCTTCAATTGTGTTAGGAACCATAAGACATTCATTCTTACTTCATAAATAAGGGTTACAGTATGTCATGCTCAGTCAAAGAAGATAAAATGAATCTAATTAAGTGCCATCAGAAGATCACTTTGCTGTTTTTATTGCAGCAATAAAAGTGCCCTTACCTTCTTATTCTTAGAGAAATGACAGAGATTATTATGGAAATAGGATGAGATCAAGTAAGTCTTGCTTGACCTAGACTTGGATACGACAATATCCTTGTGTCAGTGCTTGTTGAAGTGAATAAATAGTTTACAAAATTTGATGGGTTAAAGCTCATCAGAGATGCACTTGCTTTATTAGAATGAATGAAACCATATGTAAGCCTCGGACAGGTCTCGTTTATTGGGTTTTATATAAACAATATCAGCTTTTTATTGATCTATAGGCCTCAGTGATGATGATGGCAAACAAGGCATTCAGATTGATGACTGCAAGGCCCCAGTGTTGACTAGCTGATGTGTGCACATCTGAAAAGAACCACTTAGCATTAGTGCTATGAGTATACTAGTACAGTAATCTGGAGGTTGCTGCAGGGCATAGAAGAACTCTGCATGGAAATAAGAACAATGGAGAGCCCTGAAAGAGGGCTCAAGTTAAGTGAAAGCCTGTTAAGCAATATCTTGAAAACACTTCCAGGGAGTTGCCAGTGTCTAAATTGCCAGCAGGCTGTTTAAAACAAATTGAAGTTACAAGTTGCTTATAAACCTCAGAAAGTTCAGATGATGCTCACTGTCTCTGAAGTAAAATAGAGGAGGCTCATTGTCTCTAAAGTAAAAGAGAGTTCCAGATCTGAGCAGTAATAACACCAGGAGCTTTCCTCACTTGTGCATCTGGCAACAATGGGGAATAAACACAGTCCCTATATCTACCAACATTCCTGATCACAGTGGAGCATGCCATCTCTGTGGCATGCTCTGGGGCTTAAACTAAATCTCTAGTGATTAAGCAGAGTTTGGGAGGTGCATTTGGTCCTCTGGGAGCTACCAGGAATGTAATTCTCTGCCTTTCTGGTCAAGAAGGCATTGCCAAGAAGTGGCATGACTCTGTTGTTTGCCTTCATTGATGGAATAGTCCCTGCACCAGGATGAGGGACCGAAGAGCACTGAATTTGCTGGAGTGAATCATTAGACAACCTTAAGTAAATTTTGGCCAAAAAACCCCCAGAAAGTGCTGCTAAGAGCAAAATTAACTAAGCAAAGAGGAAAGAAAACCCTGCACAAACACTGTGAGTCATAAAGCTTCCTTCAGGTACTGGTGGTACTGTTATCTCTGCTTTCTAAACCTCTGTACAACTTTTAATTTTGGATTTTTTTCTGTAATGATACCTGTGTATAGCAGGTGTTAGGAAATCTTTAGGATCAGTTCCACTTGGCAAAAATGTTCTACATCTGTGTGGTTGACACTGCTTTTTCACACATGAGAGCATGCATTCAAGTTTATATTTTCATTTAGGTTTAGGGCCCAAGAGAAGACTTCTCACTCAGGAGAACGCAATCTTTGCTATTCTGACTTCAACTGATCTAGCAGAGATGTAAAGTGCCACAAAAAATCCAATAATGCTAATTTATTTCATTTCCTGAGCTGGAAGTGACAGGGAGCTGAGAGCATGGTATCCAGCTCACACGGAAGCTGATGTACAAGTTGAAAATCAAAAATATTGCCAAGGAAACCACCGCTTGCATGGAATTAACCCGTATCAAATGAGGGCTTCTGAAATACCTAACCTGCTTCAATAAATGACATTTCAGTGCTAATAAGGAAGGAGAAAATGGGGGGAAATATTTAAGATAAACATAGTGTATCTGCAATTGCTGAGCCAGATCCACTGCTGGTATTAACACTGTTGGAGCAAATACATGATATAAAGATTAGCATCAGCTAGGAACATGCCCCTTAGCACTGTGCCATTAAAGTGCTTGAGTGTGCGAGTTAACAAAGGACGTTTAAAGAGTATTGGAAAATGATTTTTGCAGTTCATTTTAAAAACTCATTTCATGCATTGTTATGTCATCTACTTTTAAAATTACAGTCCAAGCAGAAAGACCAAAATGTGATACTGATCTTTTAAATCATGATCCCTAGGGCAGAAGTACATGATTGACCTGTAGTTATTTGTTAGGTCTTTCCAAACCGTTCAGGAGAATAGTATGCAGGAGTCGTATGAGTAGCTATATAACAAGTAGAAGGTATTTGATTGAGAACTATATTAGAGTAAATAAATAACAGTGAGATGGCTCATGCTGTGAAGTTGTGACTGAGACTTAAATAGCCATTTCTGTTGCCTTGATGTAATTGGTGACCTACTGGAGCCAGTTCTTCGTTGGTAATCTATATCGACACTTGGACAATAGTACCTTTCAATTCATTGTTTCCCAAGAGATTTAAAGCAGTCATAGAAACATTTTCTTTTGCTGCATGCCATTTATTTCTCTGAAGGACAAGAGCAGTCTCTTCTAAACTCCCGCTGTGCATTAAATACTACAAATTAAAATAAACTACTCCCTGTCGAAATAAAACAGTAGCCACACAGGCAGGCTGGTATCAGCTTATTTTCTAACATTTTTCTCAATTAAGGAGAAAGACTCTTGTAACTGGAATACAACACAGTGTTTCTTCTCATTCTCAGAAAATGCATAGGTATATGTAGAAAAGATAAATTTCCTGAAAATGAGAATTAATTGTGTTCTGATACACTTAGTACAGTGAAGACTATACAACTTCTTGTGCCTGGCTTTATTACTTAATCATATTGGCTGAGCTGGAAATGCCTCTTGTGTATGAATTCAAGATGATTAGACTTGCAGCAAGATATTGACTGGAAAAATTACAACTTATGAGAAATGAGCACTTGCTCATTTCTTTTTTCTTATGAATGAACAGAGATATCTGGCTAATTCCATTTGGATTTCTCTGCTGCTGTTCATAGCACATAGGAGGAGGCTTTAAAAAAGGTATCATAAGCCATGCATTTTACTGTGCTAATATATTAAGCTTTTTTACAGTGAAGCTCCAGTTTTCTTTTTTCTAACAATATTAATGCAGTTTATTTCAGTAGGAACAAAGCCAGATCCTGCATTAGAAACTTCTGCTCATGTTCAGAGTTTGTACCTTTGATCAAACTTCTGATTTTAACCATACTTCAGGACTCTGCCAGGTCCAGTCTGCCTGAACCACAGAAAATTCATTTTGCCTTTTTTGGATTACAGAGTGTCTGTCAGCTTCTGTTGTCCCTGATATCCTGCGCTATCATCACATGAGAAGTGACTCTGATATTCAAAGGGACTTGGTGGCTTTAGCTTGCATTTTCCTCTTTCAAATTCAACAGAAAGCTGTCCTGGGCAGGAGCAGAGTTAGAGTGGGAAGCACAGAGAGATGGGGAGCTGCTGGCCATTTCCTGTGCCACTCCTTGCCTTGCGGAAACCACTTCACTGCTATAAGTCAGAGGCACATGAAGCATATGATCATGGCTCTTGTGCATTCAAGCACTCAATTGCCACTGAGATCAGCTGGGCTGTTTAAAACCTTTACGTCCTTAGAGTCAAGAGCCCCATACTTGTGTATGTGAGTGCTGAGCTTGGCTCCCCTGATGAGTTACTGCAGAAAACGAAATGGTTGCCAGCTACTTAGCAGAGTCAAGGTGGGTTGGAGGCAGGTTGGTTTGTGCTGGGGAGGCGGTAATATGAAATATTTCTATACGTGACATTTGTGGCTGGGTCTGTCCTTTCTTGTGTCTGGTACACATAGTACAAACCACAGGTAACTTTTTTTGTTTGGTCTGTCTTTGATCACTCTTTTCCATGTGTTCTGTTAGTTTTGAGAAAATAGCTATACTTTAGCTCCAAGCTTCCTCAGCACCAAAAGTCTAATTTTATTGCATCTTATCACCACCAATACTTTTTATTTGACAGAGAAGATATATTTTCCCTGTGAAACAAGCAGTATAACAGGAGCTAATAAACATCCACATGTGCAAAAAACATTGAGCCTAAGTAAAGGTTCTGAGATGTTATCATTCGTGGTTATGTACTATTACAGATGATAGTAGATGATAGCTGAGGTTGAAACTGAGGCTCAATGGGAGAAGCATGGTACAAAACAAATAGTAAGAGTATGACGTGGCTCAGAGTTCAGAAGGGAATATCAAGGCATGTACAGTTGTGGTGTCTAGCCCAAAGCCAAATCAACACCCTGGCAAAACTGGAAACAGAGCGTGGGCATGCCAGTTCCACCTTAAGCATAGTATCCACTTGACCCCACAGCTTGATCTAATTTCTATTCCAATTTTGCTTTGTGTCTCAGTAGTCTGCTGAATCAGTGCAATCATTGCTGTAAACATAAAGAAGAGAAAATTCCATGTTTGTATCTCCAGGCTGAATCTCTGTCTCCCACACATTCATGGTTCAACAACAGAACAAATGCATCAGACAGAACTACAGATGGATTTCTTTTCTGCTACGGGATTTCTGTTTGTTTTTAACTTGGCGTAATGAAAGGCTGATTGGAAGATTTGTGGCAGATTCTGTAATCGTGAGATGCTGTAACCCTTGTAGCCCAAAGCATTCTCTGAAATAAAGCTCCTTGATCAGATGAAAGCATACATCTGAGGTGCAGAATTCAGAGTAACACAATTTCTAAGACAATTCTTTTGCATATCTTTCAACTAAGAGACTTTGGAAAGAGGAGTAAAACCAACAGACAGTAAATAAGATTATATCATCAATTCAATGTTCCAATAGCCCTTGTTTTCTGCTTTTATGAAGTAGTTAAAAGAGGCAGAAAACAAGGCAATAATATTGTATAAAATGGGTTTCTCTTTCTCAATTTTTGTGTAGTTATGGATACCCCACTGCGAAGCCAACCAAGTCTTCATTGCACTGCAAAGCCCACCATGAATGAAATGTTTCTTCTCTGAAAATAGTCTGCCCTTTCCCTTGTACTTCCAGGGATCCTGAGCTCAAGTCGTTTAATTGCTAGTCATGTGTGAGGTGTAGAGTACGTGTGAGGTATCTATCATCAGACTCATGGCTCAAGCTGTACTTACGTGTGAACAAAGCTGTGGACAACTTTCACACAAGTAATCAGGACTCTTGAATTTGGAATAGAGAAAGTTTGCAGAGGGTACAGTATAGATTCAAACAATCATGACTTGAGGGATAGAGATCCACTGTCCTTTGTCTCTTTCAGAACAATGCTAAAGGGTGATGAAGTGAAGCTATTAGGAGCAAAGTACAAAACAAGTAAAATGGGGCAGTGCTTGCACACTGCAGCAGATCTTTAGAAGTCTTCCACAGTGTTTATTGGTCCTACCACTCTTTTCTAAAGTTGACTGGGAGATGTGCATCTTTTGAGCAGCTTGTAAACACATTGGACTCCTCACTGATCCTTGCTGACTAAACATCCTCAGAGCTGGTTCTCCTTGAGCTGCCTTCCCACAGCAACATCTCTCGGCCTTCTGGTTGTACTCAATATGTATGCTGCAGTTTATGGGATACTATTCTACAAATGAATATTTCACTTAAATCAAAAAAGTTGTAGAAAATGGAATGAATTTGCACCTCAAATTCACTATGTTTTTCCTTTGAGATGCTGTTACACAAGCCAGCCTGTGAGCCTGACTCTGACCACTTATGTTTTACTTGACTATTTTAATCTTCATCAGACCCCACTTCAAACCTGGTATCTCTAAGCACAGTCAGGCCCTGTTTGGAAGAAGTTCAGAGGTCTTCAGCCTCTGAAGTTCTTGGCTTTTGTAGATATAATTCACCTCCTTGTGCTTCCTTTGACATTTTTTTTTTCTTGCTTTAATAGGTGACACCTACACTTTGGAAAGATATAAAAATGAGAATATAGATGAAATACTAGACAGAGGCTGCATGAAGAAGGTGTGAACAAATAGGTTTTTACAGGCTTAAATAGGCCCTACAGCTGCTTTCATCTGTGCTCTCTCGACATATCTGGCTGAAATTGATTCATTGACAAAATTGGTTATTTAAATTCAAAAGCCCTGGTTCCCCTCTGCATTCTTTATCACTTTGGATTTATGTAGCTTGTGGTGTACTGTTATGTATCCTTTTAGGGTTTTTAAAACCGTGATGTATTTCTTGAAGCACATATTTGGAACAGCAGTGGTTTATCTACATAAATGTAGGGATGCCTGGAACTGATTCTGATGTAACTGAAAAAAAAGATTGGGATTATCAATCATGATCATTAAAATGTGATTTAGCCACAAATTGGAGATTATATGAGTGTTTAATTTAGAGCTTAAGTTTAGAGGATGAACAATGTAAAATTGGTCTGTGAGTTCCACAATGGTCCAAGAAATAAGCAAGAACAGGTAGATTTTGTAGTTTCTGTTTGTTGGGCTGCCAATTCTGCCTTTTTCTCAACGGATTCCTTAATGGGCTAAGTGTGTTATCTGGCTTACAAATGTGCTTTTGCCTATCTAAGGCAGCTGCTGAAACTGTGAATTTGATAGGAAGAGTCTATAGCTGCCTTTTCATACATTCCCCTTTTCACCTTAGAACTAAAATTCCATTTTCAACAGAAAGCCCAAACTATCTAAAATTCAATAAGAAAATGACAAGGTCTATTTTCGTAATTGCAGTTTTTCAGTGGCTCCAATCTGAAATATCTCCCTGTCCTGAAGCCCTTAAATGTATTTGCCTCTGTGACATTTTTGGAAAGCAGGTGACTCTGAGGTGGTTCATGCGGACATTATGGGACTGGGGCAAGGTGATGTAGGTCTAATAACAAAAACATCTTGAGTGTCCTGAGACACTGGCCATCAGTCAATTTGAGGGTCTTTTAATGCTTAAAAAAAGAGAGGGGCAAGCTTCCAGTATAGGATGTGGAGAAAGCTGAATGAGGGCAATTGCAAATTTGGAAACCTAAAAGGATTCTGTCAGTCAGAAACCAGTAGTCTGATTCACACCGTGCTAAGCATGATAAAAAATCAAGTCCCACATTAAGGAGCACTGAGACTTCGTTAACAAACCTGGAACAGTGAGAATCTCTGACATGATCATGGCTGGAGATTCTGTTTTAATTTTTATATGCAATTTTGTAATTTTAATTGCATAATTATTGCAACATTAACAGACACAATTACCTTTAATTCTTCTTAAGAAATCAATTTTACAGCATTTTTATTACTTTGTAACTAGACGATATTTTATTATTAGAAATTATTAGAAATAATTTTATAATTACAGTTTTAAAATATAATCTTTTTACTCTTTTGTCACTTTGTCTTACCTCCATCTTAAAAATGCAGTGGAAATGCTGCAAGCCTTTTAAAAGGAGTCTAGGTAAGACATCAGCAAAGATGCTGACATTTTTGCACTTCAGCTGTTCCCTGCCTTACAACATTAATGAAGCAGCCGACAATGACAGAAATAGGTTCAAAGCAGAACTGTAGTTATGAAAACAGCTTTTGTGGAGGGCTCATGCTTAAGATGAGTTATGTCACAACTGTCTGCAAGATCAGGAACCATGTGAGAGGAGGTGGTGAAGTTGTCTGTTGCTAATTGTTCCATTTGTTCACTGCAACGCGAATCAGAGACAATCCGATTGAAATCAGAGGCAAGATTTTTCTTACAAACATCTGAGATTGATTTCAAACCTGAAGCAGGCACACAGCCATCCATCTTGCAACACCCAATGAAGAGGATTTTTTCCTAAACACAGGGAAAGAGTGAAATCATCCATGCTGCGTATCAGAGCTTGAACCACCTTAAATGACCTCATTCCCTCTTCTATTTTTTTTATGATTTTGTGTGTGTTTACTGTTTGCTTTCATGTGTCTTCCTTTGTGTTTTTTATTAGATAAAGTGTCCTTGTTGAGTTGTATTAACATTTTCCATTGTTCTTCGGACTTTTACATTATACATAAAAATATTCATCCTTTTCTCAACCCACTCCTGAGTCCTGTTACAATCAAAATGGAATAAGAAAGGAGACTTTGATCTACTACAATTAATAGAAATACAAAGGCAGGAGGGAAGGGTGGGCAGAGATGATTCCACCCAGCCCTAAAGAGCTGCTAAGCTGAGAGACAGGGTAATTGTAATTTTAACCACTGCACTGCCACAGGTGCACTGAACATGCGCCCTTTGATGTCATGAAGAGTATAATCCTCCTGGTCCGTGAGATATTGCAGTAAGACAGAATTAATCCCTGGAGAAGATATCTCTGCCTTCATAGTTGTGTTCACAGAGTAAATGGTGGGTCTCAGTGGAAAAGTGACCTGTGTGCGGTGGGCCCATCCACATGTCTTTAAATGTGCAATGCCGACAGAGGTAGCTTGATAGCTTGTCCTACTGAACAGTCATACTGTCTGCCCCACACCCAAACCTTGTAGCGGGAGAAAGACAGAAAAAGTCTTAGGCACTATGACATTTACCTTAAAGTGCAAGTAATCACATAAAAAATCACAATGAAATTCCACTATAATATTATATTCTGGTGTGCACTTACTGCTCCTCCTAGATACAAATCATCAATTTTAAAACTCAAGCAATTGTTCTGTCTCCTCAGTTTCCAGATCTGTACTTTCTCCCCTGGCTTCACCTCATTAATGGTAAGCATGAGATAAAAACTCAGTGAATCCTGATGTTTTCTAAAGTGCCTTGGTGATATTTTGCCTGCCCAGATATCACAAATTCCTTTTGGCAGGAAGGGATTGAATGGAAGTAATATAAAACTTGTTAGGAACAAAAAGAAAGCAGTCTGACTCTTCAAACTGTGAAGCCTGCTATGAGGTGGCATCTGTACAGAGCATGCAATTGCTGGAATTGCCCTGATTGTGCTCCCTTCTGGTCTTTAACTGCTGGAAAATATAATCTCTATTCATTAATTTTCTAAACAACTCATAGCTACTCTGTACCAGATTTCAGAGTGGTTTCTGAGGTTGAGTAATGTACTGTGGTAGAGTGATCGTCAAGTAGGAATTAGTGCTTTGCTGGAAAGCTCAAATCACAGCGTGCAGGAGAGTCACACTTCATCTGCAGCCATTCTTTCCAACCAAATGAGAATTTACACATCAGGACCCAATATACCGAGATGCTTTCTCTGTTTAGTGTCACAGCTGACATATGCAGGAGGGCAGGAGTATTCACATCCATTAGAACAGTGCTTAAAAAGTGAGAAGATTTTGGTCTTGTATGTTAGTGCTTTTAGCACAGCACAGGCCAAGTATCACTCTGCTCTACTCTTTTCTATCCTAAGGTGCCAAAAGAAATATCCCATGACCAAGAGATTTGCCAAGAAAAAATGAACAGAAACCTCTTCTGCTGTAAGATAGTGCCACCACTTGAATCAAGGGTTTTTGTTTTTCTTTTGTTTTTAAAGGTGGTTATGTTGCTTTTAAAGCAGAATTTGTTACTAAGGCAAAATCTGTATTTGCTGCTATAGGAGACAAATTGCTGCACACTGAGAATAATAACAATATGTTGGAGCATGGGGGCTCAGTGTTTTTGTTCATATCACCTTTAAAGTTGATGATTGGTTAAAGACAAAAAACTGTGAAAGAAACTCTGACTTAATTTTTCCTGGCTTATTAACCTTTCTGAGATGGATTACAGATGAGAGGAGAGCTGAAGTCAGAGAAAACTGGCATTAAAATTAACAACCTGAAAGTACTCAGAGGACTCCTGCTTGAGCAGGGAGGTTGGACTAGAGATCCCTCCAGAGATCCCTTCCAATCTCAACCATTTTGTGATTCTGTGACTCTTACAGCTGTGTCAGTAGATCATCCTAGCTCACACATCCATCTCCCACACTGTCCCGAGGGACGTAAAGCATCCTGTTTCATCTATAGGTGAGCAGCAGATTTGCACACTCTTGGGATCATGCACGCACACACACACACTGTTACTCTGTACCTGGCTTCATCTAAGGGCTTGCAACTGGTGCTTAATGGAGTCAAAGGGGCAGCCCATAAATTGATTCCAGTAAGTGCTGAATCAAGTGGTCAGAGAGGGCTCTAGGATATATTGCATACAAAAGCAGAAGTGAATCAGTGAGGAACTTACTATCAGCAACATGGATCATTTAATCACATCCAGTTTTACTACTTCTGCCAAGAGCTAAATAAAAGAAGCTAAACTGAATGCCATTCCACCTGCAAGTTGTTGTTTTCCTACATCTCTACTAAACCCATGAGAAGAAATCAGATAATCAAAGCACTGAGTTTTGAATAAACAACTGTTCACCTTAAAAAGATTAAACTCCATTAACTGACTTTTTTTTTCCCAAATCAATCAACTGAAATTACATTTCAGGCCTTTTTGTTGCTAGGACCACTTTTGCTTTTGGTAGAGGAGAGAGATAATTTTGTATTTTTCAAAAGCTGAACTTTTGATTTTGACCAATTTAGTACAATTAAAACTGCAAATTACTTGGGGATTGTATTCCAAAGCTGATTCATTTCCTGTTTAATTATGTGTCTAAATTAGGGGTATTGCCAGTGATCGTCTTTATTTAATAAACAGAAGCCTATATGTTTTGAAAAATGGAGAGAAAACTCCACTAGTGAAGAAAGATCAATAATGTTCCTTTTTCCTGATACTCTGGAGACCTATCTTATTCTATAATTGAGTGTAAGGGCCAAATTTTCAATTGATAAAAATCAATAAAGTGCTTGGGGCTTATGAGGTGCTCCAACAGTGTGGGTATCTGTAGGGAAAAAAAAGGATGTGATGGAAAATTTCTTAGCCGTATTCTTAGCCATACTGTCCCTGAATCTCTAAGAACGGGGAATTCGTAAAACTGTTCTTCAAGCTTCTGATACCAGTAAAAGTGCAAGAACTGCACAGGAAAATTCCTGGAGTCCCAAATCACTGGGTTAAGTTTCAATGTTAATGAAAAACTACTCATCTGCCTACCAGGTGGCACGAGTGTATACAGCCCTGCATGAAGTTATGGTCTAGAGCCCCTTCTCTCACTGGAGTAAGTCAAAATTTAAACATGCGAGGAAGGAAGGCAATTTGAGTGTGTCATTTGCTCACTTTCAAATGTATTTCAGCATTCCTGCCTGACAAGTGTGCATTCATTGCCATGGCCCAGGTGCTCAGGAGCTGCTGTGGCACTCAGCAGAGAAGCACAGTGACATGAATGGCAGAGCAATGGGCAGGGAGCAATGCCTAATGCTACCAGCTTCTTCAGAATGCAGGAAGCAGCACAAGTTTAAGACTAAGCTTCTGGGCAATGGAATGGGGATGGAAATTTCTACTCCCATTTTCTTTTGCTATAGAAACCTGTTTAAGAAGTAAGGGTGCTTATCTCAGGGGGAGGGCTGTGAAGCTGTGTCAGGGGAGGTTCAGGTTGGATATTGGGAAAAATTCCTTCTCAGAAAGAGCAGTGAGGCATTGGAACAGGTTGTCCAGGGAGGTGGTGGAGTCACCATCCCTGGAGGTGGTCAAGAACCATGGAGATGTGGCATTGAGAGATGTAGTTTAGTGAGCATGGTAGGGATGGGTTGATAGCTGGACTTTGTGATCTTGGTGGCCTTTTCCAACATTAATGACTCTATGATTAGTCATTATCAAGAGCTTGGCAGAAATTAAGTGGGATTTTCAAAACCAACTTGCATAACTGCTCCAGGTTAAATCCCACAAGCCAGATTTTCAGTGTCAGTGTGATATGAGCAAGGGTAAAATCAAATCTGAAGATCTCCATTAAAAAACTGTCTATAGCACCATGGTGATCTTCATTTACATTGTCCATTTTTATTAGATGCATGTCCTCTCTAGAAAGCAGAAGGCTAAGAACATGACTGATTTTAGCTCTCAATAGATCTGTCTGCAAGGTTACAAGTATATATATATGTATTAAGTACTTATGAAAAGTACCAGTGCATTAAAAAAAATACAGGCATTTGCAGGGAAAATATCTTTATTCTGAAAAGGATTTTGGCCTGCTGGAACTTGCCTTTGTTCCCATTTCTGCTGACAACTGAATGCTTTAAGATTATCCATGGAAGAGACTGGAATCACACCTTTGCCCTGAGATCTGTGACAGTCCCATGGTCCCTTGGGCCTCCCTAGTCCTAGACTGGATTATCTGTCGTCATGGATATGGAAAATGTGGGGAACACAAACTCAGAGATTGGGAGTTGTCTTTCTCATTATATCCAGGATTTCCTGTTAACCATAAACCTCGTCTGAGGATCCTGACAAGAAATTTAGATTTATGGAATTGAAGGAATTAAAATGGATGCTGGTACAGGAGAGAGACAATTTCCAACATCTTACAAGAGGACAGTGTTAACAGCCATGAGCTGCACAAGTACATCAGCACTGACAAGTCACTGAGCAAGCTGGCAGGAAACAAGTGCTTAATACACAGTCACATTCTCTAAACACTCTGCAAAACATTTAGATGCAGATCTATTTGATGTTCTTGGTATAAAAACGCTCCTCCTTTTTTTTTTTTTTTTTAAGCCAGATATCAAAGCTACTATTGCATGAAGGTCAGAAGAAAAACATGTAGGCAATGCAACTATCCCATATTACATGAGAGGGATACTTTGCTTCTCAAAAGCTCTCCCAAACCTCCTTCAAAAAGGGAACAGAAGTATTATCAGTGTTTTGCAGATGAAGAAATGAAATTGCTTCAGACAGGTTATTTGCAAACCCAGATAAAGCATTATAGGTTTTAGCAATGTATACAAACAAAGGTTTCACACAAGTTTTGACTTGCACAACTGTTGAGGGAGATCTCCAGCTACACAGCACTACTTTCCAGGAAGCAGCCTAATCCCAAGAGACATTCTCCTATCACTGGCTGGCCCTTACACGAGCCCAGGGTGGCTCTACCCTGGGCCCACCCCTTCCAGTCACATGGGAAGCAGATGCAAACAATTTGTGGACCAGCCACAGCCCTTCACCAGGTGCTCAATCACCAGTTCAAGCCATGACCTAACAGTTCCCCTACAGTCAGGTTATACAAAAGCCTGTGCACTAAATATTCCTTGCCTGGCCAGAAGCAGAAAGGAATTGAAATTTCATAAGGCATCTCATTCTTGTGACATTTTCAAGTCCTCTTTGAAAGCTGATTAACATGCAGTGAGTACTCTGCAGTGAAAGTTCACTGTGTTATGATATTGATGTTCTGCTTTTATATTTTGGGGCAAAACATTGATTTGGGGAGTTTAATGGATTATAGTAACCTATTCAACCTGCTGGTGGGAAACAAGGATTTTTAATTCTTTGACAAATTGGAGAAAGCATGTCTATTAATGGACCTGTGTTTAATGACAGAATACTAAAATAAATTCTTCAGTAGATAGTCTAATTTCACCTCTTCTATGTGGAGAAAATAACTAATTTTTTTTGCTTTGCTTTGCTATAATGCTTGGGTGTGTTCTCCACTCATTCCTCTGATCCTAAATTAGGTTATGCTCCTATTATTTGCATTCCTGTGTTCTCAGGTTAATCTAGGTAAGCTAGTACTTGTCAAGAATAAATAAACTTGACATGCCTTTCCATGTTTCTTTCCAGAATTGCAGCATATTACTTCTTTATCCTTTTCATTCAGCTGAGCAGTTTACAGCGATCAATAATGTTACTTTCATCTGTTTTTTTTTTTTCTCCAGCAATGTCATTATCATTTCCTCTTTCAAGTCAGGGATACAAATGTGAAATAATCTCAAGCTTCCTCTCCCTAATGCTTTTTTTTTCCCCCCAGTTTTCCAAATGAATCCCTGTTTCTGGTTAAAGCCTAGCACAGTGTGATGAGTTCATTAGTTTGCTGGTGTGCATTTTCTGACTCACATTAAAGCACTAAAGGTCTTTGAGTTAGCAATAATTAGATGAGGTCATTAAAGCTACAATGAGATCACGATTGCCAGAAATGGCCTCACGTTGTACAAAGTAAGGTCAAATCAGCTATAACCATTATTCATTCCCGATTTTTTCTTCATTACATATGCATTAAGTAACAGTAGTGGGTAATCCGTGGTTTAACGTGAGTGAGGTGCCCTACAACCTGTCATATGTGTGGTATTGTACAGTGAATGGAGAGTTGCATGATGAGATTTTTTTATAGTAATTGTTTCTTACACGCAGAAACCACAGCAGGGAATAAATAAGAACTGATCAAAAAGAAATGTCAGGTGTTGTCAACAACATTTTAAAGGAGAAGAGAGGCAGGAAAACGTAAGCTGCATTGTTTAAAGTCCCCAAGAGATTTTTCCAGGAAAGAGCAAATTAACAGGTAGCAAATAAGGCTCCCAAGCAGAACAGACTCAGGCACTTCTCATGTCTATGGTTGATGTGGAAGCCATAGCTCCATGGAAGTCTACAGCTGCTATGTGTGACAAACCAGTCTATGCAGTCATCTTGCTGGAAGTTAGCAGGGCTATGTGAACAGTACAATATGCCTCTGTTTCTCTGTCACAGTTGCCTTTGATCCATGGACAACACCTGTCCAGACAAAGTGGAGAGTCAGCCAAGCCAAGAAAACGTGTGGATTACTTTTCTTTTGCACAGGAATGCATGCAGTGTCCATCCTCCAGGGACAGTTGCTCATTATGAGCATGTAATAACTTGATGGCAAAACCCTTTCCATCTATTTCTCATTTTCTAAACTGCCAAAAAGCAGCTTTAAAGCCGAGCTTCTCCATGGCAATAGATAACAGGAATCAAGCTGAACAAATAGTTACATGGGAGAATGGCCAGAAGAGGGGAAAATCAATATACTAATTAATGTAGCAATAGCTTCCAGATGTGTATATCACAGAAATCTGAGCCATTTTTGTATGGTTTCTGATTCTCTCTCTCCTCCTCTTTCTCACACTCTGATTAGAAGCGCAGTGGAAAAATGACCCTTCCAGCATTACAGCACAGCGTGTTCCTCCGGCGCGGCGCAACAGGCAGCACGCCCAGCCGGGGCCTGCCAGCATGCAGGGAGCTCGCCACACACTTCACAGCACTTCTCAGCTCTGATGCACCAAAGCCTGCAAGAAATTTAAGGCTCCATTTCATCTGCTTTCACTGTGAAATGCCTCCTTCCTAGATTACAAGTGACAACCACATAGGTATGTCAAGGCTGAGCAGACACACGAAATTACATGTCCATTCTGGGCCATGCCAGAGGAAAGGAAAAATGTCCTCTTTGACAACTACAGTCCAGACGGTACAGACCAGAGGGTCTGCCTGGGAATGAAAATTAGCTTTGGTCAGGAGAATGAGCATGGTATGCAGGGAGCTGACCCTTTACAACGCCTATAGGGTGCCCTTCTGCTGCCCACTGCTTGCCCCAGCTTCTGGAAAGGCCTTTTGTCAGGAGAGGCTGGTCATCATTTAGACGCCAGCTTGCCTGTTGTAAACATGCACAGACCCAGGTTTTGCTTTCAAACAAATCATATCCACGTTGTCCTTCTAACATGTAATTAGTGTTCTAAGTAGCACAGTTATACCTGAGTTAGGAATAAAAATAGTGGTTTCTCAACAGCTATGAATTCACTGGGGCACTCCACTCTGTACAGAGGCACTCTGAATGATCGAGGGAAGCCTCACAGCTCTCTTCTGTGCACTTAGGCTGTGATCCTTCCTCTAAAGTCCACTTTTCTATTTGTCTCCTCTCTGTATTTCTCTCCTGGTTCTGTCTGGATAGGAATGCCTGTTATTTCAGGTGAAGAGCGCAGTCCTTGTCTGAAAATGCTGAGTTTGGTGAATGCAGATTCTAAAATGTGTGATGAATTTTGGTCCACATGTGGATACTGAGGGATCTGGGACCTTTCAGCGTCACCTCCAGAGCCCAGAGGTCAGCTCACACTTGAGCTGCTGCTGTCCTCATTTGGAGTTTTGTGAGTGACATTCTACAAAGGTGTTTCACTAATCTGTGCCTAGTGACTTTCCCTGTTTGCTTCCGAACTTGCTTAGATGAAGGGGAAAAGATATGACAGTGAAACCACAAATAGAGGAGGCTGCAAATTTGGCATTCCAATGCTTTGCTAGCATTTCAGCTGCCCTGAGGACCTGATGATCTACTTCTGTATGTCACTAAGCTAAGAGCTTGTTGTTGTTTTTTATATGGAGATTTTCTTTCTGTTAAGAGGTTAAATCATTAACACTAATACATCCTAAAACATCTACAGTGATGAAAAAAACTGTTTTGTTTTAATATTTGCAGTACAACTTCTGTGGAAAGAAATAAGGATCAACCAGGCTTATTAACAATGGTGTTTTAGCCTGAAAGGGAAAAGGAGAATATAAGCAGCTAATGTTGTTTGTCTTGCAATCCATCTTTCATGTCACTGAGAGGAAAGAAGCCCTTCCTAACTTTTCTATCAATCTTCCTGACCTTTTCTGCTGTTCACATCATTTGCATCTTTAAACATATTAGTTTGTGCTGTGAAATATTCCCTTGATACTACACTTTAATAAAAATAAATAAGTAAATAAAAAGGCAACAAAACAAGTAAAGATGTTTTAGTTTAGAGATCTCTTCCAAATGTCCCAACCTATGCAGATGCCTTTACATTCTCCGTAGGAAAACCAAGCACTTGCTGTTTGCCTCATGGAGCGGTGATTCAAAGCTCTACCAAAACTGGACCTGTAGTGATGTCCTGAGCTCAACCTTACTCTTCAGTTCACTTGCAAAAGAAACTGGAGGGTGCCTGATGGAGCTACCCAGAGCTGATGACTCTGTTTTCCTTCTCCCTGGCTCACTCAGACACCCTGCAGGCTATCAGCAAGGAAGTACATGACTGGAGATGGCAGGGACCACTGGCACATCCATGCAGCACAAGCAATGTTCACATAGCTGGAGTCAGCCTTGAAGACGCAGCTTTCAGTTCTCTATAAAATGATATATATATATATTTTTCTTATCTTGGGTTTTTGCAACCTGTGTCTTATTTACCCAGCCAGTAACAGACAAAGCAGCTCATGATATCTTTACACTGAAATGGAGAAACACAGGGTACACAGCAGCAGAGCAAACAGAGACGGTATAATAAAAAACATAAACACATTGACTCATTGAGCACTCACAGACTCCAACTTGTAATATGTAAGCAGCTTCTACTGGCCAATCAAAGTATACAAATATTTCATTAAAAGTGTAGGAATATATGAAGAACTTACAGAGGCTTGAAAGTTAATGTGTCAGCTGTGGTAATTATTATTACCAAAGGCAATGTAAGTAATGCTAGTAAGTAAGAATTGCAAACGTTTGAATGCTAGGAAGGATTTCTTCTGAGGCTGGTCAAGTGTTGAAACAGGCTGCCAAGGGCAGTGGTGGAGTCTCCATTCTTGGAGGTATCTATAAGAGGTGTGGATGTGACACTGAGGGACATGGTTTAGTTTTGGGACTCTGTAGGTCAGATTTATCAGTTGAACTATATCTTGAAGATCTTTTCCAGCCTAGGTGGTTCTAGATGATTTGTTGCTAGGAGTTTACCAGTAAGGAGTGAAAAATCTAACATGGCAAAAAGATGAAGGAATAAAACAATAACCATTCTACTATTACAAAACCTACCCAGTATTCTCTCTGCTTCTAGAAAATAACAGGTCTGTCTTTTACCCTTTCCTACCAGTTTCCACTCTTGCAGGGATTTTTAGCAGAAAAGCAGAGGAGGATTCCCAGCCAGGCTCTCAGAAGCTGCAGAGTGGTCTTCTAGGGAGAGACCATACTCTGGCTTGAAAGGCTCAGGATCTGGTTTGGAGGATCTCACGCCAACAAACAGCTGCATTCAGTCTGTTTAATCTCTGTTCCACTCAGTACACAAAACCCAGCAAATCCTCACCCAGCTATTCCGCAAATTGTTCATATGAGTCCACACGAATTACATTTGCTGCTGTAATTAGTGGGGAGGGAGAGGAGTGCAAAGCTGCCCATAAAATCCAGCTCTTAAAATTACACTCTGCAAAATGGTGGGAGTTGTCTGTAGCATCACAGGACGTGACGAGTTGCCTTATTAAATCATTCCTGACCTCAGCTTCTGTGGGAAGCTGCAACAAGGAAAACTTTGCTATTTTTGGAGCCCAGACTTCTGGAGGGTAAGAGGCAGACTATCCAATAAAAAAAAAAAAAAGAAAAGCATGAGAATGTGCAGTACTTGTGATCCTTATCATGACACTGACTCAGCACTCAGGCATTTTGGTGTTATCAAAGAGATGAAATTGGGTGAGCCAACCTCCCCTCATGCAGCTGCTGTTTCTGCTTCTCCACATCTAGTTTTTTCCAGGAGAAAAGAAACTTGGGAAGTAGGTATACAAACTTGACATGCAAAATGCATCCTGTGTCACAATATGCTGTGGAAAATGATCATCAGTAGAATTATACATGCTGCATTGCCTGCTGAATTCCCCCAAAGCAGTTAAAGAGCCGGGAGAGTAGGAGACTGTCATTACTCTGTCTCCCTCCCTCTGCTGTGGAGCATAAACCTCTGCCAGACACTCAGGCAGAACAAAACACTTAATCAGTGTTAAGGATGCATCTGGTCCCCCCAGAGAGATGAGCTGTTCATTTATGCTTGTTTACAATATGTTTATAAACATTAGTGGACAGGGATAGATTACCCCAGTTTACTGCCACATAAAGGAGTCAGCTGCTTACGCTTCCCATCATATCTATGTGCTTTTCTTTTACATTACTCAAGTGGTACCTTATGGCAAGTAATCTCTGTGAATTAGGCCAGAAATCAGGAGTGTCCCTGTAGGATTTATGCCGTTCTCCCTGTCATTAGCTCAAAAGTCTTACATTTGGATCACAACCCTATCTAAGCCACGTTATTTTCTGTGCCGTCTAGATAGTTTTGCCATTTTTTTTTCCTTAGATTCATGGAAGAGCATTGATTTAATGCTCTAGATGAAAAGCATATATATTTTTTGCAAAGAAATTGAAAAGGCATTGTTATTACACTCTCCACTACATCAAATGTTCACACCCACGAAAAAAAAGCTGTCTTTGTAAAGGAAATCTTTACTTTTATTTTACTTTGAAAACACGTTAACCATGTTTCGTCTGAATTACAAGATATGACTTTACAGAGCTGTGGCAAAGCAGAGAGAAAACATCCTGCTTTGATAAGTACCAGGCCTCTGGGTCCATTGAATGGGGGTTGACAAGTCGGGAGCCACCGGCTCCTGGGAACAGCCCTGCTCTGCAATTTCACCTCTCACTCCACATCCCAGTTCCCTTTCTTCTCCCATTTTTCTCTCTCTTTTGTTTGGTGATGAGCTTTTTAGGACTGAATTGTTTCATTTTGAGCATTTGAATGGCAGATAATGATTATCCAAAATCATATTCAGTGTAAGAATATGTATAATTGCAAAACACTGATGTAATAGAGGAGAAATAAATTGAAAAAAGAGAGTGGAACAGATTTCACAGGGGGAGATTTTGATGGGCCAGGCAACCAGCTGGGAGGAAGTCAATACAAGCCAATTGCTTTGGGTGAGGCTCCACTTTATTGGTGAGACAGCATAATGGCAAATATTTGACTTAAGTTTGCTGTGTTGTGTGCAAACCCATTTATAGGCCTGGAGTAAAAAGTTCTTCTGCCTGATCTGATATCCATTGCAGAGACTTCCAGCATAAGATCGTAATTTTCGTTTTGTTGGCTGGAGGTCAGGTGTTGGGAGGGATGTTGTTACACCTTTCACTAGATCAGCATTTTAAATGATCCAGCAATCACATTGATTGATGAATATGTGAAAAATGTCCAGAAACCTGCTCTTCTCTAATGGAGTTCCCCGAGTTGCCATCAGGCATGACTTGCGTAACAAACCCAACTCAAGAGCAAGACTCACTTACGGAAAACCAAATCTATCAAATTACAGAAATAAGGCTATGTTTCAATGGGAAAAACAACCTGAGAAAAATACAGAGAAAAATCCTCTCACTTGCACACATACACACAGACAGAGCTCAAAATCACCAATATTTTCACACTGACAGTTCCCCTTCCAATAAAGCAGCACAGTGATGCTCACTTTCCTAATATGGACCTGACTGTGCAGTTCATGATCAGTGTTTCATGTCAAAAATCAAAGTCACTATAAACCCAACAAAAGGGATTTTCTGGCTTGTCTTCACTGAAACCCAGAAAGCAGTGTTCCTTATGCACATGAAAGAGCCTTCACTGTGCATGTCTTCATTATTCTCCATATTGTGGTGCTAAGTAGTAGATGCAATCTCCTTCCCTTTATTGAGTCTCCAGGTGGGAGATCAAGAAAATTATATTTGCGTGTACCTGCTTCTTGAGGGCTCTGTTCTCCTAAGAATAAAATGCATTAGGGATGAAAAAAGATTTCTGTATCAAACTGTCCTATACAGATGCAAATGGATTTGTTTGCAGGCTGAAATAGGTTATAGATAAGATAAATTCAAAAAATTGTGTGGATAGATTCTTGATATATTATTATATGGCACTAATATTTATGCAAAATAAACTATGCTGAGTCCTCGGTTCACCAAGGCTTAATTGTACCTAGAGTGCTATTGTATTCGGCTTCACCATGTTAGAAATAATATAGAAAAAAGATGCTTCAGATTCCAAAGACAGACAAATTCATTATGAGATACAAATTTGAAAAGATTAAGATATCAAAATGCGGGTTTTTTGTGTTTTTTTTTTTTTCCTTTTCTTTTCTTTTGTTTTTTTTTAAAGAAAGACAAAGCAAACTTGCAAAACTTCTCTTAGAATCTCATTTGACATGACCAGTCTTTGTAGAACTGACCATTGGAATGTAAAGGTCAAAATTTGTGATGTTATCCACCTGAAGGATGTGTATGAAAGATAGTAGTTTCAGGGCTTGTTCACCATGGAGAAGA
>WBMW01003779.1:2704-35736 GCA_013396635.1 Penelope pileata
GAAAGGTGGAGGATTCTAGAAGTGATAGGACAGGGGCAGGGCTCTGAGCTGCAGGAGGGGACCCTTCGTGGTGGGGACAATGGGGACAATGCCCCATCCCCCATGGGGTGTTTACGGTTGGGTTGGACGGCACTTTGGGGTAGGGTTGCTTGGAGATGTGCCCATGGCAGGGCAGGCTTGGAGGGTCCCCCCGCCGCATTCTGCCATCACGAGGAGGGGGCCACTATCTCTCTGACCCCCCCCTCTCCCACCAGGACGACGCTGGTGCGCCCCACAAGCTGCAGGACCCGCTGAAGCCCGGCCTGAAGGACGAGGAACCGCTCAGCATCCTCAGCACCGCGCCGGAGGAGGGCAGCAAGGGCGAGCCGGGGGGCTGCGGGGTGCCCTGCCTGCACAACAACCTGGGCTAGGGCTGGGGGGGGCACGCTGGGGTGCCGTCTGTACAGGGGATCCCGTTCTGTGGCTGCGCCGTGTCGTCGGGGTGTGTGCTTTGTGCTCGGTGTCTATCGCTTGGGTTCGTTCCGCGCTGTGATTTCTAAACCTTTTGCTGTTGCAACTGACTTTTTTTGTACTTTTACCCCCCTTCCCACCCCCACTTTTTTTGAAATACCACTGAAAACGACAAAAAATGGAAGATCTTGAAATAAAACTCTTTTTTTTTTTTTTNAACACCTGGGCTCTCGGGAGTCTGCTCCATCCCCATCCTTGTCCTTGTCCCCATTCCTGTCCCCATCCCCATCTTTGTCCTCATCCCGTCTCTGCTCCCATCCCTGTCCTCATCACCATCCTTGTCTCTGTTCCCATCCTTGTCCCCATCCCCATCCCTATCGTCATCCTTGTCCCCATCCCCGTCCCCATCCCCATCCTTGTCCCAGTTGCCATCCTTGTCCCCATTCCTGTCCCCATCTCCATCTTTGTCCCCATCCCATCTCTGCCCCCATCCCTGTCCCCATCCCCATCCTTGTCCCCATCCCCATCCTTGTTCCCATTCCTGTCCCCATCCCCATCCTTGTCCCTGTCCCCATCCCTATCCCCATCCTTATCCCCGTTCCCATCCCCGTCCCAGCACAGGTGTTGGGTCATGGTGACAAGGCCATCCCCCCAGCACACCCTTGGTCACCCACGCTGCGTGCCAGCGCTGTCACCTCTCTCCATTCCCACCTACTCACAGGACACTGGAGGGGACAGCAGCCCCATGTCCCCGGCAGGGACCCGCTCCCCAGGCAGCTCAGCCCCACGGAGGATCCCGTTGTCCATGCACCCCGCAGCTCCCGTCCCTGCGCTCCTCCGGCACCGAGCGGGACGGCTCCCAGTCACCCCTCTGCTCGGGCAGCATTCCTTCGGTGGCACCGGTGGCTCCATGGGGAGAGGAAACGAAGCCATTAATCATGGCGCGACGGCGGGCACGCGGGCCCCAGCTGCAGCTCGTCGCCTCTTGGCCGCTCGCCGTCAGCTGTGGAATCGTTAATTCCCAGCCCAATCCTGGAGATTAGAGCCCCGGGGCTGGCTGCAGGCACGTCTGCAGATGGGGACACCAGTGTGGCACAGCAGGTGCCCTCAGAGCCCCCTTTCAGACCCCACTGAGCCCCAAGCTCCCGTCCCCATCTCATCCCCCAAGGTCTCACTCCGCATCCCTCGCCGTGCCTCAGTTTCCCTCCAGCTCTCAGCTCTGGGCTCACTGGAGGATGGAGGAGTGCAGAGATGTCCCAGCGACACGGGGACAGCCACAGGCTCCAGCCCTGTGGAGAAATCTGCCCCAATTTCACAGCCCCACAGAGGAATCTGCCTCCTCCCATGCCCAGGGCAACACGTGGTCCCCAATCAGTGCCTAATTGCCTTAACACGCGAGGCTGGGGATGGCTATTAAATTTAAATGCTTGGTTGGTTGGCCGGGGTGGGAGCAGCCCTGGCACGGAGGGATTGGCACAGGCACTGTGTTTGTCCCCCTCCCTCTGCTGTCCCCTTTTCTCCTGGGGACATGTACTGGGACAGGAGCCGTGACCCTGGGACAAGGAACCTTTCTTCCTTGGGTAAGGAGGTCGGACGCACGGAGCCATTCCCTGACCCTCCTGCCCCATCCCATCAGCCCCGTTTATGGTCTGACCCATTGATGGTCTGATTTTTGGGTGGTCCTGTTTGGAGCCAGGAGCTGGACTCGATGGGTCCCTTCCAACTGGGGACATTCTGTGATTCTGTCCCTGGGAGCTGTGGGGCCTCATCCACCTCAGCGCAGCTCCTGGTGACCCTAAGGAACATGGAGGGGGACACATCCCCCATGGTCCTCCTGCCACGGCCGGGCCAAATCCTGGCTCATAGGGTGCTGCAGGGTGCGAGGATCTCAGCAATCAGGGAAATAGCACCAATTACCCCGTTATTCTCGGGCTCACTGCAGCAGGGAGCGAGCCCGGTATTAGACCGAACCTGCATTGGATGGAAAGAGAGGAGAAAAGCAAAATCCTCTTAGCTGAACGCTCAGCGTGGGGCAGAACAGCTGTGCATGCATTTGCAGATGCTGGCAGGGCTCTCGCGATGGCTCTGAGCACGGCAGCCCAGAACTTGCTGCTTTCCAGGCCGGTGCTGGTCCTGCTGGGAGTGGGGTTGGTGCTGTTGGGACTGGTCCTGGTCCTGCTGGGGCAGAATGGGGACAAGGTCAGGAGAAGATGGAGTTGGGGTGAAGGTGGGAGCAGCGTGGCCATGGCCAACACGGAGAGGAAATGGAGTGGGAAGTGCTGAGAAAGCTCTGGCGGGAGGCACGGCTCAAGGTGAAGGCAGTAAGGGAGCTGGCGGCTCCTCAAAGGGACGATGCGAGCGGCCCAGCTCCGAGCGATCCCAAAAGGAAGCGTGCTTGGAACGGGCTTGAGAAAAAGGTTTACAGAAAGTGGGAACTGGGTCAAATTGCCAGGGACAGCTATAGGAGAGGCCCAGGCATGTGGGGGGATCAGAAAGGCCACGGCACAAATTGGGATGGGAATAACGAGCGGCGTTAAGAGGAAGGAGAAAAGACGGCGACAGCGGGAGGAGAAGGGGATGGGGGGTTGGTGTGGTGGGGAGGGAAGGCTGCCCGCAAAAGGGGCCGAGCTTTCAAGGTTTGCAGTGTGTTTTTTCCCAAAAAAAGTCTTTTAAAAATGACTGCTGCAAGCAGATCCACACCGCAATGAATAAGGCAGCATGCGCTCGGCCAAGAGAGCGTTAATTGTGATAAATGAGGACAACGAGTTGCCTCCATAGCTTGGTCAGGAATTTTTCAACTTCATCCTAACGTAAAATCCTAGAATTGCTAAGGTTGGAAAAGACCTCTAAAATCACCAAGTGCAGCTGCCAACCCACCACCACGCCAACTCGTACAACCACGGAACCACAGAGATGCGTCCAGCAAGGTGCAGCCCCCCCAGGGACCCCCAAAAAGCTCCCAGACCCAGGCAGGAGCCTTTGAGGGATGGCCATGGGGAATGGGAGTGGAGAACTGAAGATGCAGAGAGCCCAGGGATGTGAAAGGGCTCCAGTGCCTCCCATTTGCCTTTGTTACATTAATTAGGAACCATTTTGCAGAAGCACCTTTGAAGGCTGATCTCCTTCTGGTAGGTGCTACAAAAACGCAGCACGGCAATACGGCTCGTGCCTGGGAGAGCTCGCCATTGAGCTGCAAGGCAAGAGACAGCAGATGGAGACAATCTGTCGGGGAGAGGAGCACAAAGAGGCAGACAACGCTGGCTGGCACGGCGGGCAGCGGGCTCACGCACCGCCAGCCACGCTGCCTGGGTGTTGTGCAACAGAGGAAAATAATAGGGGATTTCGGGAGGGATTTGGGAGAAGAGGATGAGGGGTGAAGCAGGATGGGAGAGGTGGATTGAGAGCGCGTGGTGTGTGAGGGTGATGGAAATAGGTGAGGGTGGAGATGTGGGAGAGCTCCATCAGCAATGGGGGAACAAGAAGGACAAGGGAGGGTCAAGCACTGGAAGAGGCTGCCCAGGAAAGTGGTGGAGTCCCCGTTCCTGGAGGTGTTCAGGAACCATGGAGATGTGACACTGGGGACATGGCTCCGTGGGCATGGTGGGACGGGTTGATGACTTGGCGATCTTGGAGGCCTTTTCCAACCTTAACGCTTCTGTGACTCTATGGTTCTATTACAAGAAGGGGGGCTAAGAAGGACGGGAGGATGTCACAGGGAGGAAAGCAGAATGGGATAAAGAGAGAAAAGGAGCCAGGAGAGGTGTGAAGGAGGATGATGAAGGTGGATGTGAAGGGCAGGGAGTCCAGTCGTGCCCAGAGAGCCCCAGGGAACGGGGCTGGCTGCCTTTTCCCTGCCGTGATGCTCAGCGCCGGGAGCTGCTTTCCTCCCTGTGCTCGCAGCTGCACATGGAGGCAGCTCCCTGCCGAGGGGGCTGACCTGCCCCATCCCGCTGCTTTCGGCACGTTTCCTGGGGATCTGTCGTTCCCTGCTGGAAAAGGCCCTCCTGGAGAGCCAGCAGGCAGCTCGCTTCCAAACGGCAAACTGGATTTTAAAGGTGACCTGAAAATCGAATCAAAAGCTCTTTTTTTTTTTTTTTTGCTTGCTTTATGAATGCAGTAAATCATTCTTTGCAGCCACAGGCGATCGGCAAACAAGTCACGGTGAGATGTGGCAGGGGATACTTGGGTTGGACACGAGAAGGAAGTGTCTAAAGCGGAGATAATGAGCTGGGAAGAAATGCCCACTGCAGGTTCCCAAGGGCAGGTTGGGCACAAACATCTGTCAGGAGAGGTTTGGGCTGAGCTGATCCCACCTGGCAGCAGGTGCTGCGTGTGCTCTGCATGACCTCACTGTGTCCCTCCGGTGTTGTGCTCAGCTATCAGAAATGTCAGCCCTTCCCCTCCGTCCTCTGCGAGTTTCCCTGCTCTTGGCTGGGGGCACGGCGCGCTTCCGTGGCATTTTCTCCTACATCTGCTCCACACGCAGAGGGATGGATGTGTGAATCTGGGTAGAAAGAGACAAAAAGTCAATTTTTTTTTGTTTTTTTAAAGGAAAGGACAATGATCAAAGGGACAGAATAACAATCGTTGCCCTTCCTATTAACTGCCTCTGCTCACCATGACCCTGGGGAACCACTTGGTAAATCCCTGCCGGACTCAGGTCTGCCTGCAGCGCTTTCCCACCCGCTGCTGAGCTGGAGGGGATGGGGAGGTGCAGGCGTGGGGGCTGCTGTCCCATTTTTCGCTGTGTTTCAGAGCCAGTCCCCCATGCAGTGAGGTCCCTTGCCAGTGATACCCAGCCCCGTTATTTCCAGCCTGCAGAGGGGATGCAATCCCAGCGGCGACACGTGCTGCTGGGAGCGAGCTGCAGCCAGCTCCGGTACTTCTTGCTCATTTGCAAGCTGGAACAGTCACACCGAGCATTCGTGCTGTGCTAATGCGACAAGACGCAGCCCATTTTCCCCCTGGTTTTCCCCATTTTCCTACAAGGCAGCAGAGGGGTGAGGATGGGCGGTGACAGTGGAGGAGCCTCACAGCATCCCTGACCCCTGCTCGCTGTCCTGGGTTGGGGGCACCCCCTGGCTTAGAAATTCCCCCCAAATCCCGGCTCCTGCCTTGCTTCAGAGCGACCCAGCACCTGGCTCAGCTCATCCATGATTCCCTCCAGCTGCTTTTTGCCATGTCAGGGCCCCAGCACTGGGAGGGCTGAGCCCCCCCGAGCACAGCCTGAGCTCAGGGACACTTTGCCACTCCTTTTCTCGCCCTTCCATTGAGCTGGCCCAACAGCTGCTCTCTTATTAACCTTTTCTGGCCCTGGAGCACTAATGATCTTTTGTGGCTCAAAGCATTACAAAAGCATTTAGCATTAGATCGGAGTGATCTGGAGACAAGGGAACCCTCCCACTCCGGGACGCTCCTTTTGCTGCTGCACGATTCGATTCGTGCGGTGGAATCCCAAGGGCTGGGAGCATCCCAGGGAGCTCGGCAGCGGGAATGCAGGCAGCTCCATCGCCTGCAGCCGTCATCGAGGGAGGTAAATCAAAGTGCCTCCTCCCAAAAGATCATTTTCCACACCGAGAAGCTCGCTGCTTTGAGTTAACCTTCCCCGCCACGCTCTTGGGAATTACCTCCAACGCCACGAGATCGATTGTTTTGATTTATTTTGTTGGGTTTTGTTCTGCTGGTGGCCAGGAATTGCTTTCTGCCCGCTGGTCTCACCGAGCACAGGAGCTCGGCTGCAAGCAGCGTTGTCACCTATGGATGCCATATGGCTCCGAGATGCCACACAAGCTTTGCTGCATTGTAAATACTGCAGATAAGCACCAAGCAGATGGAAGGGAAGGGGCAGCCCTTCTAACAGCAAAATTCCTCGCTGCCTTCGCGCGGTAACAAGTCACGGGATGTGAGAAGGAATATATTAAGAAGGACAAGAGGTGTTTTGAGGTGTTTTGTCTCTGCAAAGAGAAAAAAACAGGATTTTACATTTCATTTACACCGAGGGCTCTGCGGGTCCACCAGGGAAGCGCCGCGGGGAGAGAAACGTGGCGGTGCCGACAAATGGTGGCCCACAGGCAAATGCCCTATTTACCTGCACACAAAGGATGCCCTGCAGAGAGCTCCCAGGTAGGAACATCCCCAGGCTCTGCAAAGTCCCTTTTCTGCCCTCTGCTCTGCAGAGGAACCCAGGGATGGGAGCCAGAGCTCTCTGGCCAAGGCTCTCTGGGGCCCCAAAACTCCTCTCCCAGGCCCCAAAATTTGCAGCTCGGGTGCTTCCTGAGCTGGTGGTGGCCCTCAGAACACCTCTGTCCCACAGACCTGTCCCCTTCTCCTACCAGTTCTCCCTCCAAGCCCCACACAACCTTTCAATAGGGACAATTTGTGGTTCTCGGGAGCACTGCGCTCCTGCTCGGCGTTTGCCATTTATCAGCATCGTTTGATGCCCCCTAACGCTCGCAGCCGATGAGGCAGCACCGGGCCCCCTCCATCCATCCAGGGCCTCCCTCAGCCGTGCAATCCTCACTTCTAGTGCAAAAAACCAAAGGTTACAAAAGCAAAGACGGGGCAAGAAATGGAAAAATGCAAATCCAGGCACGGGGGCTGAGATAGCTCCCCACGATTTGGATGCTCATGGGTGCGGGGTGTAAATTTGCTGTTACTGCTCAGGGAAGCAGCAGGGAACTGCCACTGCTCTGCCTTGGAGAGAGCCAAATGAATGCTCAGCAGCACACGGACAGGCTGCTAAGTTGCAAGGGGATGTCAAGAAAACCAGAGAGCCCTCCCCATGTTGGGGTGCGTCATGGCTGCCATAGAATCCCCAGATGTGAACGTGAAGGTGGTGGTCCATGGGCAGGCACTGGTGGTGGGCCCCAGGGGTGAGACGGGACCAGTCCTGTTCAGCATCTTTGTTAATGAGTCTTAATGGGTTAAATTGCCTGGGAGATGGGGCAGTGGCCCCTCTGTAGGTGATACTGAGATGGAAGGAGTGGATACAGCACAGGGGGGGGGTCGAGGAGCTGCCCTTGGGTGAAGAAGGCTGAGGGCGTCCTGGGCTGCGCTGGGGACTGCATTGCCAGCAGGGGGAGGCGAGGATCATGGAATCACAGCACGGGTTGGGCTGGAAGGGACCCGCCATGGACAGCGACATGTCCCACAGGCCATCCAGCCTGTCCCTAGGCAGGGGATGAGCCACTATGGCTGCTCTGTGCCTGTGCCAGGGCCTCACCGCCCTCACTGTAAGGAATTTCTCCCTAATATCTCATTTAACCCCCCCCCCCCTGTTTCTTTAAACCTTTTACCACGCTCCCGGAGCAATCCCGTCCCCATCTGTCCTGCAGCCACCTCAGTGTCACCCTGAGGTGCCCAGAGGGAGTCCCCACCCCTGCAGGGTCCCTCAGCACTGGGGGACACCGCTGGACCTGGGACAGAGACCCCCATATCCCTCAGTGTGTCCCTCAGCCCCTCAGTGTCCCTCAGCCCCAATGTGTCCAACAGCGTCCGAGTGCCCCTCAACTCCTCAGCGTCCCTCAGCCCCTCCATCAATGTCTGTGAGGAGAACACGAGGAGAACACGCCGTAAGCTGACACGCAGGAAGAAGAGGAGGAAGCGGGAAGCCAGCTCCGCCCGCCGCATGCGCGGCCGTGGGCTCCCCCCTCACACACACACACACACAGACAGGGACGGACCGCGAGAGCCGCCATGCTGGCGGAGCTCAACGAGCTGCTGGACGCGTCCCCGCAGCGCCCGGACACGGTGAGGGCGGGCGGCGGCGGGGCGGGGAGGCGGCGCGAGGCACGCCGGGAGTTGTAGTCCGTGGCGCGCTGCCGCCATGGCAGCCCGGGGCGGGCGGGCTGCGGGTCCGCGACTTGCTGGGGTCTGCGGTGGGAACAGAGCTAAAGAGGGGTGAAAGCTTCTCCAAGCTGAACGGCCCCAGCTCTCCCAGCCTGTCCTCGTAGGGGAGGTGCTCCAGCTCTCTGAGCATCCTCGTGGCCTCCTCTGGACTCTTCTTCAGGGCTGCTCCCAAGCCATTCTCCGCCCAGCCTGTGTCTGTGCTTGGGATTGCCCCGACCCAGGTGCAGGACCTTGCACTGGGCTTTGTTGAACTTCACGAGGTTGGCATGGGCCCACCTCTCCAGCCTGTCCAGGTCCCTCTGGATGGCATCCCTTCCCTCTGCCGTGTCGACTGCACCACACAGCTTGGCATCATCTGCAAACTTGCTGAGGGTGCCCTCGATCCCACTGTCCATGTCACCGACAAAGATGGGAAACAGCACCGGTCCCAGCACCGATCCCTGAGGAACACCACTCGTCACTGGTCTCCATTGGGACACGGAGCCATTGACCGCAGCTCTCTGAGTGCGGCCATCCAGCCAGCTCCTTACCCAGCGAGTGGTTCCTCCATCAAACCCATATTGATCCAGTTCATCAACCAGGATGTCGTGCAGGGACGGTGTCAAACACCTTGCAGAGGTCCAGGTAGATGACATCAGTTGCTCTCCCTTTATCCACTGATGCTGTGACTCCATCATAGAAGGCCACCAGGTTTGTCAGGCACGATTTGCCCTTGGTGAAGCCATGTTGGTTACCACCAGTCACCTCATCTCGATTTTCCATGTGCCTCAGTAGAGCCTTCAGGAGGATCTGCTCCATGATCCTGCCAGACACCGAGGTGAGACTGACCGGCCTGTAGTTTCCAGGATCTTCCTTTTTTCCCTTCATGAACATGGGGGTTATGTTCCCACTCAGTGGGAACTCCGCCAGACTGCCATCTCCCTGGTTCAGTCCGCGCCATTTCCCCAGGGCTGGCTGCGGGGCTGTGGGTGGAAGCAGCTCTGCCCTGTGGGTGTATCTGGCACGGCCCCGCTGCCCTGCCGATCCCTCCTGGCAGCTCCCAACAAGTAGCTGCACCTTCTGCTTTGTAGCCTGCAGGTGGGCAGGGCGTGAAAAAGAGCGTGGAGGGAACGGGCTGGGGCACATGGGAGGAGGATTTGCTGCAAGAACCTTTCCTTTGGAGGTGCAGCATCTTCCTGTGACAGCAGAGTGAGGATCAGCAGGACTGAAGGTCGAGGCCTGGAGGTTTTGGAGAAGCAGGCCAGTACGTGCTTTGCAGTGTCACACAATCTATGCTCTGCACAATGGCATCCCACCTTGTCCTGCACAGTAGCACAGTGCAGAGCCTTCCACGCAGGCAGGCACCAGGAGAGGACGTGGGGCTGCACCCAGACGTGGTGAATTCAGGAGGAGAGACCAAGGGGATGGAGAGGAGCTCCTGCAGGAGCTGCACAGAATCACAGGGGCTGGAAGGGACCTCTGGAGATCACCAGGTCCAGCCCCCTGCTACAAGCAGGTTCCCTGCAGTAGGTTGCACAGCACAGATTGTGCTCACATCCCAGTGAGACTCACCGTGCAATGCCTCCACCCTTTTTTGGGTGGAAAAGTGTTCTCTCTGGCTGGGGCAGAGCATCATTCCTGTGCCCTAACTTCCATTTTGCATTCCCTGCAGACACACGGAGTGTTTTCCATTCTGTTAGCATCAGAGTGGGACCTGATGGCTTGCAGACTGCCTATGGGCAGGTTGCTTGTTGCTGCACAGAGCTTTTTTTTTGTTGTTTTTCTTGTAATAGATTAAAAAAAAAAGCATTGATAAGTTCTTTGTGGTGAAAAGCAGCCCTTGTATTAAGATTTGTACTGATTAAAGAAAAATCTCGCCTGAGGTTTTAATGGAAACAAATGCCTTGATGAGACTGGTGCTGATAACAAGCGTGTGCTGATGAACTGAATTAATTTCCTGCGTGATCAAAACAAGGTGCAGACGTTGTGCAGAGGGCTCTGCTCCTGCCAACACGTTTGGATGCTGAGGCTTTCTGCTCAGAGCATGACGAGGAGAGCCCGGCTGGGTGCCTGGGTGCTGCCTGTGCCCTTCCTTCCCTGGTGCCTGCAGAGTCTCCCAGCCAAGCTACAGAACCAGGAGCTGTTTGTACCCTCATCTTCCTCTGCTAATTCGTTTGCTTCTTCTTTTCCAGGGTAAATTCACGCTGTTGCGAGACAGCGGAACAGATGGCAGCTTCCTGGTGCACCACTTCCTCTCCTTCTACCTCAGAGGTGCGTGAGCATTCTTCAAGGGAGGAGTTTGCCTTCGCCTCCTCCTTGGAGGTTCCTTCTCCACAAAATGTTGCTGCAAGAGCAGGGGCTGGTTCTGCACAGCGTGTGCCGTCCTAGGATTTATGGGCCCCAGTCCTGACTTGTTCCTGGGCCTTGCTCTCTAGCCCTTAATCTCCCTGCAACTTCTTTCGTCAGCAGCGCAGCGAAGGTTGTAAATCACCTGGGCACCTGAGTGTAGTTCCTTTGTTGCTGAACATTTCATAACACACTTAAAACTGTCAGGAACAACTGACAAATAGATAAGATAGCAGGGAGTAAACAGCCAAACAAATGGAGGGGCTGGCAAGTTGCCTAATTGCTTTTCTGCTAACCTTTCACCCACGAATAACCCCTCAGCTCCTGTAGAGTGGGCACCGGGCTCGTGGGCTCCTCCATCTCTCTGTAAACCTGCTCAGACTGTACCTCCCAGCCCTGAAACTCAGCTCAGAGCTCTGTGTGTGTGGTGGGACCGAGCACATCCTGCCCCCTGCAACTGCCACCTCCTCAGCTGCAGCTTCACACATTTTTAAAAATTCAGCTCACTGCGTTGGGCAGGGTGACGCTGCAGGAAGGTGTGCACAGAGCACTGAGAGCTGTTGCGAGGGACAGCACTGCCTTTGGGGCTGATGTACTGACCCTCAGCACCATCCTGTCCTCGTCCCAGCACCCAGCTGGTGCTCGGAACATTTGGGAAGGCTCAGCTGGGGCTGCAGACCTCACAGCTTGTAACCCTGCTCTCTGAGGGGGAGGAACAGCCGCGCTGCTTTGGTTCATACCCAGACCACAAGGCCGGGTTGTCACGTGCTGGGTTTCCCAAAACCATATTCCAGAGAGGTGTCGTTGTGAAAATTGCTGGTTCTGTGTGTTTCCAGAGAAGGTAACTTGCCCTGTGAGATCCCAATCAGGGCCTTTTGGCATGACCATGGTGTCGGTAGCTCGTGTCATGGTCGGCCGTTGGCCTCCTTGCAGCTGTACCAGCAAACAATGCAGGGAGATCCCAGGGCATGAGAGAGAAAAGAGGCCTTCTATATTTTTTTATGTCATCCCTTCCTTGTTCTTTCCATTTCTTTTTAACCTAAATCCCTAAATTGGAAAACCCATAGAAAGGTGAGGACGGAAAACCCACAGCAAGGTGAGAATTGAAAGCCCAGCGATGAGCAAGCGAGGGGCTGCCCAGACCTGTCCCTCTTCAAGGCCTCTGCAGACAGATTTGTAGCCTGGCTGCTGGGATTTATGTATGTGCTTTGATAATGGCAGTTTGCAAAATTGAAGTAACAACAATGTGCCTTTTGTCTTCTCCCCCAGCTGGCTGTAAGGTTTGCTTTGTGGCCCTGGCCCAGTCCTTCAGTCACTACAACATCGTAGCGCAGAAGCTGGTAAGTCTCCTGGCACAGGCTGGTGACTGCAGGCTCAGGTAGATTCTGCTGGGTGGAAAGGAATGAGGGCAGGGAATGGGAATTGCATGGAAGCAAATACAGATCTTGATGGGGCCCATCAGGCTTGGTTCTCCTGCAGCAGGGAATGGAGAGCGTTCCCATCGTAGGAGGAATGATACGGGACAAAAACCTTCTTCTGGAGGAGGCTCACTGCCCCACCAGGCTCTGCCCTGCTTGCTTACTTTACAATTAGAAAAGTTCTGTGGCTTCCAACCCTCCCCAGACAAGCCCAGACTGGTGGGTGCAGTTTCAGTAGCGCTCGGAGGAGAAAAGCCCTGTGCTTGCGTCCAGGTCAATCAGAACGATGCCTGTGTGCTGCTTTTGGCCTCAGGAGAAAGCTTTGAGCCATCTGAGGAGCCACAAGCACCAATTTCCTTCCCATGGCGAGTCAGGCAACGATTATGTGTACCACAACATGAGGAAACTAAAAAACCAAGGAGGCAAGGTCACTCCTAGTGCCAGCAAACCCCTCTCTGCTCTGGATTCAAACCGCACCTCTTGGCTTCTTTCAAGTGCTCCCTGGAAATGCTCTGGGTGTGAAGTCCAGGTGTCCTCCCAGAGCTGAAGGGATGAGGGGTTGTGTTGAACCTCCCCACTCTGTTCACTGGGAATCTCTGCAGTGCTTCTGCCTTATAAAGATGCTCAGGTGTTGGAGAGCCAGGTGTATTCCCCACTGTAAATGTGGGATGAGTTTTGGTACTTGATAAACATCTGGTTTTATTTTTAATACTCAGTTCTCACCTTCTTTTCAAAGGAGGTAAATGGTCTGAAGGCTCAGGTGTAGATTAAATAAAATGGACTGAGCAAACAGAGCACTTTGCTGCGAAGCTTTAACTCTCAGCCGGATTCTGAGCGTGCATTTCCCCTGCAGAGCTCTGAGCAAACCTGGCTCTGCGGGCACTGAGCAGCTCTGGCCTTGGTGTGGCAGAGAGGAGGAAGCCTGGGGAGAAATGTGCGAAGTGGGACAGGAAAAAAGGGCCACGGTGGTCAGTGTAGGTGGGAGATAGCTGCTCACTATGGGAACCTTGGCTGCTCTAACAGCAGAATGATGTTTGTCGCTGTGTTTCTTCATGTGGTGAAATTTCCCAGCCCACAGCTGGAGTGTGTGCTTTTAATAGGTGGTGGTGTCATCGCTCTCGTGGGAGACTCTGAGAAGGGAGAGAACATGAGGATTAGCTGGAGCACACATGCAGTGCAAATCAAAATGATTTGCTGTCTGATGCTTCCAACAAGAAGATTGCTGCTGTGAAGGAGGTGATCAGAACAGTGCGGATCGCTCGGGGGAGTTAAGGGAAGGGATTACATTTGCCTACAGAACTGAGCTGCCCCTGTGCTGTTGGTTTCGGGTCTCTGAGTCAGTCCTGCAGTGTAATAACTGCACAGCTGTCCGTGTGCTTGGTTGGTGTGAATTCTTCCTAAGCTCTGAGCAGGCTGGAAGTGCCCAAGGCCGGGCTGGATGGGGCTGTGGGAGGTGTCACTGCGCATGGCAGGGGTTGGGGCTGGGTAGGTCCCTTCCAACCAAACCATTCTGTCATTCTAAATGTGACCCTTTTCCACCACAGTGCCCACAGATTTCAGTACGAGCTGAACCTGGAGGTGGTTATCAGAGGCTGGAAAGAGTGCTCTGACCTCCCCAGGACGTGCTGCTGAAGGATGGTGGGGGCTTTATGGTGTTATTCTGTGGTCCTGTAGCACCTGATGGTATTTGCTGCTTCCCCACAGTCCAGAAGCAGCCCCTGACAGCTTAGCTAAATGCAGTGACTTATTTTTACTTGCAGGAAGAGGTTTTTGTGCCTGTGCTGCCTCCCAGTACTGTCTTCACACTTTCTTTTATGCAAATCTCACCCGTCGTGAGGATCCACACTCAGTTTTAAGGGGCAGTTGATGTTATTTGTCACGACCTTCTAGAGCACCGCAGCAGGGCTAACGGCACGGGGGCAGCTTGCCAGGTCGGTGCTCCCACCCTCACTTGTCCAAGGTTGGGTTTTTTTGAAAGAAAAAAACATTTTTATCCCCATTTGGCCTCCTTCTTGCCTGCTCCCCCATTCCCTGCCGTGGTGCTGAGGTCATGGACCAGAGGACGTTGCCTGTCCCCCCTGGTGTCCCCGCAGGTCCATGTGCTGGAGAAGAGACCTTGGCCGAGCGCCCGGTCGCAGCTTGTCGCACTTTGTCCCACGGTGCTGTTGGCTCTGGGAGTTAATGGAGCTGCCTCACATGCTCCATTACTAGTTCTCTCCTGCAAATATTTTGCTTTCCATTAGGAACTGGCCAGCAGCAAGCAACAGGTTTGGTTTCAAGGAACGTCACGGCTGCAGGCCGGTGGGACGCGGTGCTGCCTGCCCGACAGCATCGCGTGCTCCACAGCTGAGCCGCATTGTGAAGCTCTCAGCCCCCAGTGTCCCCAGCCTGCCACCTCGGAGGCATTTCTGGGCTGGATCGATGAGTGACAGATTGCCAGAGATAATGGCTGTGTGATAACGGAGCGCGGTGCTGCGAGATAATGAGAGCTTTCAAGGTTGGTAACACACACTGCTCTGCGGCACTGTGCCCCTGCAGCAAGGACATTCCAGGGCCTCTAAGCCTGCCAGCACTCAGGCAGGTGCTGTTGGCTGTTCTAGGTGCTATTTCCATCATCTTTAAGCTGTCCTGGGGCTTTTCTCCGTTGTCAGTGCTGTCCCAGCACTGAGCTGCTGGGTGTTTCAAAGCTGCTGGGTATTTTTTTGCTGCTTTACATGAGAAACAGCTGATGGGGGGGGCTGGAACTAGGTGGTCTGTAAGGTCCCTTCCGAGGACTTAGAGTCTGTCTGAAGAACACAGTTTGCCTGGGCACAAAGCAAAACGAAAATCCATTTCTGAACGATTGACATTGAGGATGACTTCAGACACTGCTCTCACCAAGCAATTAAGCAAGAGCCCAGGCCCCGTGGACTCCTGAAATTCAGGGTTGTGGATCTGCCCTGCAGCTCAGCCCTGTGTTGTGGCTCGCCAGGTATTTCCCAGCTGCCCCACATTCCTGCTGCATAAAGGTTCTTCTGTCCTTGGCGAAGAACTTTGCCATGGTGCGAGCTTGCGATTGCCTAAGAGGTTTGTCTTAGCTCTCTGCTCCTGCCCTGCCTTCCTCTGGGGTTTGAGTGAGTAACTGTCACCTGCAGAAGCTGGGTCTGAAGCCCACACCACCTCTGCTGGACGCTGGGCTGGTGCAGGTGCCGTGGTGGGGAGAGCAAAGGGCCCCACAGGCACTGCATGAGCGTCTCCTCTGTGGGAATTTACTGCTGCCGTTGTGCCTGGGAGAAAGAAAGAAGAGATGACAACATGGCTTAGGTGAGGTGAGCGTGATGCAAGAGGAAACAGTTCCTGGTTGATGCTGTTCCTTGAGATAGTGCTGGAAAACAAAAGGGGAAAGTCCCAGAGTGCCTCGCCCGAGGTGATGCTTTCAGCCAGAGCTTGTGTGGCTGGTGGGGCCCATTTCTTCCCAGCAGCATGTGTGGAGGACCAGGAAACAAAGGCAAACTTGAGGCTGAATCTGTCATTCCTCCAGTCAGCACTGAACATGTGGCCACTGATAAGCCTTGCAGGAGCTCAGGGTTAATCTTCCTGGAAGGGGCCTCTGCCTTATCTGCTCAGAGCTTCTCTCTCCTGGGGTCCTGGTGTGGAAATGCCGTGCTCCCAAAGCAGCCCCATGTAGGGTTACAGCATTGATTGGGTGTCTAAGTTGTGGCTTTCCAATCTATTTAAAAAAAAAGGAGTAGGTGAAGTGTTGGCACTTAAATGTTGATGTCAGAGTAATGGGGGTCTGGCAGGTGGGATGGGAATCGGGAGCAGAAGTGGGCACGTGGCTCTGCTGCGTTTCCCTCTCATGTGGGAGCAAAGAGCGGTGCCGTGGGGACTGAGAAACACTTGGAAACCCTCCGAGGTCTTTACAAAAGGAGCTGCTGGGGTGGTGCCAAGCACAGTGCTCTGCCCAGCCGTGCTCCAGCTCCTGGGGAAGAGCAGCTGAGAGCCTTCCCCTGGCTGGGCCACATCAAGTGTTCCTGTCCTCCCAGCAAGACTGCTTAGGAAATAAGCAAAAATCTGTGTTTTCTGTGTTGCTTAAAGAGTTGAAAGGCAGTGGTGCTGCTGGTGTGTGCCTCTTCCAGCTTTGAGGCAGAAGCCAGTCCCAGTGTAAGGAGAGGGCTCCAGGACCTCTATGAGGAATGGTTGAGGGAGCCTGGAAGAGGCTCAGGGGAACCTCACTGCAGCCTTCCAGGACTTAGAGGGAGCTTATAAACAGGAGGGGGAGGGTCTGATGGTGATAGGGCAAGTGGGAATGGCTTTAAACTAAAAGAGGGGAGGGTTAGGTCAGAGGTGAGGAGGAAATTCTGTACCCAGAGGGGGTGAGGCCCTGGCCCAGGCTGCCCAGAGAGCTGTGGGTGCCCCATCCCTGGAGGTACCCAAGGCCATGGATGGTCCCTGGGCAGCCTGAGCTGGGGAGGCACCCAGCTCAGGGCAGAGGTGAGACTGGGGGGGCTGTAAGGTCCTTTCCAATCCAACCATGCTGTGATTCCATGGTTCTGTGATCTTTAAGGACTCTTCCAACCCAAGCCTCTATGGTTCTAATGATCTTTAAGGACCTTTCCAACCCAAGCCATTCTGTAGTTCTGTGATCTTTAAGATCCCTTCCAACCTAAGCCATGCTGTGATTCCATGTCTCTGTGATCTTGAAGGTTCCTTCCAACCCAAGCCATGCTGTGATCCTATGACTCTGCCTTGCCTCTGCTCCTGACCAGCCCTGCTGAGCCACGCTCTACGCAGGGATACAGAACCTCAGCCACCAGCAGGGATTCTTCTTCCAGGGGATGTGCAGACTACTCTCTCAGGATCCCTGTTTCTGGTTCCTGGCCTCTGGCTCACCATTTCTGCCTCTTGAGCAATCCTGCATTGAGCTAAAGCTTCCTGAGCTCTTTGTAAGCCATCTGTCTCGCCATCTTGGCCAGCTACCTGCTGCCTTGCACAACAACCCCAATTTCCAGAGGCTTTGTGCTAACACTCCCCAGCTCCATTTTAAGAGATTTCAGTCCCATTGTGAAACGTGGGAAGCCACCCACACTGCACAGCCAAGTGAACGCGCACCTCTTCCCGCAGGGAAATGAGCAGTTTGACCGAGGTGGGTGTGCGTGACGTATCTTTATGATTACACAAAGTATGAAATTTTCTCCTAAAATACGGACTGATGCAGTTACCAGTAAGCTGAGGAGCTGCAGAATTGCCAAAAGTCACCCTTGATAAAAAAGGGAGGACGGGCTAGTTCATGAACTGCGTCTCCATTAGGGTCTCCAGTTGGGGTCTCCTGTTGGGTTCTCCAGTTGGGATGTCCAGCTGAGGTCTCCACTTGGGATGTCCACTTGGGACCTCCTGTTGGCTTCTCCAGTTGGGATCTCCACTTGGGATGTCCACTTGGGACCTCCTGTTGGCTTCTCCAGTTGGGATCCCCAGTTGGGATGTCCACTTGGGACCTCCTGTTGGCTTCTCCAGTTGGGATCCCCAGTTGGGATGTCCACTTGGGACCTCCTGTTGGCTTCTCCAGTTGGGATCCCCAGTTGGGATGTCCACTTGGGACCTCCTGTTGGCTTCTCCAGTTGGGATCCCCAGTTGGGATGTCCACTTGGGACCTCCTGTTGGGTTCTCCGGTTGGGGTCTCCACTTGGATTCTCCAGTTGCGACATTCTGCATGTATCTGCTGCAGCTCTGCCAGGGCTTTCTCCGTTGGCACTGCTGGGAGCTGGATGTGCCCAGCACATGCCTCTCAAGGTTGCCCTTGTTGTAAAGGAGAAAATCTTGGCTGGAGTTCACGTTGTGGCCCCAGGTGGGTGCTCGTGGTTCTTCTCCCTTCTCCAAAGGGCTGAGGCTGCTTCCTGGAGGGGCCACGCTGCCCAGTGCTGTGCCCTGGCCTCCTCCAGTCCATGTCTCGCTGGTGTGTGTGGGTTGAGCTGAGGAACTCCCAGTGCCAGGGCATTGGTATTGCCACAGTGATGATGTGAAGGTAGTGAAAACCATCCGCTTTCACCTGCCAAGAAGGGAAGGTGAAGAAATTGCTCCCTGCTAATACCCCATACCTACGTTCTCCCTGACTCTGGGTAGGAATTTTTCTCCCATGCTGGGCAGCAACGATGCTGCCATCTTCCCAGGAGCGATTCCAGCTCCTGTGAGCCCCCCAGATCACAGTGATTTTTTCCTCCTAGCAGAATAAAGGAACAGCAATGTCTCCACCAGCATGGGCAGCAGAACTCCCTTGTTACAGCCACTGAGGCGGTGACTTTATCAGCACATTTCGATAAGACTCGATAAAAATGGGCTGTTGGTCCTCTTGGTTCTGTTTGCATCCTTCCTCCAACGCTGTTTGCTCTGCACCATCATGTTTTCCTCTCTCCAGGGAGTCAGCCTGACAGCTGCCAAGGAACGGGGACAGCTTGTCTTTTTGGAAGGCCTCAAGTCCTGCCTTGACCTCTTGTTCGGGGAGGAGGAGCAGTCAGGACAGCCCAGTCCTCTTCGGTTTATAAGGTAAACGTGGTTCTGCTGGGGCTGAGCAGGGTCCCCATGCGGAGCATTTCTCCTCTGGTCCCCCCATCATATCTCCTGCCCCTATAACCAACACAGTGCAGCCTGGGCTGAGCCCAGGCTCCCTCTGAGCTTCCCTCCAGGGCCCAAGGGCTCAGCAGCGTGCACTGCGCTGGGACACGGCAGAGAAGGGAACTGTGCACTGTGCCTGCCCTGCCCTGCCTCTCCCTGCTGCTCAGAGAGGGCTTCTGTCCCCCTTCTCCAGCATTTTGGGGCAACTTCTGCTCCCATCTTCATTGCTAACCGTGTTACAGGTCTAGAGAAAATTTATTTCAGCTCTCAACAGGTTTGTGGCAGATAAAAGTCCATCCAAGCAGTGCTGCTTTAGCCATACTGGCTCTCATTTTTGTTCCCACACACTTCCCCATGCCCCTGACAGTTTGATAAAACTGTATAAAACCCAGCATGGCGGAGGGAAGTTGCTCCATCCTGTAATGCAGGAACAACAGGACACGTGCAAAGCAAACACAGTGACCTTTGTGCCCTGTCCCTCGCTGCCGTGGGATGGTGGGCGTGCAGAAAGCTGCTGTGGGGTCGGTGTGTGGGGCAGCAAAATGCACTGCGAGCTGTTAGCTTGGAGGGTGACCACCTCTGGGGAGGGACATTCTGGAGGAGAGACCCAGGGCAGGAGCAAAACCTCACAAAGCCCCGTGCTGTGGGACCCCACAGCCCTTTGGGTTGGGGTGTGTGGGTGTTGCTGCAGCGTGGCAGGGTCCCCAGAGCAGGGCATGAGGGTTTCACTGTGCACGTGCAAGTGAGGAGCATGGGCTGTAGGGGAGCTCTGGATCTGGGAGATTTAGATTTGATATTAGGAGGGGATTCTTTACTCAGAAAGCAGTGAGGCCCTGGCACTGCCCAGAGCTGTGGGTGCCCCATCCCTGGAGGTGCCCAAGGCCATGGATGGGCCCTGGGCAGCCTGAGCTGGTGGGGGGCACCCAGCCCACAGCAGGGGTTGGGCTTGGTTGGGCTTTAAGATCCCTTCCAACTCAAACTGTGCTGGGATTCTGTGATTCCACGGTGGCTGTGACAGCAGTGGGGACAGCAGGGGTGCTGCAGGCTGGCGTTGTCCTCGTTGGCTCAGTGAGGCTCACTGGGACACCCCGGTGGGCACAGCCCCCTCCAGACCTCCTCTTTCCCTTCCAGTGGGAGCGTTTCCAACCTCAAAGATTTGTTTGACTTCATCCACACGTCCCTGACACCCACTGACGGCGACTCCTGGAAGGGCCGGGTGCTGCTGGTGGACGACCTCAGCGTGCTGCTCAGCCTGGGGGCCACGCCGGTGGCCGTCATGGACCTCATGCACTACTGCAGAGTGGTGGTGTGCTCCCAGCTCAAGGTACCGCTCCCCCCAGCACACAGAGCTCCCACAGCAAAGCCTGGCTTTCTCTTCATCCCCCTGTGCACAATAGGATTTCAAAGGGCTTTGTCTCTGCAGGAAGTTCCAGTCCTTACTCCTGGGGGTTTGCAGCAGTCCCCTGGGTGCCCTTTGCAGTTGGTTTCCCAGGAGGTGCTGTGCACAGAAGGGCTTTCTCTGCCCCTGATCCGTGAACAGAGCTTTGGGCTGTGACATTGTGCTGTGCAGAGCTGTGGCTCTGCTGAGCTCTCAGCTCACACTGCTCTTGGTGTGCATGCAGGAAGGAAACATCACAAAGGTGACGAGGGGCTGATGAATGCCAGGGGACAGAGATGAAGATCTGCTCAGCTCCTGGAGGTGGAGGGGATGTCTCCCTGCTCTGTGGTTCTGCTGCACATTGCACCAGCTCCTTTCTAAGGGCGTGTGGCAATGTGGCAACTCTGCAACCATCTCCCTAGCCCTGTCCTCCAGCCAAAAATCATTCACCACATCCAGCCTTTGCTATTTACGCTGCAGCCCTCCACCCCGGCCACTTCTCTCTTTGCTGGAGTGAGAAATGAAAGTAGATGGTGTCAGGTTTTGTTATCCTGCACTTCACATGTAGCCAGGGTATTTGCGCTGCAAATGCTGACAAGGGATGTTCTGCTTGCTGGGGAATATTTACCACCAAAGCAGCTAAAAAAAAAAAAATCACACTAACACGTTTCTATTTCTGTCTAAGATGTTCCGAAGCTTTAAAGTACATTTTAATGGATGGAGAATTTGATGTTATTTTCAGTCCTTGGTGAGCTGCCTGGCCTGAGGCTCCTGGGAGGCGTTGGGATGGAGCTGGTGTTGCACTGGGGAGCGATTTGGGGAAGGCTGGAGCAGCACAGCTCCGGCTGCGGCCGCTCCGCTGTGTCTGTCGTTAGCTGTTGTGAACTCATCCAGGGAGCTGCCATTCACACAGCCTGACAGACAGCTTTAACGAGGCAGCTGTCTGGGAACAAAGGCTCTGTGTATTTCTGGCCACTGATACACACGTGTATATCTATATCTATATATCTGTATATCTGTATCTATATCTATACAGCAAGCTGTCTCAGAGATGTATATAGAGAGTTGGGGCTGTTCAGCCTGGAGAAGAGAAGGCTGCGGGGGGCCCTGATAGCAGCCTTCCAGGACCTGAAGGGGCCCACAGGAAAGCTGGGGAGGGGCTTTTTACAAGGATAGGTAATGACAGGACAAGGGGTAACGGCTATAAACAGGAAGAGGGTAGATTTAGAGGAGATCTAAGGAGGAAATTCTTCCCTGTGAGGGTGGTGAGGCACTGGGACAGGTTGCCCAGAGAAGCTGTGGCGGCCCCCTCCCTGGCAGTGTTCAAGGCGGGGCTGGATGGGGCTTTGGGCAGCCTGGTCTGGTGGGAGGGGTCCTTGCCCATGGCAGGGGGTTGGAACAAGGTGATCTCTAAGGTCCCTTCCAACCTGCACCATTCTGTGACTCTATGATTCTATACACCTCCAACAAAGCCAAGTGCAAGGTGATGCACTGGGGGCAGTCCCAGGTATGGGTGCAGATTGGGAAAAGAGCTCCTTGCGAGCAGCCCCAAGGAGGAGGACTTGGGGGTGGGTCCTGGTGGCTGAAAGCTGCCCGCAGTGTGTGCTTGCAGCCTGGAAGGCCAAGGAAGTGTCTGTTAAAGTCCCTTCCAACCCAACCCTTCTGTGATTCTCTGATGTATGTCTTGTTTATTTTCCTACTGGACTTCAGAACCAGCTGGCATGCTGGCAAGTGTCCAGGTGGCTTCATTAGCAGGGCATTTGGGCAAGCTCCTGCTGCTCCCTCCTCATCCTCACCCAGAGCCAGCGAGGGGCTCAGCTCTGTCCGCCGCTCTCCTTCCAGGGGAACGTCGTGGTGCTGGTTCACGGCAGCGAGGATTCGGAGGACAAGGAGAACCAGCTGCTGGTGACCTCCCTGTGTCACCACAGCAACCTGATCCTGCAGGTGGAGGGGCTGCCCACCGGCTTCTGCAAGGAAGTTCACGGGGAGGTAACGCACAGCACGGGGCTGGGAGGTGGCACCTGGCAATGGCACACACAATGTCACGTGTAACACTGTCTGGGGGCCCAGGGGGGGCTGAGACACTTTGTCTGCCTTGCAGGATGCTCTGCCACCCCTACAGCCCAGGATTAGCCTGGTCTGCAGCGTGGCTGAGGGCTAAAGGAACCTGCAGGGACACCCAGGCTCTTTGAGGATTTCTTTGGGGACGTTTCAGTGACATCCTGCCACCTGCAGACTTCCCATTCCTGGAGGGTGGAAGGGGTTTATACAGCAGCTGCAGTGCAGGCTGTGTCCTGCACCAAGGTGGTGGCAAAGGAATAATGTCTAGAGAAGCTTCCCCAAACCATCATGTGCGGGGGTCCCAGCCTGGCCTGCAGTGATTTCTCCTGGCCTGGAGGAGCAGCTGGGGGCTGGGTGCTGCTGGCCCCCAGTTAGGGGCTGCCACCAAGGCTGTGACTGCCTACAGGCACTGTGTGGTGGATTTTGGCACAGTGGCGTTGAGGGGCAAGTGGTGAAGATGCTGTGACAGGGGCAGCCCAAAGGATGACATTCCTGTTCTTTTCCCTTTGCAGATTAAAATAATTAAGAGACTGTCCTTGGAGTCAACGGAGCAGGATGTCACCCAGATCTACCAGTACAAGGTCCAGGACAAGAACGTCACCTTTTTTGCTAGAGGGCTGTCAGCTGCTGTCCTGTGATGCAGCCATACCACGCAGTACCTATAGACTGGTACCTATAGACTGCTACCTATAGATTGGACGTGCTGCAAAACCAGCACCTTCAGGAGCTGTGCAGCACACTGGCCTAGGAGGAAAGCTTAAAATCATCTCAGACTACACGCAAACGAGTGCCTCAGCACGCCAAGAGCTTGCTGCTTGTCCTCCCACCCTCTTCTCAGCCCACACGGCCACGAAGAGCACCAAACTCTTACCAGGATGTCCCTTAGAGCATGTAAATACAAGCAGGGGGCATGCCTCGAGGGCTGGGCATGCCTCACCTTTTCCTTTCCGGTTGGGGATGGCAGTGCCAGGTGCTGCGTGGAGGCATCGCCCCACCCTGGCATTTAAAGAGATGACACAGAGAGGGCGGAGGCAGGGATGGCTTGGGAGCGTGTCACAATCCTTACCTTTCTCCCAGCTCTGGCATGGAAGAGATTTGCTCCACTCCCAGTTGGAGCAGAATTAAAAAATGTGCAGTTCTGTGGATTGCCTTGCTGATGTCAGACTTGGAGGCTGCCTGCCTCGGTTGCCTCCTTGCTTTTTGTTCCTTTCCCCCTTTTCACATAAAACTGCTGTGCCCACGTGTGTCTTCAGTGTGTGACTTCCCAAACTCATCCCTGGGCAGGTGACAGACACTTGTACACAAACCTGCATCCATCACTGCGTCCAGATCCCGACTACCAACGCTTCGTGACCTCCTGGTTCCTGTCCTGCAGTGTTGCTGTGGGCTGATGGTCGCTCTGTTTTATTAGAGAAAGGACACAGGCGTGATGTAATGTTCTGCAGCAGGTTGTTAGGAGCATCCTGTGAGGGTGCTGATGTGTTGGGATGGAGCTCGGGCTCTGCTCTGGAAGGACCATGGGAATGGCCCCGTTGGGTCCTTGGTGGCACGGGGGCAGGATGTGGCTGCTGAGTGCTGGGGAATGGGGCCATGCATGTGCCTGAGGATGAGGAGAGCCTGCCTCATCATCACCACTGCTTAAATCCACCTGGAATGGGCATGTGATGCTGTCCCACGGAAGCAGTACCTGTGCCATCAGCTTGTCTCCTCTGAAAGTGGAATGGGGACAACGCTGTGCTGCTGCTCGTGGCTTTTGCTTCTTTCTGCACTCATTTCTGTGCTCAGCATGGGTAGCACCGAGGTCTGCAGCACAGCAGAGGCTGCAGGAAGCTGTGGTTGGCTCCCAGGTGTCCCCCAGCAGCACCACAAGTCCCCAGGCTCTGGGCTGTTGTCCCAGCAGTGCCATGCCCTGATGAGGGTCGGGGTGACACCGTTCTGTACCAGCTGCTCTTTGGGAGCTGTTTCCTTGCTCCAGTGCCTGCAGCAAGAAGTGCTGGGATGCACAGTGCTTTGCAGGAGGACTGAGCCCGGCGTTTCCCACCTCCCTGCCCTTGGGATGCTCTGCAGAGCCAAGGCTGCTGGGCATGCCCATGGCCGAGCTGAGACCTTGCACCGCAGCTGAGGCTGCGTGGAAGGGGATGCAAGGGGAGAACACCGCGGCCTTGCACGGGGACAGCCAACAGCTGCGTGCCCAGGGTCACTGCTGCTCGCAGCTTTGTTCCCGAGCCAGGGCTGTGCTTGTGCAATACCGATGAACTGAGGGGGGCTCGGCCGAGGTCTGTGCTCCCTGCGGTCTCTGTTCGCTCGGCCTTGGCCGGGCAGCAGCGGTTCCAGCGCGACGTGCACGATGCAGCACAGCTCCCTTCTGCAGAAGCACAGCCCTAAGTACATCAGCTCCTGAACCCGGCTGCGCTACCCACGGGGCTCCCACTGCCCGATCCATCCCCAGACTTCCATTCTGCAGAGTCCTTCCCTCTCCCCTCCCGCTCTGCTCTTCCTCTTCCCCCGGCGCTGCCCCGGCCCCGGGGCCGCGGTTCCCCCCTATCCCCACCGCTGCTCCACGTGCTCCCTGCGCGCCGCTTCCGCGCTGTCACGTGACTCCCGTCAGCCCCGCCCAGAGCGGGCGTGTCCAGGCGCCAAGGGAGGCGTGGCTTCAGTCAGAGGGCGTGGCTACGCGCAGCGAGGGCGTGGCACAGCCCTCAGGGGGCGTGGCCACAGGGGTCGCGCGCGTGCGCACTTGCACCCGGCGACGGCGCGTAGTGAGAGGGCGCGTGCGCGCGCGTGAGGGGGAGCCGCTCTCTCTACCGCCCCCTTTTCTCCCACATTTTTTTTTTTTCTCCTCAGGGAATCGCTCCCCGCTGCTTTTTCTGCTCTTTTTTTTTTTTTTTCGGAGGACCGGAGCGGGGAGGCCCCTCCGGGTCAGGGCGGGGCCCGGCTCCCCCCGCCCCCTCCGCTCCTTGGGTTCCTGCGCGGCGCGGAGCGGAGCGGAGCCTCCCGCGGGCGCGGAGGGGCTGAGGTGAGGCCCGGCGGGCGCCGAGGGGAAATGGGGGGGACCGGGAGGCTGTGGGGGCTGTGGTGGGCGCTGGGAGAGCAAAGATTCAATTTTCCGTTAAAAGATGTCTTTTGGGTTAATTTTTTTACTCGGGGTATCGCCCCGGTTTGGTTTNTTCCCTCTGTGTGGTTTTGGGGTCTCCTCTGAGTAACGCTGTGGGGTTTGGTGGCACCTCTGGAGGTCCCCGACTCTCTGTGTGGCTTTGGGGACTCCTCTGGGTGACACCCTGGGGCTTGGTGGCCCTCTCAGGGGGTCCCTGACCCTCTGTGTGGCTTTGGGGTCTCCTTTTGGTGGTGCCATGGAATTTGGTGACACTCTGAGTAGGTCCCCATCCCTCTGTGTGGCTCTGGGGACTCCTCTGGTTGGCACTGTGGAGTTTGGTGGCACCTCAAGTGGTCCCCCACCCTCTGTGTGGCTTTGGGATCTCTTCTTGGTGACACCCTGGGATTTGGTGGTATCCTTACTGGGTCCCATCCCTCTGTGTGGCTCTGGGGACTTTGGGGTCTCCTTTTGATGGTGCCATGAGGTTTGGTGGCACCTCAGGATGTCCCCATCCCTCTGTGTGGCTTTGGGGACTTTGGGGTCTCCTTAGGTGGTGCCCCCTCAGGATGTCCCCAACCCTCTGCGTGGCTTTGGGGTCTCCTCTGGGTGGCACTGTGGGATTTGGTGGCACCTCAGGATGTCACCATCCCTCTGCATGGCTTTGGGGTCTCCTTCTGGTGGTGCCTTGGGATTTGGGGGCTTTCTCAGGGGGTCTCTGTCCCTCTGCGTGGCTTTGGGGTCTCCTCTGAGTGACACCCTGGGGTTTGGTGGCACCTCAGGATGTCCCCATCCCTCTGTGTGGCTTTGGGGCACTCTGCTGTGCTTCCACCGAATCAGCCCCGCGCAATGTTCCCGGTTACACAGCGCGGTGCTGTGCTGCTTGCCTTCCCAAACACATTTATACGTACAAATATCACGGAACAGCAAAGAACCATCCGGTTTTTCTTCTCCTTGGAAACGTTAAAATAACTGTTGAGGTGCCAGATCTCAGTGAGAGGGACGTTTTCTCTGCAGACAGCCGTGGAGTTGCTCGGTGTTGGTTTTTTTTGGGGGGTTGCCAGGCCGCTCTGTTGTTACAGCTCTCAGAGCTGTGCATGGAGAAGTCATTTTTCTCCAGTGAGCAAAAGTATTAAACTTTGCAATAAGTGCAGCGTGGGGAATGCAGCGTTCACCTGTCTGCAGTGGGTGCAGGGGGATGGCAGCGTGGTTGGCTGCCCTCCCACCTGCTGCTGCCTTCCCTCTTGGCGTCCCATCCTTGTCTGGTGGAGAAAGGAAGAACCAGAGAATCCTTCCAGGTTGAAAAAGACCTCTGAAAACATCCAGGTGTTAAGGAGTGTAAGGAAATCCTGCGGTAGCTCAACCCTCTGTCTCAAAATCTGAGCTTTTGTGTCCCCAGGTGACCGCTGGCGTTTCGGGATGGCCGATGCCTTCTCTGCAGACCTGGATTCCCTTGGGAAGAAAGCGCAATCCTGAGGCTGCTGCCAGCTGGACAGTGAGTGACAGCCCAAGGGGGGAGTGGTGGTGAATGGGCGAGGGGGAGGAGGGTTCGTCTCTCTGGTTAAAAACTGAATGAATCTCCTGTGCAGCATTGTGATAAAGATGCCGTGGGAATAATGGCTGGTCTGTTCTCCAAGACAATGTTCAAGTCAGGCTCTGAGCCTTGTTATCTGACAAAGGAGTTCTGGGATTGTTCCACTCTTGGGTTGGCAAACTGTGAAGCTCTTTCTACCCTGCGTTTTGAGTTGTTGATTATTAGAAAGAAAAATATTTAGTCCTGCGTGATGCTGGAGATAACAAGGAGCTCCCTTTGTCAGATGCTGACGGTCCCTAGCTCGGTGATTCGGGCTCGCCAAGCGTTTGGAACCTGCTGAAAGCCAATCCCAGGCCAGTGAGTCACCTTACATTCCCTGGTGCCTCCTCAGATAAGAGCACACTTATCTTTTTATCATGGAAACTGTTCTGATTAATGTTTTTTGTGGCTTTATTTTTTGTTTTTTTTGTGGGGAACGATGCAGGGAAATGCACGCTGAAGTTGTTCATTTCTGCTTCCTGCTTCGTAGACCCTGTGGTCAGAGCAGTGCTCGGTGGCTCTCTTGTTTCTGCCTCTTGGCACCCTGCCTGAGAGAGGATACCTGCTAATGAGATGGCAGGCACAGCCCACGCTTCCAGCCTTCAAGAATTCAGAATGAAAATTCCACTGAAGCTTGGGAGGTGCAGGAGGGATGTCACTCCCGTGGGGCTCTGTGGGGTTTTCTGCTTTTTCCTGCCTAACCTGGAGGCTTTAGGCACTTGTTGCACTTTTTCCTGACAGCTGTTAGAAGGTACTGATGTGGAAGACGGGAGCCAAAGTCCCACCTGAAGTGGGAAAGCTGAAGTGTGTGCTGCTGCAACATGTTGCTCAAGGAAATGATGGTGCTTGATGTGTGAACTGGGCCCGACCCAGTTCTAAATGCAGCTTCTGCCAGGGACAGCTGGGCTTGGTGAGAGGGATGTGTTGTTCATGGATGGGTGTTAGACTGAGTGGTTACACAAAGCCATTCCTGAGTGGTTTTTGGAAACTTTCTTCTGGGGAGGCAAATGCTCCAGTGTCAGCTAGGGTCTTGATTAAACCAGAAAAAGTCATCGTGCTGCTGCATCAACAGAGCTCACCAGGGCTGGCTGCTGGGTTCAGCTTGGGGGGCTGCAGGAGCAGCGATGGAAATGGTGGTGATGCTCAGTGCTGGCAGTGCAGGCTTCAGCAGAGGAGTGCTGTGAAAAAGCTCTTGCACCCCTCCTCTGCCACAGAACTGGATGGTGAAGCGTTTCCTGTGTCCAGGCATCGTGAGCCATCACCAGGTTCTCGTGCTGGCTGTTTGATGGATTTTTATCCTTTACCAGAGAAGTATTTTTCTACATTAATCACTTCAGAACTTCTGGTTTAGCTTCTTGTTTGTACGTCCTCGAACTCAGTGCTTGAAGCACAAGTGCTGTACTGGGGGAAGGCCTACAAATTTCCTGGTAGTGACAGATGAATGCAGCTGGCTGCTAAAAACCACTAACCCTCTGCCCAGGCTTGTACCTGCAGCTCATCCTGGGTGCATCCTGAGGGTGTGTGCAGGAAGGAGAAGGGACTGAACCTTTGACTGTGGCCAGTGGAGAAGTCTGCTGTAGCTGTGGATGACCTGGGCAGGGCTTCTGAAACCCCTCACCTCTGCTGCACCCGGGAGCAAGGTACTGACCTGGGTGTAAGCAGTGTGGTGGCTGCTCAGTGAACTCTGTCTCCTGGAGAACACATCTGCCTATGTTCACCTTTTAAAAACATTGCTGTCTTTCACATTTCTTTTAACAGTTCTGCAAGGTGAGGCACGCTAAGCATTCATCATGGTGAAATTCACCACGAGGTCTGAAAGTGTTTGCAGTGGGAAGTGGTATTCAGGTGTGCAGCCTGGTTCTGCTGGAGAAATAGAACTGAAGAACGTGCAGGTGGAGTCTGTAGGCCTAAGCTGATTTTTTTTTTTCTTAAATAGAGGTTGCTAAACATCAATTCTGATTTGTCCTGATTCCTTTGAACCAGCAAATGCATCCTTTGCAGTGGAAGGAGCCCCAGCTATCAATTAAAAAAAAACAAGAGATCATGCTAGTTTCAGACCCTCATTTGATGAGGTAAATGAGTAATTGCAGCTGGAGAATTTTGGAGGAAAATGGGTGAGTCTTGGATGGGTGTGTGGTGACAGTAAATGGCTGCTATGGGTATTTCTCAGTCTGATGCTACTGGAAGCCAGAATAAAGAAGGAACAGGCTAGCAGGAAGTCGTCTGAGTAAGACAATTCGAGATCTCTACTTAAAAGATGTAAAAGCTTTAGTGGGTATCTCTTTGGGAGATGGAGAATAGGTGGTGTTTGCAAAGGGGAGGGAAAAGTGAGCAGCTTGTGTAGGTGAGAGAGTGGGAAGGAGCACGGAGAGTGGCAGTCACCTGAGCATTCCAGAGCAGGCAGGGAACGGCTCGTAAGCACCCGAGGGGCTGCAGGCAGCAGGGAGCAGCAGTGCTGGTTTGTATGGGTGTTGGCTTGACAAAGAGTTCACTTCTTCCTGTGGTAAGGCAGCAGGCTTGCTTCTGGACACAGAAATAAAGCATCTCTGTGTCTTGAATTCGGTAGATTTTGATTTTTGTTGTGGTAACAATCTCATGTAGGTGAGGTTCAAGAAAATAAAATACTAAGAGGATGCTGCTGTGATGCTCCTGTTGGGAGTGCCAGTGGCTGTGCGGGGGGGTTGCTGTGGGGGCTGCAGGTTTTTGTTCAGCACTTGGGTGAATTTGGAGGTGGTGTGAAGCTGGGCAGGACTGCAGTTGTGCCCCGTGCCAGGGCTGAGCATTGAGAAATGGATTTGATAGTTAAGTGTTACCTGGGAGCAATGGGCTGCAGGCTGCCAAGGACAGTTGGGAGGCTTTGTACTCAAGCCAAAATAATCAGCTGCAGGCATTGGGATAATTAATTATGTATAATTCAGAACAAAAGGAATGTTTTCACCCATGCTGGTGGCCAATGATCTCCTGTGGGGAAAGTGAGAGGGGATGCAGAAGTTTTAAAACCAGAAAAGGTTTTGCCGGTTGTGATGCGCTCCCTCTGTTCCACCCCATGCCAGTAAAGCTTCCTTTGGTCACCCCCTGACACTGAAAGAAGTGACGTGGAGTGGTCAGCCTGGGAAGTGTGATGGGGGCAAGGTGTGCCCTGAGCTGTGTCTGGAGGAGGCTGAGGGCAGACCTAGGGAATTGCCCTTCCATGAAGGTTGGAAGAGACCTCCGAGATCAGCAAGTCCAACCATCAGCCAACCCATCCCCACCATGCTAACTCACAGAATCGTTAAGGTTGGAAGAGACCTCCAAGATCACCAAGTCCAACGACCAGCCCATGACCACCATGCCCACTCACAGAATCACAGAACCATAAAGGCTGGAAAAGACCTCTAAGAACGCCAAGTCCAACTGTCAGAGCCATCACCACCATGCCCACCCAGAGAATTATAGAGTCATTAAGGTTTGAAAAGACCTCCAAGATCACCAAGTCCAACCACCAACCCATCCCCACCATGGGCACATCTGTTCTTATGGATTCCACCGAAAGCTGCCATGCTGATGCTGAAGTGTTTCTCTTAAAGCAATTTGCATGCTTTAATGGGATGTGAGTGCTGCATGAAGGAGGTTGTGGCTCTTTATTGCTAGTCCAAAATATATATTTTACTGGGAAACTTTTCATATGCAGTGCTGAGGGTGGCTCTTGATAAAGCTTTAGTTTGAGTGATAACTGAAAGTATTCTGTTTCATATCTAAATGTTGAGCTTGATCTTGTAGAGTGGTTTAGAAAATGGCATTAATAGAAGCAGAGGACATAACAAAGACAAACTTAGTGCAGGAGCTGAAGATCTACAGGCAGGTAAATGACAATTAACGCCTGGAGCCTGTGTTATTTCTATAGAAACGAACAATCTCTGTACTTAGTTTTAAAATACAGGTTTGATGCCCCATCAGTGCGTTCCTAGAAGGAAGATAGATCCTAAAAATGATGGAAAGTGCTCTCTGTTGGTTCCTGTTTGCATCCTGGATGTAATGCTTCTCCACTGGGGTTGGGAAGGGCAATGGGATCCCCCCGTGCTGGTGCCTGGCTGCTGGGCAGGAGGACGTCGCTGCCGTGGGAGATGGGTTTGGGACTCCTGCTCATAGTGGCAAGGCACCGGTGTGTAACTGCGTGTGGGTGTTGCATCAGTCCTTGATGTTTTTAGGAGGAAGTGGTTCCCTGGCTTTGTTGCAACGCGGCCACATCGATCAACAAAAATAGGTGATGGCTCCAAAAGCGGCCGCGTGCGATGGGCTCCGCAGGAACGGGGTCGGGAGGAGAGGTCTGGTCAGGTTCGTGTCCTGGTCCTGAGCGTGGGTGCTGCTCAGTACAGGGGAAGAGCACGGACAGAAATGTTCTGGGAAGGTGGCTGAGGGAGCCAGTGGAGTGCCTTGGTGTTGTGTTTAATCATGCTCCACGTCTCTTTCTTCCCCTCCCCAGAAAAAAGAATCCAAGTTGCTTTTTTAACCCATGTGAGATGGGCAATGTCCTGGGGTAAAGATTTCCCCAGCTTAACTGTGTGTTTGTTCTGAGCCGCCGCTTTGTAGTTCTGTTTGATGCTTCTCGTGCTGGAGGAGGCAGCCCTTCCCCTGCAGCTTCCCCTCCTGCTCTGTTTTTAGAGAGAGCTGTCGTATCCACTGGCTGATAAAATCTTTTCCAGATTGAAAGCCTTCCCATATTGCTTTTGTTTTGCTTCGTGGAAGCTGCTCCCTATCTTTGCTCACCCTCGTTGACCTTTTCTGTACTTTTTTCTAATTCTGCTGGGCATCCTTTTGGAGATGAGGAGGAGGAAGAACGGCCAGCAGGACCCCAGGGTCTGGTTTGTAAGTGGCAGCAGCAAGTTTGAGATGCATTCCTGTGCATGCAGTGTTATTTTCCCCATATGCATCGCCTCAAATTCATTGGAATTAAACTTAATTGGCAGTTCTGTTGCCCAGCCTCTCGGTGGGGAGTTATTTCTGCCAGCTCTTCACTTGGCTGATGTTTGCCACCATGAAGAACAGAAAACTGAGTGTTGCTTATGTCAATATTGCACCTTTTTTCCAAGCACCTTGTGTGTTGGACAGCGCAGGACCCAGTGGGACTGATTATCTCCCTCTATTAAGGGAATCAGACACTTGTTACGATCCTTTTTTAACCTCCCCTACAATTAATTTCTGCCCACGTGCAGCTCCTCCTCCTTTATCACACAGCCCTTAGGAGTTGAGCAGCCCCTGGTAAGGACTTTTCTTGAACGTGTTGTCAGAAATTCAATTCCTTGTCAAATGAATTCAAGTGACATTTGGTTGAACTTATCTCCTGTGGCTTTCTGGGATCTCTGTTCTTCCATATCCCAGCCACCTGTTGGCCCCCCCAGACTTTCTGGCAGGCTTGCTGCTCCTTGAACCAAATTAGAATTAATTTTTAATTAGAATAATTCATTATTAGTTCTTATCCCTCTTCCCAGCTGTTCCTGAGGCTCTGTTTGACCTGCTACACAACATCCTTCTACCTAGTGTGCAAGGATTTCTTCCTCGTTTTCCTCCTTTGGACACATCTCCAGCTCTTCCCCAAATGTGTTGATGCACAATGGCCATTTCTTCTGAGCTTCCCATGGAACATCTTTAGCCTCTGTCATCTCCAAACATTTTGCCCCTCTCATTTCCCCTTAAGAATTCTTTTTAACGCTGTCTTTTAGTGTAGTCTTCATTTTTTCCTTTGCTGTTCTGCAAAGAGGTGGGTTTTTATTTTGGACTCTTATTCCTGGGAGGATACAACTTCAGTTGTCAGTGTGATTTTCAGGTGAATGCAGAGTCACTGTCCACGCCTGCTCCTCTGCATTTAGCCTGCGGGAGCTCTAAATGCGGAGCTCGTTCCAGTGGTGCTTCCATCTGATCCCATTGGGGTGGTGCCACGCATGAAGGACATCAGACCTCGTGCTAAGCACGTGACAGCTCAAAACTTTGTTCTTTTTTATTTTAATATTTTCTATTGCAACTTTTAAGGAATTGCGCTACAGCTTGGCTCTGTGTGCCCTGCCCTGATGCATCAGTGGATAAAGGGAGAGCAACCGACGTCATCTACCTGGACTTGTCAGACGCCTTGCACTGTCCCACACGACATCCTGGTTGATGAACTGGATAAATATGGGTTTGATGGAGGAACCACTCCCTGGATAAGGAACTGGCTGGATGGCTGCACTCAGAGAGCTGCAGTCAATGGCTCCATGTCCCAGTGGAGACCAGTGACGAGTGGTGTTCCTCAGGGATCGGTACTGGGACCAGTGCTGTTTCCCATCT
>WBMW01003779.1:35781-46742 GCA_013396635.1 Penelope pileata
GGGCTGGAGCACCTCCCCTACGAGGACAGGCTGAGAGAGCTGGGGCTGTTCAGCCTGGAGAAGAGAAGGCTGCTTTGGGCAACCTGGTCTGGTGGGAGGTGTCCTTGCCCATGGCAGGGGGTTGGAACAAGATGATCTCTAAGGTCCCTTCCAACCTGAACCATTCTATGTTGCTGTGTGGAGAGAGAAGCCCCAACTCCTGGGCTGAGCTGGCAGGTAAGGTGCTAGCTACAGAGCTGCCCCTGCAGCAGAACTCGTGTTGGAGGAACCTTCAGTGGACTGAACTACAACAAACTGCTGCTCATCTCACTGATGGAGGGTTCCTGGTGAAAAGTACGTTCAGTGTCAAGTTCTGAACTCATCCGTTCCCTGATAAAGTGAAGGAGTTGAATTGCCACTCTACAGTTCAGTGAAGTCTTTGATAATATGTTGATAACATTTGAAAAAGTCTTTTGGGAAGGGCCTTCTGTTTGCCATTTGCTGAAATGTTGTGTGTTCCTTGGCACTTGGGAGTTTGTCTCTTACAAAACTCCTGGCTGTTTTTAATTGCCTCATTATAACCACGACTTACGTTTACCCAAGTCAATGTCAAATTCTTGACCATAGCCAATACATTCAAAGCCAAATTCTTGACGGTAGCAAATATATTCCAAGTCAGATGCTGCAATCTGATTTTGTTTCACCTTTCTGCTTGTTTAGAGCAGGAGTTTGGTTGTTGAGTCATTGACAAATGCTTGGAAGAATCCAACATTGATTGCACTTTTAAAGTGCAATTGCAACTGATGCATTGGAATTGTGGAAAAAATTCACCTTACCTAGAAATCTGAATCCACTGGGAGGCAAAGCAGGGCTGTCTGGAGGCTGTCCAGGCCTTTTCTGGCCACGAGCTGACGCTGCTTGATGTGCTCATCACAAACCAGAACGAGCTCTGTAAACCAAGCGGGAACGTGATGCCTGTCTTGCTAGTATTGACAGTGGTGGCTTTTGAATTGTGGTTCTCAGCTTTGTGCTTCCCTGGGGTTTGAAATGGCACCTGTACCGTTTGCTTTTACAGATGAAGGAGAAACGAGCACGGAGAGGGCAAACCTGTCCAGAACTTTGCTCGGCGTAGTGCCAATATCGGGCGTTGGGTTCTCTGTGTACCAATCTCTGGATTAACACCTGTCCTCACCCATTTTTCTAACGTTATCTCCCTCCATGTTGTCTTATGCGAGGGGTGTACCAATAATTTTGCTGAAATGAGGATAAATGGGCTCCCACCGTGCTCTGAGAGGAGCTGTTCCGTGCAATCTCATTTCATTCTGCACGGTGTGTAACGGAGCAGATCATTGCTAATGGGTTGGGTTGGGTTGGGCAAGAGCTCTGTGGTCAGGAAGACAAGATTGGGAACCGTTCAGTGTGGTTGGGGAGATGCTGGTGGATGCTCCTGCCTCTGGCTGGATGCAGGCAGGGGTCAGCTTTGAAGTTCTTCCATGCTTCCTTTTGGTGCTTGTTCTTTCTGTAGCGTGTCTGTTGGCTTACGGCCCTTCTCATGGAGCATCCTGTCCCTTCATCCCTACCACTGAGTTATTTTTAATGCTCTTTGCAATATTCTGACTGTTTCAGGCAGCAAGAATGGGCACTTAACAGAACAGATGCAATTTGTTGCTGTTCTTCTGCAGAAGTTCAGTGCAGGTTCTTCTCTTGTGGCATGAAGGCCCAGAAGATGTGTTCAGGTGTGTTTGGGAGCTGATTGGGAATGCTGGCCCCTCTCTGGCAGCTGATGGCATTGGGATATGCTGATTACATGTAAAAACAGTTTATTTTTGAAACCTGATTTCAAATCTCAGTTCAGCTTTTTGGATCCCCTTTTGGCTGTGTGTGTGGAACAGGGGGGGAAGCAGCCTGGAACAAAATTTATCAGAGAGTTTCTCCGTTGTGGATAGAGAAAGCAGCCCTCTACAAAGAGCACTCAGCAGGGAGGATGCAGGTTGTGGAGCCCTGACCCCCAGACCCCCACCCTGCTCTGGCCATGGCTTTCCCAGAGGAAGCATTTGTTCCCTGTAGCCTCGGTGTCCTCTGGCAGCACAAAGTGTGTTATTCTTCTCCTGAGAACGCAAACGGAGCGTAGGAGCTCGGTGTGAGAGCCCATTGTGCAGCCTTCCTGGGAAGGAGGGTTCGTGTCCTGGGCATGCTCCTTGCTGCCCCATCTCAGCAGCCTTTGGAAGTGCTTCATCCCCAGCCCTGGCTGCAGGAGGATTTGTGCGTGGTTGGCAAGATTTGCTGCACTGGGAAGCTGGGATCCCGTGGAGCGTTCCCCTCTTTCCTCCCCTTCTCCCTTTGCTGACAGCAGGGTGCTTCAGGCTGGGACACGAGGGCAGCAGCTGGCTCCGCTCCTTTTGCTGAAGGGATCAGAAGGGTGACAGCTTCCAGCACCTCCAGGGCACAGACCAGCCAACAGAGGGAAGGAAATGTGTGGTTTTAATTTTTTTTTTTGGGGGTTGTGAGCAGTCTCACCTCGGGCCAGGCAGTGTCTCAGCAGTGTCTCTGATTTCAGTCCTTTTCAGGGGGTGTTTGTGGTGCTGAGTGAAGGAGCTGGCACGGGGATATGGGAGAATTGTTGTCCTCCGTGGGTGCTCTGTTTTGGGGCTCAGGATCTTAACTGGGCCCCAAATTGTTGTTTTTTTTCCTCATTTGGCAGCACAGCTTCAAAGCAACCTCACTTTGTGTCAGGCAGCATCAGTCCTGCTGTCCCCTCTTCCTTTGTGCCCACCTTGAAGGCAGAAGTTTCTGGCTGATCCCTCTGCAGATGGAAGGCGTTGGGAAGCCTGTGCTGGGCTGATGGGTGCTGCTAGCCCCCGGGCTTGGAGAGCAGCAGAGAGCAACCAAGGGACCTTCATCCCTCTCAGCTTTCAGTAAAGTTTCTTCTTTCCTCCCCTTTCTTTCCCCAAACACAGGAAAGCTGCTGAAATTCTGCCCTTGGCCTGAGGCTGTTCCCCTGGACCCGGTGCCACCCTCTCACGCTCGCTGTTCCCAATAGAAATGGCTGGGTGAAAATTGATGCTGGCAGTTTAGGGGTAAGGCTTTCCTCCAGGCAACGAGGTGGAGCAGAGCGTGTATTGAAGGGCAAGAAAACCCCTTTTTTTTGCCCTTGAAGCAAAAAATTGAAGGGCAAAGCAGCGATGTCCTCCCCAGCTCCCTAGCTCCACCTGTGTTTTTATGGCTAAGGTGGGATTCAGGGAAGCTTTTTTGGAAAACCTCAACGTTGTTGTTTTTTTTTTTCTCGAATATACTCAACAGGTTGCTGTTTGTAAGAAAGGAAAAAGCTTTCACACACGATAACTTTGCCTCTAAGCATGCTGTGGAGTGGTGTTGCCTGAGCTGCTGCTGTTTGCCTGCATCACCAGCATCTTCCTGCAAGAAGCAACTCTACACCCCTTCCTTTTTCTGTAAGAATTTGCAGTGAGGCAGCAAAGCAGAGCAGCCATTGGAGTTTTCCAATTTTATGATTTTATTTTGAGTTAAGCTTTGTTTGCAAAAAGGGCTTTGGATAGGAACTGTTCCTGCTTTCAACCTTTATGAGCACTGTTGTGGCACAAAGCTAAGAGAAATTTCAGGGTTGAACATGCAACCCTCAAAGACCCCAATAAGCAAATATTGGCTGTGGAACATTGAGGTTCTCTTGTTAGTGCTGATGTTTCACATCAGGTGAAGCATGTAAATGCTGCATCTTCCTCTTTGCATTTGGTAGAAGCTGCTCCAGCATGGTGCTAACAAGCAGGGTCGCTGGCAGAAGGCTGTGCTGTGGGTCCCAGGCTGGGAGAGGGGTCAAACAGCCCAGTCCTGACACCCAGCCCTGACACCCAGCCCTACAGCACGGCCCCGTCTGCTCAGTTATTTATTTCTAGGTTGCAGCACCCCAGCTTTTCTGGATGCCCAGAACAGGATCCGTGTACGTGAACCCCAAGGTGATGCTGTGCAGCTCTAGCAAGACTTCTTGGGGAAAAAAAAAAAATCACCAGTGAGATGAAGTCCAAAATGTTTTGGATCCAGTTCACTGTTTTGGCGTTGCCTTTTGAATTCCAGGAACACACTGGGTTGTCAGTGCCGTTCCTGCTGTGTGTTCAGCAGGTGTTTCTGGTCATTATTTCCTGCTCTGAGCAGGGGGCTCATACAGGCACGGGTTTGCTGTGCTGTTCCCCAGTCCATGAACAGCCCTGGAAGATGGTTTTGTTGTTGACATTTTAAATCAAAGTTCCTTCTGTTTACTCTCTGCTGATCACAAGAATTGAAAGAGAAGAGGAAAAACCAACAATCAATCTACGTTTGCCTTGGGCTTGATTCCAACAGGTCTCATTGCTGCTGCACTAGGGGTTAAAACTGAGCTTTTCTTGATGCAGCCTCTACAGTTTCTGAACTTTGGGGGTGCCCTGTGGTTGCCAGATGACAAGAAGCTGGCAGGGGCAGCCTGCATTTAGGGCTGGCATTGAATTACCTGGAGCAATCCCGATGGCAGCTTCCTGCGGTCAGAGCACTGTGCCCGATGTACTTTGGGTCTCTTGTTGTCCTCATGGTGCTCTGACGAAGCCAGGAAAAAGGTCATGATTTCCTCTCTGATGAAACTGGAGCTTTTGGGTTGCTTTGAACTGTAGGAAAACGTGGTGGTCAGGTCTCCCACGTCTGGGCATGCTGGGAGATGCGCGCTTTGCATTCCACCCCATCTCAGGAAAGGAAGGAGTTAGAGGATGGCTTTCTTCTGCTCCATCCTTTCTAGAAATGTAGTTAGTGCTTTGTGAGCCTTTTCTTAGGACTTTTCTGATTGTGTCCTTTGTAAGCCAGGTGGCTGGCTGGCCACTGCTGGCCTTGCCATTGGGGTTGCGCTCCGTGAATGGGGTCTCAGAGTTGAGCCAAACCATTGGCAAGAAGCAGCTGCCTTGGTTTCTCTCAGGGTGTAGCCTCCTCTGGCTCAGTCTTCTGAGCTATGGCTACTTAGGCTTTCCCCCTTCCCTCCCCCCCAACCAAAAATAACTTTCTTCAGGTCGTCTTAGCTGCAAAGCCCGTGCTAATCCCGCTCAGCGCCCGGATCACCTCCCATGGAGCACGCTGCTGACAGCTCGCCTCGGTCCTTCTGTGCTCATTGGCATTTTGGCACCTCCTCGGAGTACTGCTTCGTTCTTTCCCTGCTAGCCTCCTTTCCTCCCTTCCTTCCTTTCAGATGCTTGGTTCCTAGCTTGGCTCCTGCGTGCTCACCCTGTCTGGAGCTCATGGCAGCTGTGCCTCACGCCTGCTCCCTCTCTGCTGACATTTTCTGCCCTTTTTTCTCCTAGGCAGAACCCAATCACTTCATCAGATTGGCTTAGAGAAATGCTCTCTTTCTTCTGAGGAGGTGCAAAGGTGAAAGCCTTTCTAAAGCAAGTCGGTAACGTTTGTCTTCATTTATTATCTTTTTTTTTTTTTTTATGACCTTTCTTCTCTCTGATTCCTAGGTGGACACGGTGCCTTGGAAGCATTGCACATGCTGGACCTGCCCGACTCCCTGCTGCGTCCCGGGATGATGGCAGCTAGGTGACAGCAGCTGAGGATGACCCTGACTGAAAAACTGCGCGAGAGGATATCGCGGGCCTTCTACAACCACGGGCTGCTGTGTGCTTCCTACCCCATCCCCATCATCCTCTTCACTGGCCTCTGCATTTTGGCCTGCTGGTGAGTCCCAGGCTGCTGCTTTGGGGGGTGTTTGTAGCCAGTGTTCATCTTTTCTTTTTTGGGTCGGAGTAATCCCAGGTGTATGTACAGACTGGGAGAAGAACTCCTGGAGAGCGGCCCTGCAGAGAAGGACCTGGGGGTCCTGGTGGATAAAGAACTGAACATGAGGCAGCAGTGTGCTCTTGCAGCTTGGAAGGTCAATGATATCCTGGGCTCCATCAGCAGAGGGGTGGCAGCAGGGACATGGGGGGGATTGTCCCTCTCTGCTCTGCCCTCGCGAGTCCCCATCTGGAGCACTGTGTGCAGGGCTGGGGCCCCCAATACAGGAAAGACATGGAGCTGTTGGAGAGGGATCAGAGGAGGCCACAGAGATGCTCAGAGGGCTGGAGCACCTCCCCTACGAGGACAGGCTGAGGGAGCTGGGGGTGCTCAGCCNCTCCATGGTGCCACTGCCAGGCCCAGGGACACCGGCACAAACTGGAGCACGGGAGGTTCTATTTAAACACAACAAAACACTTTAAGGATATTTAACATTGAAACAGATATCCTTGAGAGGTGGTGGAGTCTTCTCCTTGGAAGTACTCAGAAGCTGCCTGGACATGGCCCTGAGTCACCTGCCCCTGCTTGAGCAGCTTTAGCCCAGCTCAGCTCTCTGGGATTGACTGTGGCCTTCTTAGTCTGTGGCGTTGATAAAGGAGCTGTGGAATGGGAGTTGTTTTCAGGATCCCTTTGAACTTTCTCCAGTTTAAGAGCTGTGTTGATTTATCAAGGTGTTTGGAGGGCTCCCCCCTGCCATGCTTCCTTCCTCACCAGTCATCTTCTGTATTTTCAAGTTGAAAAAGGAAGCAGTGCTGATGAGAGCACACATGCTCTCAGATCACTTGATAGCAAGGAATTCCGTTTTTTGGGGGGCTAGGTAACTTTGCAGTTGCAGTCCTTGTATTTTCTTCATTTAAAACAAGACATAAAGCTTCTGTCTCTATCCACCTACAGTGCAGTGAAGCAGCGTTACCAACTGCATTGTGTTTCAGGTTCCTAGGCTTGCACTAGAATTTGTGTGTGTTCTTGCCAGAGCTCCAGTCCAGGGGCTGCTCTCTACAGGGAGCATCTCAGACATCCAAGCATGAGTGAGACCTCCTCCTCCTCCTCCTTGTTGGGTGTGCAGTAATCTGATGATTGTGGTGTGTGGCTGCATGCAGCTCTTAGCTCTGTGGCCAGCACAATTATCACTGTTGAAAGCTTGTTCATTCCTTAGCAAATGGGTAGGGGCTATGAGGGTGTAACCCTGGAGCAAGATGGTCGGTAGATTTTCAGAGTGTACTGCAGTAGAATCCTTCTAAGCGAGTGTTTTCATGAGATACAGTGAAATTCTGCAGTTTTTTCCCAAGGGATAGGGTGCCAAGGCCAAAGAAAGGACTGTAATTTCTTAATCAAGACACATGATTATATGAAATGGTGCAAAATAACAAGAAGTTCAGGGCTGTCCATCCAAACAGCCTTCCAGAATGCAAAAATGGCAGCAGCCTCTGAGGCTGGTCGACATGTAGGGTGGGGTGGGTGCTGGCTGTAGGAGCCATTGCATGCTGTTATGCAGAAGTTGGGTGTTTGCTTCCTGGGGAAGTTTGCTGTGGGATGGGGTGAGGAACTTGCTGGTGGCCGTGGTGTCATATCTGCATTTTGTTCTGCAGTCATGTTGTGGGGCTCTGAGTTATGGTCTTTGGCACCAATAGGTGGCTGGAATTTAATTTGCGTTTTTCGAAGGTTTTCCATTTTCTTAGGACAAATCTTTGGATTCATCTCATCCACCTCACTGCAAGAAAAAAATGAGATGTGCTGACATTTGGAGAAGGAAGCTGGCTGAGAAACTCAAGACCCAGCTTCAAGGCAGAAGCTCATTTAGGCAACATCTTGATCCAGCATGGCTATTAGGAGACCCTCAGCACTGTTTGCAGGGTGCTGCAGATTAGGGCCTAAGCCAAGGATGGACTGACTGAACTCTAGGAACTAGAGGTCGTACAGTGAGGAAAGGTGACACACAGCTCAAGTGCTCCAGTGTTTTTATACTGACTTCTGTCAACGAGAAAGGAGCTGTAACATCTTTGGTCTTGCTAAGACCACGAGTCCCTGTCCCTGAAGAAGTGTGTGAAAGAAGGAAAAGGTAGCAGGGCAAAAACAAAACGTTCTTCAGTCTTAAACATGGTTATGTAGCCATGGAAGCATGCTTAAAATGCAGCATGTTGTTGAAGTGAGAAAGCATTCTGAAATCTTGAAAGAGGTGAAAGTCTTCTCTTCTTTGGCACCCAGCATCGAGGAGAGGTTGTAAAATTCTGCTGCAGAAGAGATTAAGTGAGGTGGGGCTGCTCCTCCCTTATTGAGCCTTATCCAGCATCAATTCTGGTTCTTAATGTCTGTGACAACAGCCAACACGTTTCTCCTGTTGGGATTGGGTCAGGTCTCGAGGATCAGATAGCACAGAGTACATCAGGGGTTGTTTGAGTTATGGGTGCCCCATGGCTGGAGGAGCCCAAGGCCATGGATGGGCCCTGGGCAGCCTGAGCTGGTGGGGAGCACCCAGCCCACGGCAGGGGTTGGAACTGGCTCATCTTTAGGGTCCCTTCCAACCCACTGGAGCCCATCTCCATTGTGTGGATGACAGAGCATGGGCACAGGTTGCCCCAAGAGGTTGTGGAGTCTCTTGGAGATCTTCAAAAGCCACCTGGACGTGGTATTTCTAAAACCATCTGGACACACACACGTTTCTAAACGCTTTTTGCTGTCTTCCAGGCTGGCACTGCCCTGTGTGGCAGCCACAGGAGCTGAGCTGCTGGCAGCTTCGTGTTGAAATGCACAGAGTTCGGTCTCCTGGGGGAGTGCCTGATGAAACCAGGAGCAAGCTCTGTGTAACGAGACCTCGCTGTGCTCCTCGGGAAGAGGAAAGCTGAGGAAAGGACAGGGAGGAACTTTACTTCTGCTGCTCACATTTTTGAGGGTCCTGTCAATGGGAAGCAAACAGAAACAGGTAGTGGGTGTGCACTTAGTGAGGCTGGACAGGGAGCTGCTGATGCCAAACCTCTGCCCTCCTCTACCCGTGGGCAGGGCCCTTTCTGTAAAATTTCCTCTTGTAAGCAGTGGCTTTCCAGGTTTTTGTCTTTGGGCCTGAATCAGTCTGCAGTTCTGCAGTGAGCAAAATGGAGGTGGTAGCTATTTTAAGGGAATCTCTCTGTTACCTGAGGCCTGGCAGCTCTGCCTTCCTGCATGCTCACCAGCAGAGCTGCTTGGGGCTGAGCTCTACTTCGATCCTGGGAAGGAGGAATACGCAGCGGTAGGGTTTGCAGTTCTGCTGCCTTGCCAGCTGCCTCAGGCTGACCTGGCACTTCTCCATCTTGGCCCTTGAAGCTGTCTTGAAAATATGTAAAGTAGCTGGATGAACATTTTTGCTTGAACCTGCCTCGTGCTTGGTAACTAACAAGTGCTCTTGCTTCAGTTCAGCAATGCTGACTTTATAGAAAAATCTATTTTTCTCTTCTTTTGGATTTGCAGAGGATTAGGGTGCACTTTTACAAGAGCATCTCAAAAAACCTCCTCAAAACCAATACTTTTTTTTTTTTTTTGGACTTTCCTGACAGCTGTTTTAGACCTCACTTTTCTTCCCTCCTTTCACTGCTTCCTATTCTGGTGCTCACTTCTTTCCCTGGTGGTCAGAAAAAACCTCAAGCATGGAGAGGAGCGAGGAGGATCAGACCTGAAGGCTGGAAGGCCCCGTGCTGTGAGTGGCTGGGAGCATTTCTCACAGCTGGGAAGTGCCCAGGGAGCTGACCTGGGCACGTCACCTCTCTGTCCTTGCAGCGTTTGGCTGTGGGATGCTTCTGACGCCTCAGGAGCAACTTTTTATTTTATTTTGTATTCTTTTGGCTGACGTTTGAGGTCTGAAATAGTAGGTCTAGTGAATTTCTTACAGCATCGTGCTATTTTTTCATTTTCTGTCTGCTGTCAGTCTGTCTCAGGTGTCATTGACAGGATCAGCTGATCCCACATGGCCCTATAAAGCTGCATAAACTCAACAACTGATCTTTTCAATGCTGCATAAACTCAACAACTGATCTTTTAGCATCTCATTGAAACAGCTTGCAGCCGAGGTGTGCTGGAATGCATATCTTGTGTCTTCTTTCATCAGACATCAACACCTTACATAAACATAAACCCACAAATATTATTCTGATAGCAGAAAATGTCCCCCCTCTTCCCTTATTGGGGACATTTATTTACGTTGTCGGTGGCTCAGGAAGAGGGAGCTTTTGGTGTAGACTTCCCCAGTACAAAATCTTGCTTCTGATGGCTGCACATCAATGTCTGCAGTGCTGCAGCTCTTACAGCCAAACCTGCAGATATCACCCAGCACAAAACCCTTCCCTGGGAGCAGAGCCATGCCCATGTGGGGCTGCAGTGCTGGCTGTAGGATCGAGGTGGGTAGTGCTGCCTGGGACATTGCCACGCTGCTTTGGCAGCAGTGAGCATTGGGACTCACCAGCCTGATGGGAAAGGAAGAGGATTGTGTGTTCTTTGGCAATGTGGCTTTTGTTGCCTGAGCAGCCTGGACACGCGTGGAAGCTGAAGGAGCCCATCAGCGTGACCTGCAGACACCTTGGGAGCAGGCAGAGCAAATCTGCTGCCCTGCATCCCACAGGGAAGAGGTGACGACCTGCAACGTTGGACGCTGCCTTCCCCTTTTTTTGCCTGTTACAAGGATGGATGAAAAACGTGTGTTGGAGGGAGCAGATGGAGCTTTTCTTAGGGCATGAATCCTATTCTGTAGACCTAACTTAACTGAGTTGCAGGGAGATGCTGGGCTTGGTTTAGATATCGGCAGCTCTGCAGTGAGCACAGCCCAAGGAGGGTGGTGGCACACAGGAGCCTTGGCTGCCTTGGCTCTCTGGCAGCTGCAGCAGGATGTTGTCCTTAGCAGTGCTTGGATGGCTCCAGATTTTTTTTTTTTTTTTCCCCCACCAGAAATTCCCCTTTCGTTCTTCCCTTCGTTTTGTTGCCCTTGGTTCTTCCAAGAAATGCCCTTCCCTCTTTTTCCTCTCTTGCATGTACTGATGACTTTTATGGACAAATCTGAAAATTCTAACCTGAAAAAACAACCAACCAAAAAGAAAACCACCGTTGTTCATTCAGAAATAGCCATTAAGGAGCTGTGAGCCGTGTCCAGTGCTTTGGGAGGTGGCTCTCACTTCAGGATGGGAGTGGCTGGCTCCTTCCCCTGTAAGGAATTTTTTTTT
>WBMW01003779.1:46784-81314 GCA_013396635.1 Penelope pileata
ACAACCTTTGCAACAGTAAAAAACAAACATTGGGTTCTCAGCAAACCTTCATGTTAGCTGCTCCCATGTGCTGGGCTACATCTCTCCTGCTGCCTCGTCCAACCTGCAGCGAGCTGGGTGCTGCGAACTGCCAGAGTGCGATGGGCTCCTTCCTCCCCAGCTTCTCCTGCAGCTTCAGCAGCAAAAGCTGAGGCTGCTGCGAGCAGGAGGGAAGCTCTCCGGGGAGAAGTTGCCATCCACCTCCACTCTTCCTCCAGCAAACGCTGCTGTTGCTGCAGTGGCTTTGTGCAGGGGTGAGTACGACAGAAGCGGAGAACCAGTGCAGTGCAACACCTGCCAACCATCTCCAGAGGATACTCTTAAAAAATATAAAGTGCTTTTTTTTTTTATTTTGTTCCTGTGGAGTGTAAGCTAGCACTTCAGAGCCTTCCTTCGTGGCCTCCAGCATGGAAAGGGCATAGCAGAGCCCAGCACTGCTCCATTGGCCCTGCTCGCTGCTGGCAGGGGTTGGTGCTGATGAGCAGGTGGTTGTTCTGCAGGCAGCTGTGGAAATTCAGGCCATTAAGCCGTTTCCCAGCTGTTCTCTGTCCCTTTACTGCAAACTGCTGCTTCCATGACCCTGCCAGCACTTCATGCAAGCTCCCCAACCCCCAAAGTGCAACGTTACCATTAAGGACCTGGGTGAGGGACCTTCAGGGAGCATCTCTGTGCTGTGCAGCTGCCAGAGCCCTGCGCAGGGTCCCGGGGGCTGTGGGGTCTCCTCCTTGGGGATCTCCAACCCCACCTGGATGTGGCGCTGGGCCCTGAGGTGTCTCCAACACTGTAATTCGTGTGCATGAAGTGTACAGTGCACATTGCGTTCATTCCAGGTTGGGGAGAGCTGTCAGCGTGGTGGGAGCATGGCTGCTGCTCAGAGACGCATTGGCAGGTTGGGAAGATGAATTGACAGAAACCTTGGAAAGCTCAAGGAAGGTTAAAAAGCAAAGTCCTGCACCTGGATGGAGTCTGGCAGCCCCTGGAGCTGCACAGGCTGGGAGCTGGTGGGCTGGGAGCAGCTTTGCAGCGAGGGATGAGTCGGGCACTGTGCCCCTGCAGCAGAAAGGCCATCTGCATCCCGGGCTGTGCAGCAGGAGCACAGCCAGCAGGGCTGGGGAGGCAGTTCTGCTCTTGTTCAGCCTTGTGGAAGCACAGCTGCAGTCCTGCAGCTCAGAAAAGTTGCTGCTCTGGAGCACATTGAGCAGAGCTGTGGGGGAGAGGCAGAGGAACCGAGCGTCTCCGTTCCACGTAGCTGCAGGGGTGGTCTCACTGCTGGCCCACAGCAACAGGCAGGAGACACGTGGGAGATTCTGGATGGGTTTAGTGGAAGAAGTGTTCATTATGAGGGTGATTCAATAGCAGAATGGGTGCCCAGAGAGGCTGTGGGACCTCTGTCCCTGGAGGCACACACAACCTGATGGCACGGCCCTGAGCAACCTGCTCCTGGTGGCTGTGGTTTTTGTTGTGGCTGCAGCAGAGCCCTGGAGCTCCCTCCCCTGTGGGTCAGCAGTGCTGGAGGTCCCTGCTCCAAGCAGGGCTGTCTGCTTTGCCTCTGAGCGCCCCCAGTGCTGGAGGCTCCACAGGTGCTCCAGGCCCTTTCCCAGGGTTTGATCACTCTTGTTACGAAGATTTCTTCCTTACAGCTCATTAGAATTTCCCCTGCTGCACCTTGTGCCCGTTGCCTCCTTTCCCTGCTTGCCCTGGAGATGGGGCTGGGGTCATTTTCACCACCACCACTAATTAAACAGCTGCAGACTGCATTTTGGATTCCCTCTTCTCTGGGCTGGGTAAGCCCAATTATCTCAGCCTCTCCTTTTTCACACCAGGCATCCCCAGAGATCACTTGGTCCATCCTCTACTCGTGTTGGATTTGGGGTTTGGGTCCTGTGCTGAGTGAGGAGGGTGGGGAGGGATGTTCCCAAGGCTGGGTGCAGGGGGGAGGCTGCAGGCATCCTCCTGGGGGCTGGCAGTGCCTTGTTTCTGCAGGCTGAGCTCCCTGTGCCCACCTCCATTGCTTTCACTTTTGGTGACACAAAATAACTTTCCCTACCTGGCAGCTAGTGAGAAAGCAAAACCCTTGCTTTCCTTTAGGAAATGAGGAAAATCCACATGCAGGTGAGTCTTCTACCAGGGTTTGGGGTGTTTTGCTTTGCAGGACAGGTAGCCACGCCATGCACACCGTAGCCTGGCTCAGACTCACGGTGATTGCTGTATGGCTCTCCCCAGGCTTTTGTTTCTGGCAGATCAGCGGTGACATGTGGGTGCTGTGTGCCTTATAAAGGGGTTAAAGCTGCTTGTGAGAAGAGAAAAAAGCTCAGCTGCATCCCCAGATGCTGGCTTTTTATTGGGCATTTTCCCTTCTGATGTAGGATGACATGATTTTCTTTTGTTTTTTCCCTTCCCTCCCGTCGCACAATGAATTGGTAACAACGAGACGTCGTGGTTTTGTCAGGCTGATAGAAGAGCAGAGCTGACAAGCTTTGCTTTAGATGCCATTCCTCTTTTTCAGCTTCTGTTGTTCAGGCTGAGGCCGTGCCTTTAGCTGCTGCTTGGCCTCTCCGTGGCCTTCGATGCTTCAAGCTCATCCCTAACGAAGCAGAATACGGTGTGTAAACCATTCCAAGGCCTTTACATTTATCCTGGCAGCGCTGCCAGGAAAGCTTGGCTACACTGAGCAGCCTGATAGATTGTCGTGCATCACACAACAAAAGGGCAGAAGCTCCAGGAAGCCCTGGGAGCTCTGAGCTCTGCTTTATTTTGGCCCTTTCTCCTCCAGCTGGTTGGCCAACGCCGGAGCAGCAGCTTTGCTTTTTCCATTCCATTCCATTCCATTCAACAGAGTTTCAAGGACTTTAGACACTCTCTGGAGCTAAAAATAATATTCTGTTTTTATCAGAATGGTGAAAAAACCAAAGGTAGTAACTCTGAAACCTCAATATTTCAGCTTTCAGGTAGTTTCAGGTGTTTGTTGTGCGATAGCAGCGAGCAAGATCTCAAGGTTGTAGTGGCAAAGGAGCAAGAAGATGAATATTGCCCAGCTGTTCTGTTATCTAATTGCTGCTAGTAAAATGGAGTTAATGACCAATACTGGAAATGGTTCAAGTCTTAATGAGGAAAATTAGGTGGGGAAGTTTAGCACGAGGGGTTGGGTTAGGAAAGCAGCCATACAAGTGCGATAACTGATCCCATTTTTGTGCAGGCGATGGAACGGCTGAGACGTGGCTGCACGTCAGCACTGCTCACTTTTAGGTGATTGCCACTAATTCCGATTTTTGTCCCTTTCCAAGAGAGAAAGAGCAGCTCTCTCTTGTGTTGGAGAATTGCACAAAGCTGTTCCCATGAGAGCTGGAGCCCCGTGGTGGTGTGACTGTGCCTCCTGTCCTGCAGCGATTGGTTGCGGGTGGGCTCATTTACCACAGCCCCATCGTTCCTTGAGCTCTTCTGGGAGACTGTTGAAAAGCTTGGTTTAAAAAACAAGCAGAGATAATGTTTCTTTCTTATGTCTTAACCACAGCTCCCCGCTGCTTAAGCTGCCCTTGCCTGGAACAGGACCTGTGGAGTTCAGCACCCCGGTGAAGGATTACTCTCCGCCCTCCGCAGAGCCCAACTCGCAGCAGGGCGATCTCAGTGAGCGTCCTGACTGGGTACGTCTGCACAGGGTGCTAACACCAGTGGTTTTATCTTCTAGTGCTCTTATTCTGTAAGAAAAAAAATGGTACTGAGCATTTACAGAATCACAGAATCACAGAATTGCAGGGGTTGGAAGGGACCTCGAGATCATCGAGTCCAGCCCACCTGCCAGAGCAGGTTCCCTACAGCAGGGTGCACAGGTGGGCGTCCAGGCAGGTCTGGAATATCTCCAGGGAAGGAGACTCCACCCCTCCCTGGGCAGCCTGTGCCAGGGCTCCGTCACCCGCACCGTGAAGAAGTTCTTCCCATGTTGGTGCGGAACTTCCTGTGCTCCAGCTTAAGGCCATTGCCCCTTGTCCTGTCCCCACTGACCACCGAAAAGAGGTTCCCCACCTCCATTTGCCTCCCGCAACTAAGATACTTATAAACATGGATCAGGTCCCCTCTCAGCCTTCTTTTCTCCAGGCTGAACAGACCCAGCTTACTGAGCCTCTCCTCATAGGGGAGATGCTCCAGGCCCTTGATCATCTTTGTGGCCTCCGCTGGACTCTTCCCAGCAGGTCCCTGTCTTTCTGATACAGGGGAGCCCAGAACTGGACACAGGGCTCCAGCTGAGGCCTGACCAGGGCAGAGCAGAGGGGGAGGATCCCCTCCCTCTCCCTGCTGGCAATGCTCTTTGTAATGCACCCCAGGATCCCATTGGCCTTCTTAGCCACCAGGGCACACTGCTGGCTCACGGCCAACCTGTCGTCTACCAGGACCCCCAGGTCCCTCTCTGCAGAGCTCCTCTCCAGCAGCTCATCCCCCAGCCTGTACTGGTGCATGCAGTTATTCCTCCCCAGGTGCAAGACTCTACTCTTTTGTTGAACCTCATCAGGTTCCTCTCTGCCCAACTCATTTGGAGGAGTTGAAAGCTCTGTTGAAGAGCCCGTTTTTCGAGGATATCGTGGATGGCTTTGTCCCAAGGCAAGCGTTGCGTTCTGTAGAGCACTGTCAGGTTTTAAGAAAATGTGATGCTGGGTTCTGGGCTAACAGGCCCTGCCTTCCTGATGTCACTTGAAGGCACACAGCCTGGGGCAGCAGCCAGCTGAGTGCTAACACCATGCAGGAAAGCTGCACTTAGATCCTTGTGTTCAGGGTGAGGAATGAACGTTTCTTTAGCATGGACAAGATGGAACCCTGTTATTTTGCTGATGATCTGATCCAGGACGTAAGGAAACAGTTCTGAAATGAGGCTTTGTAATTCTTCCTCATTCCAAGGCCTCTGTAAAGTGGGAGCTGCCTGTTGGCTTGATGCTTTTGGTACCTCCAGCTCTCTGTGCTCTCCATGTGTATTCTTATTGTGACTGATACCATTTGCTGCCTTCTACACTTCGTGGTGCAACCGAGAGCTTTTTGCTCTCCACTGTTAACTCAGGTTGATGCTGGCTGGTTAAATCTTCCCTCCTGCAAACAGAGCACAAGAGTTCTGGCTGCCACTGCACATCAGCACTGCAGTCCCTGCAGCAGGGCTCAGCAGCACGCTCAGAGCAGGAGGACTGAAGTGGCACACAGCAGAATCTGCACAGCTCGGGGGAAGCGCAGCGTGGTGAGAGGCAGCGAGTCCCTGCTCCTGCCTTGCATTCCAGCACCAAAGTCAGCAGGAGCTGGGAGCCTCTGCCTCACACAGAAGCACGACATACTTGTGACAGAATGGGCAGTGGCATTTTGCCTCTGGGAGAAACAGACTCTTTTTGTTCTTGCTAGGCTCCTACTGCTGTGTTTCACCTCTAATTTGGGAACGAAAACGATAGTCTGGCAAACCCCTTCCTGAAAGGCTGCCAGGCTGGGATCTAATTCTGCTAAGCAGCTTCCCCCTCACCATGTGTTCTCATTCTCCCTCTGGTTTTCCCCACAGTATGTTGGTGCTCCTGTGGCCTACATCCAGCAGATCTTTGTGAAAGCCACCGTCTCCCCGTGGCAGAAGAACTTCCTGGCCGTGGATGTCTTTCGCTCCCCGCTGTCCCGCGTCTTCCAGCTGGTGGAGGAGATTCGGAACCATGCCCTGAGAGACAGGTAAGTGGAGGTTGCTGGGGTTTGTTTAGAGGGCATACTGACCCCACAGCTGCACACACCCATCTTCTCAATTACTGCCTGGTAAGTCTGATGGTTAGCTTTGAATTGGTGTGATTCTCAAAGTTGCTACTGACATTGAAATTGTCAGGAGCCCTCCAGGCAGAGTTAGGCAGAGAGGTCTGGGATGGTCCCCCAAGGTTACACCTTTTCTAGCAGAGAGCAGTGTCATACAATCCTTTCCATAAGCATTCAAGATCTGTATTAAAGCAATTCATTTGTCGCCACCATGCCTATCATGAAACCCTTCTACAATTTCACATGGTCAGGAGCTTTCTCCTGCCTTTCCACTTTGCCTGTGCTTAGGACCAGTTTATACCTGCTGCTTTTTGTCCTGATGCAGCCTTCATGCAAAAATAGCTCTCTTCTGCTTCCAGATACAGGGAAAACTCCTTCTCCCACCCCAAATCTTTGGCTGGGAAACTTGGCATAGCAAACTCTTGGCTTACGCTGGTGGGGTGGCTCTGCATTCACTTTGTCATAGTGCTCTTCTCTGCACTGCTCTTCTCAGCATGTCATCCCCGAATGTGGGGCATTAGAACTGTACCCTGCATTCTCAGGGAAGTCTCATTTGTGCCTTACTTTCCCTGGAAATGGCTTTTAGCAGTTTAATAGTGGGATTGCAGGTCACACATCTGTCAGGTGGTTGGTTGCTGTCTCTATGGCCACCTCTCTCATTTTCAGCCAACGAGCTCCTACCTTATAGCAAAACTCACATTAGTCCCCAGGTGCACAGGGATTTTGTGCTGTTAATAGAAATGGGATTCAATTTAGCCCAGCCCTTACATCGACCATTGCAGATATTCTGTTCCTCTTCCGTGTTAGAAGTGTTTCTTTACTTTGTGTCCTTTACAAATGTCTCTGTATCTTACTCTGAGGTTATCAGTAAAAATATAAAATAATACTGCTTCTCTGATCTGTGGTTCTCCTTTCAGCAGCCCCACGACTATTTTCCTGCTAACCCACTTTGCTGCATTACAGTTTTTGTGCTACCTCCTGTCCTTCCTGTGAACTAAAGCTTTTTCTGTGTTGCTGCACCAGAAGCTTTATTGGTTCCGAGCAGAGATCTGCTGTGCCTTCCTCATCTGAGAAGTCAAAGCCATATGTTTCACACCTGTTAATTTCCCTCTTTTTTATGTAATACATTTTCCTCCTTTTTTATCTATATTTTTATTTGCTGCCAAGTTCTTGGCTAGGTTTGCTTTCTCAGGACAGAAGGGCTTCCTGACTTTTCTTTCTATGTTCAATGAGAATAGTGATGCTGAGAACAGACCAAATGTGGTGAAAACGGTGAGGTTGGAGTCTTTGATCATCTCTGAGCTTTTTAGCTGGGAGCTTTCTTCACTCCCTGTCCTCTGATTCACACGGCTGGGGAACATTTCCTCTTTGTTCATTTCCCACTTCCGTGGCAGCATTCTTCATTGCTTCGTTTTTGAGTGCTCACCGCTCTACCTGGTTATTTATCTTTTTTTAAACCAGTCCTTATGAGTTAGCTCTCTGCTCTCTCTCTGATAACATTTCCAAGTGCCTCTCCTGCTGTTAAATATAGAGCTCTTTGCTGCCAGCTCCCAAAGCCTCGGTGTTCATTCTCTTTTCAGTTCATCCCTTCATTTGTCATATGGATAATTTTAGATAGGGATCGTTCTATAGCTGCCAGTTAACGAGTCAGAAACAACTCGCTCCAGGTATGTGTGTTGTCTTCTCATGATCTCCCCATGGTGTGATGCCCTTGGTGAGCAATGAGGCAGTGTGCAGGCTGTTACACTCACACAGAGGGCTGGGTGCTGACTTTGGACCTGAACCTTGGGGTGGGGGCTCCCATCTGGAGGCAGATGGGGTAATTCCGGAAACACTGAGCTTTCAGATCAATTCTGAAATGACCTCAGGGCTCGTTATCAAGTTGCTTCCTGTCAGTTGCTTTTATCAGTATCAAGGTTAAGTGCAGTTGGTTTTCTTACTATGAAAAACCCCCATACTTTTACACCAAAGTGGGGCAGAAGCAGCTGAAGGTGGCTGACAACTGCTTAGGAAACCCAAGGTGATTGCATTTTCATCAACTGTGAAACTGTTCCAACTGTGAGCAGGCATCATTTGTAGAGTCAGAAGTGACCCAAGATTCGTAGGAGTGCAGAATTTGCTCCAACTCCTTATTTTTGTTGTTATTCTCTGCATCTACAACATTGGGCATGTTGCCCACATGCATTTGCTTCACAAATAAGAACTCTCCTAGGCTCATCTGCAGGATGGACCGTTACCACTGTTGTGTTGCAGAGTTATTGGAGCCCAGCTATAGAACAACAGTCTGCAGGCATCACTGCATCAGTTCTTTCAGATTCTCTTTTAGAAAGCTTCTGTTGTTACAAGCACAGTATTTTCCAGTGTACTTTCTAGCACGTTATTTTGACAGCTGTGACTTTTCTGTAGCTTGCCCTACAGTGATGGGACGTAGATTCTGGAGGGAGTCACATCTCAGGTCATCGTTGGTTGGGTTCCACCTTTTCTCTTTGTGGTCATTGTATAAAAAATCCCTCAAGAGAAGGCATTTTCAAAGAGGACTCCCACTGACTCGTCTTCTGGAGCCACTGTCTCTGTTATCTGTGGGCTGGAGCCAGGGAGGACAGCTCTGCAGCATCTTAAATTGTCCTTTGTTAAATGCACCTTTTGGTGCCAACCCCTCTGATTGCCCATATCACACTGAGGGAAGTGTTTGGAGCAGCAGCCAAGGGGTGTGCTGACAGGTTTTGTAACTGAGCCCTCACAGCCAGATGCTGTTGTAAGCCCAGGCTGAGTCTTTCCTGATTACCAGTTGATAAGGATTATGTAACTGTGTCGAAAGGAAGTCCTGCAACAAACCTAAGCTCTGCATCACCCCCCATTTTGGTGCTACACCTCCATTCATTCCCGGACCTGTAAGGCATTTTCTTTTCCATACAGCACAGAGCAATGCTGAAAACATTTTGCACGGTTGCAGATACTGAGTCCTTGGTATATTTCAGAGCACTCTGTACACCTTAAATAATCCATCTCAGGCAGACTGTGGATAGTATTTTTCTCCCATTCACCATATGTGGAAAGAAATAGAAGGGTTTAAGGTCTTCTGAGAGTCCCAGGGAGGCACTTTCTCTGTGGACTGGAGGTATCACAAATGTGGAACTGGAAATGGTGGCATCTGGGATGGGTGAACAGGAAAGCTGTGAGGCCAGAGAGAGTGCAGAGAAAGATAATGAGGTTCTGGAGATTGCACACCTATTACAGTGAGCTCCTGGGCCATGGCCTCAGGCTCCTGATCCTTGGTTGTTAAGAACAAAAGCGGTAACAAGGCCACACAGGTCCTCGGGATATTTATCTCAGCGGCTTTGCCTTGTGTTTGTGAGTTGCAGCACACACAGCCATGGCTAATCTTTGTTTGCCTTTCAGTTCTGGTGTCAAAAGCTTGGAGGAAGTTTGCCTTCAGGTAACAGACCTCCTTCCTGGCCTGAAGAAGCTGCGGAATCTGCTCCCCGAACACGGCTGTCTGTTGCTGTCTCCAGGGAACTTCTGGCAGAATGACCGAGAGCGCTTTAATGCTGACCCAGATATCATCAAAACCATCCACCAGCATGAACCAAAGACTTTGCAGACGTCAGCTACTCTCAAAGGTAAGAGGCTGATGTGCCAAAGAAGCTCTGAGGAATGTCTGCAGCTTGCACTGCTGTTTTGTCGTCTGGGTCTCCAGTATCTAGATTGCTGCTGTTAGCAAATTGGGTGGTGTTTTGTTGGTCACAGCGTCTGGAGTGAAACTGCCAATATACTTCATATCATGGAGTCATAGAATGGCCTGGGTTGGAAGGGACCCCAGGGATCATCAGGTTCCAACCTCCTGCCACAGGCAGGGCCACCAACCTTCAGATCTGGCACTGGATCAGATTACCCAGGGCCCCATCCAACCTGGCCTTGGACACCTCCAGGGTCAGGGCATCCCCAGCCTCTCTGGGCAGCTGTGCCAGCCCCTCACCACTCTCAGTAAAGAACTTCCCCCTGACATCCAATCTAAACGTTCCCTCCTTCAGCTTCAAACCATTCCCCCTTGTCCTGTCGCTGTCTGCCCTTGTGAAAAGTTGATTCTCCTCCTGTTTATCATCTCCCTTCAAATACTGGAAGGCTGCAATGAGGTCTCCCTGTAGCCTTCTCCTCTCCAGGCTGAGCACCTCCAGCTCCCGCAGTCTGTCCTCGTGGGGGAGGTGCTCCAGCCCTCTGAGCATCTCTGTGGCCTCCTCTGATCCCTCTCCAACAGCTCCACGTCTTTCCTGTATTGGGGGCCCCAGCCCTGGACACAGTGCTCCAGATGGGGCCTCACAAGGGCAGAGCAGAGAGGGACAATCCCCTCCCTGTCCCTGCTGCCACCCTTCTCCTGATGGAGCCCAGAGTACCATTGGCCTTCTGAGCTGCAAGAGCACACTGCTGCCTCATGGTCAGTTCTTCGTCCACCAGGACCCCCAGGTCCTTCCAGGAGTTCTTCTCCCAGTCTGTGTGTATACCTGGGATTACTCCGACCCAAGTACCTTGCACTTTGCTGTGTTGAACCTCGTTAGGTTCACATGGGCCCACCTTTTGAGTTTGTCGAGGTCTCTCTGGATGGATCCCTTCCTTCTAGCGTGCCAACTGCACCACTCAGCTTGGTGCCATCAGCAAACCGCTGAGGGTGCACTCAATCCCCTCATCGATGTCATTGATAAAGATGCTGAAGAGCATCAGTCCCAAGACAGAGCCCTGGGGGACACCGCTCGTCACCACCTCCACCTGGACACAGAGCCGTTGACCACAACCCTCTGTCTTTGGCCTTCCAAGCAATTCCTTATCCACCAGACAGTCTGCCCTTCATATTTCTCCAATTTAGAGATAAGGATGTGGTGGGGAACCATGCCAAAGGCCTTGCACAAGTCCAGGTAGACGACATTGGTCGCCTTCCCTTCGCCCATGGCAGCCATCGCTCCGTCACAGAAGGCCACCAGATGGGTCAGGCATGATCTGTCCTTGGTGGAGCCATGCTCGTCCCTCCTGTGCCGTAGCTTGTCCTCCAGGAGGATCTGCTCCATGATCTTCCCAGGCACTGAGGTGGTGCCTTGTTCTGTATTCGTGTTTGAACTCAGTTCTGCGTTGTGGAAAGTGAATAATTCCACTCAATGAGCCTCCTTCCTATAGGTGTAAAAATAACAGGTAAGTCCTTCAAGTCTTTGTTCCTCTTTACACGTGCACCAGGCTTTTTCCTCATGCATTGTCTCTTGTATTCAAAGCCCATCTCGTTTTTATAGACAGGCAGACATTCATCCTGCTGCCTTTGTGCCTTGGCTGATCGTTGCCTGCATGCACCCCAAGGTGACACTGGATCTCATGAAAGTATTTTTGCTCTTAATTAAAAAAAAAAAGTCTAACCATGTCTGGGATCATATTGTTTAGTGGTTCCATAGGGCCAGAAATGCTGTTCCTTCATTTTTAAAGGCACTTTGTAGGTGTCAGGAAGCCTGCAGTATGTGTCTGAAAAGGGGCTTTGTGTCTGCAAAGTGAGTTTGGTTTAAAGGTTGTTTTCTGAGCATCCTTTGTGTGTGCACACTGCGGTTTGGAGCACACGGAGCCTTTCTTTGAGAGCTCATTCAGAACAGGATAGAGGCCCACGATATCCTGGGAATTCCTGAGAATGGAGGCAGTGTTCATCATTATGTATAATATATATTTTTTTAAGTCTGCATTTGAGCACACCAGATGAACAGGAAAGATATTTAATAATCCTTTGAAATGCAAAATCTTCCTGGAACCTCTGGTTCAAATCCCACACAGATATGCACAAAAACAAGTGCTTAAGGATTTCTTTGGCTTTTTTTTTTAATGTTTAAAGGGAATTTCCCACATTTCAGTTTGTTCCTGTTGCCTCTTGTCATTGGGCACCACCAAGATGCTCCAGCTTTATTTCTCAGCATCAGATATGTACACACATCATCAGCAATATCTCAACAGAGCACTGAGAAGGGCCTTCCTGTAGGGATAACAGCTCTCATTCAGGATTCTCTACGATGACCACACTCCTGTCCCATCCTTTTTTGCTCCTTTTCCCCTTCCTCTCATGCTTTGTCCTCCTGTCCCATCCTTTTTGCCCATTTTTCTGTTTCTCTAACGCTTTGTCCGTGCTGTGTTTTTGCAGATCTGTTGTTTGGGCTCCCAGGAAAGTACAGCGGGGTGAACCTCTACAACAGGAAGCGCGTGGTGTCCTACACCGTCACCCTGGGCCTGCAGCGCTATGACTCCAGGTAGGGAGCTTTACCTGGGCTGGTTTTGTGCTGGAGTCCCTCATTCAGTTCTTGGCAAGTTTGCTGTTTTTTTTTCTGTTCTGATTATTGCTGTGTTTTTACTTTATCTGCATTTTCTCGTGATTTCGAGTATTTTGGGATCCTCTGGAGGTGCTGTAGAAAAACAAGGCGCTATTTTTGGGAGGAAACTTGCTGTGCTTTAGAGAAATAAACCACTGTCACTTCTCAGTTTCTTTCTAAAAGCAGTAGGTAGAACAATACCCAGAGCTGGCAGTGGGAGTGCCTCCAATGATGGCTTCATCTGCACGTGGAGCTGTCGCTGTTTGCAGCCAAGGCCCAGTAGGTCTCCTTTGACCCAGTTCCTGGTGCACAGAGTGTTTTCCTTTCCAGCAAGCAGTGATTCAGCTGGTACCAACTGCAAAACCCCTTTGGCAGTGTTGGCAAAGCTGACTTGGATTGAGCAGATCAGAGAACTGGAAGATCTGCTCGGAATTCCCCAAGGAATGCCTGGGACAAAACTGGCAGCGCTGCAGTCAGACCTGTGCCCATACAAGAACCCTTCAGCCTCAAGGACTGTCATGTGGGACCTTCCATCAGCCATAATTACTTAAAATGTAGGAGCTGTTTGAGTCTGCAGGATGTCCTGTTCCCCAGGGCCAAGATTTTTGACGATGAGCCCTTGCTTTAAATAGTTTTGCTGAGTCTACACAGTTACACCAAGGTGTGGGAGATAGCCACGGTGCTGAATGCAGTTTGGGCCACAGAGGAACACACTGAGCAGTGAGATCTAGGGAGAACTGTTTTTTTTTTTTGGGCTGTTTGGTGCAGTGCAAGTGACAACCTGCTCACTTGTCCCCCCAGGTTCCTCAGCAGCCTCCGTTCTCGCCTCAAGCTGCTGCACCCCAGCCCCAACTGCACCCTGCGGGAGGAGAACATCGTCCACGTGCACTTCAAGGAGGAGATCGGCATCGCCGAGCTGATCCCCCTCGTCACCACCTACATCATCCTCTTCGCTTACATCTACTTCTCCACACGTAGGTTTGTGGGGTGGAGAGCCTGGAGGGAGGAGCGAGCTGGAAAGCCACCTGGGTAGCTGCCAGCTGAATATGGAGGGGCTCGGTGGTGGGGTGCCCTTTCCCTGTCCATAGCACTGCAGTTCCCTCCTGTTTCAGCAGCAAAGGTGATGTTGAAGTTTTTTGTGGAGGATGAGTAGTCTCGTTGGTCTGATTTCTCCTCATTTGTTCCTCTTAGCCAATGTGCTGCTGCTCCTTGGGATATCTCCTGAGCTATGCTCTGTCTTACGCAGCTTTAAGTGCCGTAGTAGCGATGCTTTCATTAATTTGGACAGAATTAATTTGTGGTCATACAAATGAAATACATGTTGTTGTGGTTCTTGTGGTTTTAGAGCTTACTGGCCATGTTTAAGTTCCTTTTTTCATGCCCCAGCAGTGCTGTACTGGAAGTGGTATAAGCTGCAAGCCATGGGTTGTCCTCTCTCCCATCCCTGTGAGTGTGCTTCGTACGTAGCGGGAGGATCTGGGAGCTGCAGATCTGGGAGCTGCCCTCATTTCTGGGCTGCAGGCTCGTGAACTGCCTGCTGAAATCAGTCAGGATGAGGCTCCCTTCTCCTTGATTTTTTATTAAAGTGCTGTTTTCTCTCTCGTGGTAACGGAGACTTTGCATTCTGTTTTTCAGGGAAGATCGACATGGTGAAATCCAAGTGGGGTCTGGCGCTGGCCGCGGTTGTGACGGTGCTCAGCTCTCTGCTGATGTCCGTTGGGCTCTGCACACTCTTTGGTTTGACACCTACTCTTAATGGAGGGTAAGATTCCAGCACCAAACCTCTTCCTAAACCAAGCCAGGTGGAGGTGAGACTGTTGGAAAACAGCTGTTCAGTGCTTGGTCTTTAAGATCCAGCAGCTTTCATATAAACTTTGGTGTTATTGTTTACACACTGCTGTGTAAAATTATCAGCAGACCCCTCCTGAGCTGTATTTTGTGTCTGTCCAGCAACAAGATGGGGCTTCAGTTTTCCTGGAGATACCTCAGTGCTTCACAGTGGCTCTTTCAGCCTAAAGCAGAAGGAACTGTTGGGACATGGTCTTAGGCATAGACAGGATTTCCTGGCAGCTGAGTAGGCTCCCACATACCTTTCTCCTGCAGTGACTTGTCTGAGCATCCTAAAGAGCTTGTTACTTTTTTTTCTTGTTGGCTTGGGTTCCTTATGTTTTGCTCAGAAAAATCTTGAAAGGCGGCAGAGCTGTCCCGTGCTGTTTGTGCCAAGTTGAAAACACCTGGGAACACCAGTAATTATAGCTCAGTTCAGAATGTTTTGATTTTCAGATCCTTTTCCTAAGTAATTAAGGAGGTGCCCATCATTTCTCTTCCCATTCCTCCTTCCAGTCTATTCCTGGAACAACAGAAAGTTTGACCACGAGGGAGATTTCCCAGTGCCTGGTAATGGTTTACCAGGAGCCAGACCTAGAGAGGGGAATTCCTCACCAAGAAGGCTGGGAGAGCTGTGAATCATTGACCTGGCTGGGGGCAGAGTGGTGGTGGTGTGTCATACACCCAGCAGCGACGTGCTCGGCTTTGGCCAGCCTCCTGGGGCAGGGTCAGATTTGTTTGGTTAAACTTTGATTTGACTTTTAACCTTTTTTATCTGTTTTGTCTACAGCGGAGCCTTCTAGGTGTGGGTGTGTTTGTTTTTCGTGGTACCTGCACTCATGATAAGGCTTTTCCCCTGACCTATTTTTGTGAGGTATTAAAATAAAGCTCATTGCTTAGAGGTCAGCGTTTGCTTTTTACTACCATACGATGTATTGACTACACCTGACTCATCAGTCATCTTTTGGATGGTTTTCCCATGTCTTACAGCACGGTCCAAATATTAATGCAGTAAAATAATTCCAGGTAAGGTAGGCATCAGTCTTCTTTTACAGAGAAGGAAACTTAAGTGGAGATTGGTGACACGATCCAGGGTTTAAGGCTGAGCTGTGGGTTAGGCACAGTGCCTGGAGGTCACTGGGAGAGGGCCATGTGTGAGCTGGAGGGCTCTGGAAGCCACAGCCACCCACCACCAGCTTCTACCTTGGCTAGGTTGGAGGAATCACAATCCCAAAGGATGAGCCACTGCTCCTCGTTGACTATTTTCTTTGTCTATCACTTTTTGACCTGAGCTCAGTAGCTCAGCTGTGAACATCTGCGTTTAAATGTGAGAAGGCGACGTGGTGAATCCTTAAGGCTTCCGAAGATTTTGGCTAAACCTGAGAGTCTCTTTACAGAGAAGGAGTGGTGGAGGCAGAGATCTGTTGCCTGTGTCAGTGGCAGTGCTCCTGTGTGCTCTGACGGATGCTGATCTTGCTGTGATGCAACACCTGGCACCCAGGTGACGTGAAAACGTTTGGGTCGATGGCCGCTATACGGCATCTCCCCATCTCTTCCTCCCTCTTCCTATTGGAAGCCCTTCCTCAGCCTTCGGCAGGAGGATGAGGAGGAGCTCTTGCCATCTGCCTCGCTCTGAGGGCGGCCCAATGAGCGTGGCTTTCGGAGCTGCTGTTTGCAGGGCGTGAGCAGCCCGTGTGCCACCTGCACCGCCTCGCCTTGCTCTGCAAGGGAAGCTCATGGATTGCCCTTAGACTGCCTGAGATGCCAAGTGCTGACTCTTCAAGGACTATTCCAGCTCATAACCTGCACCTGCTGATTAATTACCTTCGGCAATCAAAGCTACTGTTGAAGTAGGGCACAGCTGAGGGAATTACAGAATTCCTTTGCCGGGTTTATGCTGCCTTCTGCTTACTGCAGCTTGCCTGCAAACAGAGCAAGGCAGAGAGCAAACCTGGCAGGGCTGGGGGCAGGGACAGGGCTCTGCAAGGACTCTGCAAGAGCGTGCTCTTGCTCTGCAGGACTGCACAGCACCCTGCAGCTCACCTCTCCCTCCTGGCTGTCTGGTTCCCTTCATTTTTATTTCACAGAATCACTAAGATTGGAAAGAGCACTGGGATCACCTAGTCCAACCATCACCCCATTTCCATCCCTGAGAGTTCCAAAGAGATTCTCCCACATCTACCATCTGTCCTCAACTACTGCTTGGAGGAGTGGCACAGGTTATGAACTGAAAATGCCTTTAGATAAAGCCAGAACCGAGTTGTGCTTGCTAGATTTGAGATCCTGTGCCATGTGCAGGTAGCCCCGAAGTGGCCCATGTGTGTTTGCATTCTTTCACTCACTATGGAAATTCACCTCTTGTGCAGGCTCTGGACAGGAGATGAAGAGACTGAAGCACTGCACAGTCATTGTTTGAGCTAAAATTGAGTTAGGATGCCTGGAGGTTTCATGGTATTTGTGCTTTTTGTTTTAATAACCTTGCTTTTCGTGGAGCTCTGGCTGTTTCAGCTCGCTGTTCAAGGAATCAGAAGGAACTAGCTGAGTTAGCAGTGCTGCCAGACAGGAGCTTTCCCCATGGAACTTGTCAGGCCCAGGCTGCTGGCAGCTGCACGTGTACAAATGTTGCTGACACTGGTGTTTCAGGTGGCTGTAGGCAGTTGGAAGCAGTGTTTGGACAGTGGTCCCTGGGGTAGGGGCAGGTACTGGCAGAAGGCAGGTGTTCCTCTGAAGCCCTGTTCAGCTGTCAGTGCTTTGCCAAGGGGTGGGTGTACATGCCCACACCCCTTGGGTCTGTCCAGACCAGCACAGCACACATTCATTACCCTCCAGAAGTGATTTTCCTTGAGTTTAGCTGGAGGGAAATGAAAAGATTTACGACCGACTGCGCTCTGGCATGGAACAGTTTTTTTTGTACGAGGAGAGATTTGGCTCAGAGCAGTGGATGTGTTTCCTGGCGTTGGCTCTGGGATGTGTGTGTGCTGCTGAAGTTGCATTCTTCCATTAGTTTCACCCAAGATCTCACTCTCAGTTCTGTTTCTCTTTCTTCCAGAGAGATATTTCCATACTTGGTTGTCGTCATCGGCCTGGAGAACGTGCTGGTCCTCACCAAGTCCGTTGTCTCCACGCCTGTGGACCTGGAGGTGAAGCTTCGCATCGCCCAAGGTACACAGCCTGCCCCAGGAGAGCAAACATGGGGGCAGCCGTGGCACAATCTCTCCAGATCTTACCTGTGGTCTGGAGAGGAAACAAGGACTGTGTTGAACATGAATTGGGAATGGGATTCTGAAGGTCTCCTGTAGTATTTTTTTATTCCCAGGAATAAGCCTGTAATTGTGAGCGCTGCTTTTGAAGGCTCTTGGCTGAAGCATGGGCTAAACAAGCTTAAAAAATTGTTAACAAGGGGGGGCTGTATCTCCTGGTGAGGATGTTTGTGCCTTGTCTCTTGTGTCATGGGTACTTTGTGTGCAGTCCATGGCTCCTGCAGAGTTCTGCTGAGTCTGTGACAAAATTACAGGTAGGGACATGAGGACTTGAGTGTGTTCAAACCATGGGTAAATGCAATTTGCAAACTTAAAAAAAAAAATTGTTTCTGGACATAAGAGAGGTTCTGGAGTGATCCCCAGAAAAAACCTCCTCAGTTTTAAAAATAGGAGTGGTTTTCATCCTAGATCAAAAATGGGGCTCAAAAACTCAATGGTCCTTCGCAGTTCTGCATCCCTGCGTTGCCCGGTGCGGTACCCTCAGGGGTTTGGGTGCTGGGAGTACTGTGAGCTGTTCTCCTGAGCTCCCTTTGTCATCAGTGATAATCCAGCTGATGCAGACACTGGAAGCTACATGCCAATTTAGCCTCAAAGTGCCTTTGTTTGGTCTGCTGACTGTAGGTACCTGGGTTTAAAGAAGGGGAGCCCAGCGAGGAGTGCTGTGCTCATGGCTGCTCACTGGTGAACAATCTCATAATATCTGTGCGTGGTTTTTCCCCAGGCTTGAGCAATGAGAGCTGGTCCATCATGAAGAACATGGCCACAGAGCTTGGCATCATCCTGATCGGGTATTTCACCCTCGTCCCAGCCATCCAGGTGAGCGTGGCTGCTCGCTCTGAGCCTGCAGGGCAGAGGCTTGTGGTCAATACAAGAGTGTGGTGTGCAGAATCCTGCATCACAGGAGCACCCAGCTGCTTCTCAGGGCTTCGTGGTGAGGATGGAGCTGCCCTACAAGAGGCAGTGGTGCAGGAGTTAACTCTGTGACAGCTGCATGCATGCAGACAGCATTGTCCTGGGGGCAATCTGAGCTGTGGCTGCCACTTGGGCTATGTGTAGATCTGAGAAGGTCCAGCAAATGTCGTCTTCTTGGAGCCATAGTGCTCCCAGCCCACGTGTGAAAGTGCTGCAGCAGTGTCTGTAGTAATGCTGTTGCACTCCAAGGATGTGTGTGAAGCAGGCTATATAGGAAGAAGAGCACAGTTTTTCAATGCCAGTTGATGTGATTGAAATAAGGCAATTTGTCCATTTTTTTTTTGCATTTCTTGGCCTAATGGCTGATACTATCTCACACAACAGCCCTTGTCTTCTGTGGCTCAGCTGACTTTGCTGTGGCTGAGGAGTAGAAGGTGTCACTCAAGGACAAGCAGATTTTTGTTCTGCCTGTGTGTGTGCGCATTTAGATAAATAAGCCTCATCCCTTCCTGTGCAGTTATCTGTGGTCAGGGTGGCTGGCCAGGAGCTTCTTGCAGAACTGTGGGAGCTGTTTGTGGCTGGAGCACTCTCCTTTGCACTTTGCCTGTCTCCTGGATGTGTCCTGGCCACACAGTGCAGCCCGTGCTGGCTCCAGGTGCTGGCACCTGTTTCCTTCCCACTCTGGTCTCTCCAGTTGGTTTTGTGCAATGCCAGATGCTCTTCCTGCATCCTGCACTGTGTCCCATCCCCTGTGGCAGTGACCCTCTGGGAATTTCCAGCAGGTACAGCCAGCAAGGTGGGAGCACCTGAACATGTTTAATTGCTGGCCACACGTGATCTGCATGAACAGGAGTGGGTTCGTGCATCTCCTTAATCAGAGAACCATTGGCAGAGACTGCACATTGGAGGGAGTTACAATCTGAGATCACAGAATCATAGAAACACTGGGTTGGAAAGGACCTACGAGATCATCTCGTCCTCCTTCCACCAATATTACCCACTAAACTACTAAGCCATAGCCCTTAGCACCTCATCCAGACATTTCTTGGCTCGTGGAATGCACTGACTGCAGAGAGAAAGGGGTGGGAGAGGTGGGAGCGAGGCAGAGCTGTGTGGCTGCCTGTAGCCACGGCAAACAGTGACCCTGTTGCCTACTCCTGGTTTTTTGGCAGCATTTTGACACAGGTGATGCTGACATCCATTCTTTGCTCTCTGTGTGCTCCTGCCTTCCCTTGGGTGCTTGCTTGCTCCAGAGCAGCAGTCTCAGGGGGATGCTGGATGATTCTGATCCTATGATTCTGTGCTGTCTGTGTGCCCCTTATCTGCGTGTCCCTGAGCATGAAGGGCACTGTGCAGATAACACAGAGTCCAAGGAGTCCTGGAAAAGGAGCCGGGCTGTGTCAGTGCAGCAAGGAGGACCTTTGCTCTGGGATGTTGGGGGAGCAGCGCTGGGATCACCAGGTCCTGTCTGTAGGGAGTGACAAGAGCTGGAGGCTGCCACTTGCCCAGGGATTGCAGTGGCTCCTGGCATCGTCCTCAGTTCCTCCAGAGCAGTGCAGATCATTTAGCAGAAGAGAATTGGTTTGTTTTCTGTAGTTCTCCTTCTTCAATAGATTTCAGCTTCAGATGTGAATCGTGCATTGGCTTTAAATCCGTCCTAATTGTGAGCAGTAATGAAATCCCTGAGCCTTCCACTGCAGGAGGGTGGGGACCCCCATTCTCCTCACACTGTGGAGGTGCTGAGTGCCCCCCCTGCCTTTTCCAGCCCTCTTTGTTGCTCTGCAGCTCACCCTGCAATCCTGCACTCTCCCAGATTGGTTTGGGTTTTGCCATAGGGTGTGCAGTGGCCAAGTGTAAGAAGATTTCAGATTTCCAGGGCTGGCAGTCTGGGATAGCTCTAATCCTAAGTGGCATCAGGGGAGGTATTGGCAGGATGCATGCAGAGCTCTCCCTGGGTGCAGGCTGTTTGCTGAGGTCTGGGTGAGAATCAGATGGGTGTTGCTTTCCATCCTTTCTGGAGAGGAACCTGTGTTGTGTTTCCATCCCTCTGCTTCCAGAACTTCGTGTCAAACGTTGAGGGAGGGATCAGAGAGGAGTCAGGCTGTGTCCCTGTGCTGTTTGTGCTGGGGATCGGGGTGGTTGTCCCCTTTCCATGGCACTGATCCATGGATAGCAGGCAGCTGGCTACTGTTCTCCTGCTGTCTCAGGAGCAGTTTGGGCGGGATGGAGAGCTGTCAGGGTTTGTTGAGAGGTTCTGGGTCGCATTTCGGGCTCGTTTTGTCTCACCGTGCTCATGTTGGCCCCCAGCATTATGGCACGGAGCTGGGGCAGGGGGAGGGGGGCAAAATAAATGCATCTTCCTGGCCTCTGTCCTTCCCCTGGGGGCTGTGCCCTGGCACTGTGCCCCTCCTGGGGCAGCAGTGGGTCTGTGCCAGCTCGGAGGCCTCAGCCCGAGGTTTTCACTTGTGCTTGCATTCAGTTTTCTTGATCTTTCCCTGTTTACTGGATCCTGTTTGGGTCCTGGCAGGTCCTGACAGAGATATGTACCTCCTAGGGGAAGAAAACTCTCAAAACCGCTTTAATTTTACATTGCTGTGAAGTTTAAGAGTGTGGGAGGGGGGCTGGCACTTAGCACTGATGGCTGTTAGAGGAGCGTGGGTTTGTTTTATGGGGCAGATTCGGGAGCTGAGGTTTCTGCCCTTCCTGTGCTTGTCTTCTAATCCCTGTCTCTCCAGTGTCACCTGCTGGGGGAGTGCAGCATTGCAGGAAGCTCAGAAAACCACCTGAGTCCAACATGGACTTTTTTTAGCACTGAACCCTCAGCTCTTACAGAGTGCTGAGAACAGGAGCTCAGGCCCATGCCCTGGGCAGGAGTTTGCTGAGCTGCTTTGCTCTGAAGCCAAAATCTTTCCCCTTGTCCTGAGCTGCCATAGCTCACCCCTGTGTTCTGCCTCCAGGAGTTCTGCCTCTTCGCCGTGGTCGGCCTTGTGTCCGACTTCTTCCTGCAGATGCTCTTCTTCACCACGGTGCTGTCCATTGACATTCGCCGCATGGAGGTAGGGAAGGGGTTTTGCCTTGGGTCCTCCTCCCCTGCTGGCGTGGGAGGGCTGGGGGAGGCATTCCAGGACCTGCAGGGGCCTACAGGAAAGCTGGGGAGGGACTTTTTACAAGGGCAGATAATGATAGGACAAGGGTTAAGGGCTATAAACTGGAGGAGGGCAGATTTAGACTGGATATAAGGAGGAAATTCTTCCCTGTGAGGGTGGTGAGACACTGGCACAGGTTGCCCAGAGAAGCTGTGGCTGCCCCCTCCCTGGCAGTGTTCAAGGCCAGGCTGGATGGGGCTTTGGGCAACCTGGTCTGGTGGGAGGGGTCCCTGCCCATAGCAGGGGGGTTGGAACAAGATGATCTCTAAGGTCCTTTCCAATCCAAACCATTCTATGATTCCCTGTGATTTTTGCTTTCTAAGCATTAAGGATTGAGCTGTGAGAGCTGTGGGATGGGACGTGCTTGGTGACACGGGTGGGATCGAGGACAGGACACGGGGAAATGGGGGATCTAAACATGGAGATTTTGGGTAAATGGGCTGAAAGCAGAGCTGGGCACGAGGAGGTGATGACAGCTAGGTGAAAATGAGACCGTGTGCCATCGAGACCATGCCATGTGCCAGACCGACTCAGGAGCACCTGTGGCAGCTCAGACCCAAGGCCAGGTGAGTGTGGATGTGCACCCCGTGACCGTCCCACGATGTCTGTCCCCTTGCAGCTCGCTGACCTGAACAAGCGCCTGCCAGCAGAAGCCTGCCTGCCCCCGGCGAAGCCCTCGGGCCGCTCGCAGCGCTACGAGCGGCAGCCGGCCATGCGCCCTGCCACCCCCCACACCATCACCCTGCAGCCGTCGTCCTTCCGCAACCTGCGCCTGCCCAAGAGGCTGAGGGTCATCTACTTCTTCGCCAGGACCCGCCTGGCCCAGAGGCTCATCATGGTAAGCCATGGGGTGGTGGTGATCTGAGGGCCCCAACCCAAACGGGCTCCAAAAGCTCAATATTTTCATGCATCTTTTTTCCCCTGCAAGACTTGCACTCCCTCGTGGTAAATAATTCAAGAATTATCTTCCCTAAGAGCATCCCTCTGCACACAGCAGCCACGGGGCTTTGCTGTTTGCACAAAGGTTGGGTGGCAGGAGGCAATTCTCTGGTATTTGCTTGGAGAGGTTTTGGTGTGAGCAGATTTTTAAGGACTGGGTGAGTGGAGAGAAAAGGTATTTACAGAGCAGAAACCCTGCTTGTTCCTGCAGATAATGAGGAATAAAGGCATGGAGATATTTCTCTACATTTCTCTGATCTGGTGGGTGGCAACCCTGCCTGGGGCAGGGGCTTGGAGCTGGGTGGTCCTTTAGGTCCCTTCCAACCTCAGCCATTCTGTGTTTCTGTCTTTCCCTCGTTCCTTCCTTTTGGCAGCTGTAACTGCAGGGTCACAGCAGCTGCTGGCCCTGCTTGCCCCCTGCATCTCAGCTCTGGTTCTCTGTCCTGGAAGCAGTGCAGACCGTGTGTTCCCTGGCTCTGCAGAGCCACAGCCCAACCTGCTGCTGCCAGCATCTTGGTTCCTGCATCACTCTGAGGGCCGTGCCTGGGGCAGAACCCTGCCTTCAGCCTCCCCAGCTCTGTCTGAGGATGGCAGACGTGCTGCTCTGAGCCCTCAGCACGAAATCTCCTCCCTGCTGTGTGTTCATGCCCTCAGGAGGGGCCAGGGAGCTCGCAGAAAAGCAGCACTCTGATTTTCTATGCTCTGTGCCACCTCTCCCAATCTTCTTAAAGGCTGAGTGTCTGGAGGGAGACCTGCTGGGATGCTGCCCATCGGCTCAGGCAGCTGACGAGGGGCCGTGCCCTAATTAAGCACCTTGTCTCCTTGCTCACCACACAGGCCGGGACGGTGATCTGGATTGGGATCCTGGTTTACACAGATCCTGCCGGGCTCCGCACCTACCTCACGTCACAGGTCACTGAGCAGAGCCCCCTGGGGGAGGCAGGGCTGCCTCCCATGCCCGTGCCCGGAGGGGTCCTGCCTGCTGGCGACCCCAAGCTCCATCTCTCGGTGTTCCCGTCGGACCCCGTGCAGCTGACAGAGAACCAAACGCAGCAGCGCGAGCACAAGTCGGGGCTGGAGGGCAACCAGCACAGCTGGGCTCAAGGACCCGAGGGCAGAGGGACCGGGGGGCAGGCGGAGCTGGGAGCCGAAGCCGAGGTCACCTGGGGAGCAGAGGATGAGGAGATTTGGAGGAAGCTTTCCTTCAGACATTGGCCATCCCTCTTCAGCTATTACAACATCACGCTGGCCAAGAGGTAGGTGGGCTGGCACGGAGCGCTTTGAATCACCCCTGGAATTGACCCCGGGTTTTTTTCTTTTTTTTTTTTTTTCTGTCTTTCATCCTCCTGAGTCAGGTGGTTGGGGCTCCCCTTGGCTTCCTCTAAATGTGTTTTTGGGGGGAGGCTGTTAGAACAGGGCCTCCTGCTGTGGGCAGCCAGCTGCCCAGGGCTGGGTGTCTGGGAACGAGGGTTTGTTCCTCTCTTGTGCCCCTGGGTGCGTTCCTTGCTCCTCGATTTCATCCCAGGGATTGGGGTTTTTGGAGGTGACACGTTCAGAATTCTCTATACCCATCTGTAAGTGATGGGGGTGGGACATGGGAGGAAGAGAGACACTTGAGTTGGAGAAATGGTGATAGATGCTGCCCTGCAGCATACAGGGAACTGGGCCAGATCATTCTGTCTTTGCTTAAATCAGTGGGATCCGTGTGATCTTGCTGCTGACACATTGCACCCCCCTGGCTGCGATGTGAAGGTGAGGAGGAGACAAGCTGGTGGGGTTTTTGTGTTGTCTGGTGCTTGGTGTTCCTGAGCTCTTGTCATCTCCATCCCTTCAGGTACATCAGCATCCTCCCAACCATCCCAGTCACGCTGTACCTGAACCCCCAGGAGGCCTTAGAGGTGCGGCATCCCCAGGAGGCCACCCGCTACCACCCCTTCCTGGCTCCGGGCAGTGGGAAGCTGAGTGCTGAAGCTCAACCCGACCACGCGTCACCCAGGCTGCAGGGACACCGCGATGTCACCCTCTACAAGTAAAGGAGTCCTTGCTGCCACCTCCTGCCCTCACTCCCTTGAGACACAGGTTGCTCTTTGGCTCTTCTGGTGGGGAAAAAAGGAAACAGCACACACAGAGCTTCGGTGCAGAGCCCTGTACACATCAGGATGCTGCAGCTCAGCTTGCACAGCCTGAGCTCCATCTTTTTGCACCGTTTTCCTGAGCAGGACGTGGTGTGTGCAGGCTGCTGGCACGCATTGCTGCTGGTCAGTGTGTGTTGGTGGGCACATGGCATGCACACACACAGTGCAGGTGTTCCCCATGCTATCCTGAGTCCTGCATCGTGAAGTTTCAGCCTTGGTGTGTTCTACTTGGATGGTTTTAAGAGTGATGTTTTAGGGTTGCTCCTGGTACCAGGTGTTACGGGGTTTATCACTGGGTGACAGAGATAGGAATTCGTCTTTGGGAGTAAATGCTGTGATTCAGCAGTGCCATATGGGGTGTTAGATCAAGCTCCCCTACAGGCAGAGCTTCCTTTCCTGCTGAGAAAGGGGAGCTCTCAGTTGGAGCCCCCAGGTTCTGTCTGAATCTGCGTCCTCCTGGGCTTGGCTGAACGCACTGATGTTCCTCTGGTCCCCATCTCGTGGTTTCCTTTCTGACTGACAGACCTGCTGTGTGCTGCTCTTACTGAAAAGGCTGAAAACTTTGTTAAAAATCAACCTTTTCCTGCAAAAATGCCCTTTAATTTTCCAGAAATCCTTACAGCATGTTGGAATTTTTTTTGCACTGAAAAATTCAGACCAGCAACGTGTCCTTTCACAGTGCTTCCGACACAACCCAGGAGCTGGAGCTGCATCTCACCTCCTTCTTCTCTCTGTGCCTTTCTCTCCCTGCAGAGTGGCTGCTCTGGGGCTGGCCTCAGGCATTCTCCTGGTCCTGCTGCTCTTCTGCCTCTACAAGGTGTTCTGCCCCAAGAACTACGGGCAGCACGGGCAGCACAGCAGGAGGCGGCGGGGGGACCTGCCCTGCGACGACTACGGTTACTCCCCCCCCGAGACAGAGATTGTCCCCCTGGTCCTCAGGGGTCACCTCATGGTACGTCACACAGCAGCAGGCACTGGTGGGAGGCAGTTCAGTGACTTGTACCTTGCATCTTTGCGTTTTTTTTTGGTGTAAATGGCAGCGCTGCTGAAGGCCAGGGTCGTTATGTGGTCGTGATGTGGTGCAGCCCTGGAGGCTGACAGCAGGGGGATGCTTTGCAGACCACCCATGGCACCATGGGGGGATGCTTTGCAGACCACCCATGGCACATGGCAGCACGGGGGATGCTTTGCAGACCACCCATGGCACATGGCAGCACTGAGGGATGCTTTGCAGACCACCCATGGCACATGGCAGCACGGGGGGATGCTTTGCAGACCACCCATGGCACATGGCACCATGGGGGATGCTTTGCAGACCACCCATGGCACCATGGGGGGATGCTTTGCAGACCACCCATGGCACATGGCACCATGGGGGATGCTTTGCAGACCACCCATGGCACATGGCAGCACGGAGGGATGCTTTGCAGACCACCCATGGCACATGGCAGCACGGGGGGATGCTTTGCAGACCACCCATGGCACATGGCACCATGGAGGATGCTTTGCAGACCACCCATGGCACCATGGGGGGATGCTTTGCAGACCACCCATGGCACATGGCACCATGGGGGATGCTTTGCAGACCACCCATGGCACATGGCAGCACTACTCTACGTGTAGAACTCCTCCATTTCTTCCTGGAACTTTGAGTTCTTTGCACTGTTATTCCCTCTGCTGTGTAGGCAGCTGTTGGCTTTGGCTGGGCTGATCCGTTCTTTGCTGGGGTAGCTGTAGATTCCTGCTATCTAATGCCTACTGAATCTTTTTTTTTCTAGTGGATAGGTTTGAGCTGTTAAATACTGTTTCCAGATGGCTGAAACCACCCTTGGGTGTGCACAGGGAGGTGCTGCTGCTCAGCTCACACATTTTTCCTGAGGGGAACGATTTTTCTTCCCATTGTCAGAGAAAACAAAGTGCTCAGGCACCCCTTTGGATGGGGTCTGGGTATCCTGTGCTCTTCCAGATGAGCTGCACCTCCGTGGAGGTTCCTCTGGAGGCACTGCTGAGTTGTTTTGTTGTTTTGGCCAGCAGAGTCCAGCCTGTTGCCTTTGTTCTGACCATCCCTGCATCTCCTGTCAGTGCTGTGCCCACCTTGAGTGGTCTGTGCCTGCAGACGTGGCTGATCCTGCCCTCTTTTGGGGCTGTGCTTTGCCAAGGAAGGCAGGTGGAGCCTGTTCTGCTTGGAGCAGCCTGGGGCACAGCCAGAACTTCCACCAAAGTGTCTTTTTCTTCCAACATCCAAGGGTTGCTAAGCCAGCCACATCCTTTGGAAATAAAATTTACCCTCTGCCTGGCTTCTCAACCACACCCAAGGTGATTCTGAGAGCCCAGAGGCCTTGCTGACCCTACAGCTGTGCTCCTCCTCCCCCCCAGGACATTGAATGTCTGGCCAGCGACGGGATGCTGCTCGTCAGCTGCTGCCTGGTAGGACAGATCCGCGTGTGGGATGCTCAGACCGGAGACTGCCTCACCGTCATCCCCAAGCCGAGGTAGGGGGCTGCCCCAGCTGCCCTGGGTGCTGCTTGTGGGGCACCAGCACGCTCGCTGCCGTGGGGTTCCCATCTTTATAGCAGCCTTCCAGGACCTGAAGGGGCCTACAGGAAAGCTGGGGAGGGACTTTTTACAAGGGTAGGTAATGACAGGACAAGGGGGAATGGCTACAAACTGAAAGAGGGTGGATTTAGACTGGATATAAGGAGGAAATTCTTCCCTGTGAGGGTGGTGAGACACTGGGACAGGTTGCCCAGAGAAGCTGTGGCTGCCCCCTCCCTGGCAGTGTTCAAGGCCAGGCTGGATGGGGCTTTGGGCAGCCTGGTCTGGTGGGAGGGGTCCTTGCCCATGGCAGGGGGTTGGAACAAGGTGATCTCTAAGGTCCCTTCCAACCTGAACTGTTCCATGATTGTGCCCATCTGACACCACCAAAATTGGAGCTGACCTCTCCTTGCTGCCTTCCAGGTTGCGAAGAGACAGCAGTGGCATCTTTGATTACCAGGAGAGCTGGGATCACAGCCCGGATGGCAAGAACGGCCTGGACGACTCCTTGGAGAGCAGCCACCAGCTGAAGAGGATGCTGGGCCCTCCCCAGCCCCCCCTGTTCTGCGACCAGCCCGACCTCACCTCCCTCATCGACACCAACTTCTCCGAGCAGGTGAAGGCGGCCGAGCCCGAGCCCCGGCTCCGCGCGGTGGGCGCTCGCCAGAAGGAGGTTGGCTACGACTTCAGCAGCCTGGTTGGCAAAGTCTACGAGGAGCACAGCACATCCAACTGCCCGAGCTTCGCTGGGCTCCCAGCCCCCCACGGACAGGTCGGGTTCTGCGGGGGCAGCGGCCGCGAGGAGGGGGGCTGCGGCCGCAGGAGGAGCCTGGGGGACGAGGCAGTGGGGTTGGACAAGTCCTCGCCGCTTCCTTCCTGGGGAGGAGACTTTGAGAGCTCTGTCTGGAGCCTGGATCTGCAGGGGAACCTCATCGTGGCTGGCAGGAGTAACGGGAAGCTGGAGGTAAGGAGCTGGGAGCACCAGGCGTGGGCTGGGGGGCACCTCTCAGGGATGCCCACTGGGACAGGTCCTGGGGCAGAAGCGTCTCCTCTGCGCTGGAAATCTCAGAGCTTCAGCTCAGCTCTGTTTTAGAACAGAGCAGGAATGGTGGTGCAGCATCTGAGGTCACCCAAGGGAAGTTTTCTAGAGCATTTAAATGACTCCTTTATCAGCACTCGGCTTTTTTGGGGGATCTTCAGTGTCAAAATGCTTCATTTGGAAGGAGGTTCGTGGTAGGAGGAGAAAATGCTTCACTTAGTGGGAAGGAATAGCAGCCCTACTAACTCTGAGGCTGCCATGGCATTAGGTAACACTGCATCAGCAGCAAAATAAAGCAAAAGGAGGAGGAACTCTGTGGGAAGGGTACAGGTTTTAGAACAACCTTTAATTGGACATGAAAACTCCAGCAAGGAACTTCCAGAATTAGTTCAAACTTTATTTTGGAAAATAATTAAACTAGAAGTTTTCCTTCAAAATAAATGCAGAATTTTTAAAACAAACATTTTAAAGTTTTCACTAGTTTTTGACCTGCTCTACCTTTGCTGCACGTCAGCAGCTCTCATTCTTCCCAACAAAGACACAAGCAGGCCACTCCATCGCTTTTCTTTCTCCTTTAAATATACTTCTGAGCTCAGATAACTTTTTTCTGAGCTGCTGCCACGAGGCACCAACTGAATTTTGCTGCTGGACCACGTTTCCAGCCCACAGCATTGCTTCAGAACTGCTGCAGCTCCTAGGGCAGCTGGGGGGCTGAGCAGAGGCAGCGATGGGTGCCACAGAGCTGGGACCAGGGGACGTGCAGCAGGCACACAGATCCTGAAGTATTGATCAAAACACCATTTATTGGAAGTAACACTAGAAGGAAAAAGAGGACAGTGCCATCTCGCATCCCTCCCTTTGCTGGGATCCCCAGGTTGTGCCACACTCAGTCCAGAGCCAGGGCACGGCACGCTGCGTCGTGACCACGAAGAGTTTGGCCATCGTTGTGGCCTTCAGAGCTCTTAAGGCATTTTCTATGATGAAAATAATTCTATTCATCCTTTCTGCTGCCAGGGAAAGGGATGTTCACCTGAGGGTGTGCTGCTCCCTGTGAGATAAATGGGAGGACGCGGTGGGTTGGAATGGAACGGCGGTGCCACGCGGAGCTGCCTGCAGGCTCCGTGCTCAGGAGCAGGCAGTGGGGCTGTCCTGGGGCCAGGAGCACGGCCCTAATGGGGTCAGGGTGACAGCAGGAACCCTTTCTCCTTCCAGGTGTGGGATGCCATCGAGGGGACCCTCCGCAGCAGCAACGATGAAGGTCAATCTGGCATCACAGCCCTCGTGTTCCTGAACAACAGGTAACCACGAGCCTGGCGAGCTCCAAGGGAACCCCAGGGCCCCAGTGTGACACCCAGCCCCAGGCTGGCAGGGACCAGCTGGGACACCTCTCCCTTCCCATGTGCCCATCCCTGCAGCTGAGCACGGAGCGAGGCGTCCTGCTGCTCCAGCAGCCACTTTCTCCATACATCTACTCGAGCTCTCTAGTAGCTGAGCATCCCAGTGAACTGGGAGAGGTGGTGCCTTTGGGTCAGTTCCTGCTCAGAGCCGTTTGCTGTTGTGCAAGGAGCATTTCCACCTGCTGGTTTATTTCATGGCCTGAGCCTGATCATAGAATCATAGAATGGTTCAGGTTGGAAGGGACCTTAGAGATCACCTTGTTCCAACCCCCTGCCATGGGCAAGGACCCCTCCCACCAGACCAGGCTGCCCAAAGCCCCATCCAGCCTGGCCTTGAACACTGCCCAGGGAGGGGCCAGCCACAGCTTCTCTGGGCAACCTGTGCCAGTGTCTCACCACCCTCACAGGGAAGAATTTCCTCCTTAGATCTAGTCTAAATCCACCCTCTTTCAGTTTCTAACCATTACCCCTTGTCCTGTCATTACCTGCCATTGTAAGAAGCCCCTCCCCAGCTTTCCTGTAGGCCCCTTCAGGTCCTGGAAGGCTGCTATCAGGTCCCCCCGCAGCCTTCTCTTCTCCAGGCTGAACAGCCCCAGCTCTCTCAGCCTGTCCTCGTAGGGGAGCTGCTCCAGCCCTCTGAGCATCTTGGTGGCCTCCTCTGGACCCGCTCCAACAGCTCCACATCCTTCTTGTGCTGGGGGCCCCAGAACTGGACACAAGACTCCAGGATGCCATTTCCAAGCCCCCCCTCTTCCTCGCAGCCAGGGGAGCAGCACAGCTGGAGCTCTGCCTGGGGGCTGTTACCCCCAGGGCTCCTCACCCCCAGGGAGCTGGGAGCCCTCTGCTCACAGGGGTACATTCCTCCCTCAGGATCGTTGCTGCCCGCCTCAACGGCTCCCTGGATTTCTTCTCACTGGAAACACACACCTCCCTGAACCACCTGCAGTTCCGAGGTAAGCGACCACCTCACGCAGCCTCTTCCCAACAACGCTTTGCTCCAACACATCTCTGTGGTGCCAGAGCTGAGGCTGTGCAGACACAGGGGATCCCGTGGGAGATCCCCGGGGAGGGAAAGCATTCTCAGTGCTGGTCATCTCCAGTCTGGAGGGTGGGAGATGTGTTCTGGGGTCAGCTCTGCCTGGTGCCCTCATCACAACCCGAGGTTGCAGGTTCTCAGTGTTCTTCCCAGCCTTTTTTCCACCCCTTCATAGTGAAGATGCCATGCAGTGTTGTAACTTCAGCCCATTCACAGCGAAATGGATCACTGCACACCACCATCAGCAACCCATGGCCTACCCCACCCACTTCCACCCCTTCAAGGTGCACAGTTTTGTACCATTCCTTTCCATACGATTTCTTTTCACTGAATTTCACACCATTGCTTTTATCCTACTAGGCCATACTTCACATTTGCTTGAATATTCCTTCCCTTCAGATTCCTCCTAGGCCCCCACAGATCATTTCTCCATAATATTTTTGGACAGGGCAACTGTTAAACAAAGACCTTCTGAGCACCAATACACTCAACTAACTCTACCTTCTGGATTTCATAACACATACACACCTCAACACATCCACACGTTAACAGCTCACAGGGGTTGTCATTACATCCAAAACCAACTTTTCTTTCTTCTTCAAATATTATCAATGCATCCAAAAAACAGCTTCAAAGTTTTCCCCTTTCTTCTTTCTCCATTCTCTTCTCCATTTTCTCCTTCTTCCTATTCCTCAATTTCTTCCTTTCTGTCCGTTTCCTTCCCTTCTCCAAATTCTTTTCCCTTCCTCACTGTCAGCCTCCACTCTTCTCTTTTCTGAACTCTTCCAGCCTCCATTCTTCTGTACCCAGCTCTGAATTCCCCAGTCTCCCTAACACATCCCAGAACAGCACTGCCTGACACCCACACACCCCATCAAGGAGCATCTCCTTGTAGTAAGGAAGCCTTCAGGTCTGCACCTGGATGCTTGATGTGCATCCCCTCCTGGGAGCTTTGTGTCATGGACCTCCCATCATATTCAGCAATTCTATCACCTCCATCATCTCCATCACCCATATCGTGCTCCTGGGCAGCACGAGCCCCAAGGGCTGGCGGGGTCACCTACAGCAGCCACTTCACCTCCATAACTGCACACCCTCCTGCCTTTACCTTCTCTCTGGGTTCCCCCCCCACACAGCATTTTGCTGCTTGTGCCAATTGTTAGGGAAAAAAGGTCCAAACCTCACATGGCCAACACTGCTTGTTTTGCCTGGAGCTGGGAGATCTGCTTCCTTCTCAGCCTCTCTCTTCTTGATGAGCTCCTTCTCTCTCACAGCACTGCTGTAACTTTGACTTCTGCTGCTTTCTGGCCCTTATCTAAGCCCTGGGCAAACCCAGCCCAGGTCCACCCCTTGCAGAGCACAGCTGCCCATAACGTACCCTCCATCAGGTGCTCCAGCAGCAGCAGCGCAGGCCCTGCCCAGCTGTTTCCCTACACACAAATTAAAGTACTGCTGGTGGCCACTGCTTTGCAGTGTGGTGGTGGCTCTGTTGCTTCCGGAGTGGTTTGGGATGGAGAGAATCCATTCCCAGGGAATGGTTTCGTTCCTGGGGGCTGCTCCGGGGTCCTTGTGCCTCCTGGAGGAGGAGCAGGCTCTGCAGGACGGGGTTGGCCATGGAAATGGTGTTTACTGGGTTTCATCAATCTCACTCTTGCCAAAGGCTGGGTAGTGGGGGCTGATTTGCACCAGGGAGCTGCTTGGCTCTTTGGAGGACCAGGCTCTTCGAGGTCAGCACCCAGCCATCCCCAATTTACCCTCCTGGGTGAGATCAGTCACCAAAACGAGGACTTTTCCCGTGGTTTCTCACCGCAGGAGCCCCGAGCAGAAGCAGCATCGCCTCCTCCCCAGTGTTCAGCAGCAGCGACGTCATCGTGTGCCAGCTGACCCACACCGTGTCCTGCGCCCACCAGAAGCCCATCACAGCTCTGAAGGCGGCGGCGGGGCGGCTGGTGACGGGCAGCCAGGACCACACGCTGAGGGTGAGCAGCGATGGGTGCCCGGGGGGCTGGGGTTGGTGGAGCCCAGGGCAGCATGTTCCTGAAGCTGCTGGGCTGTGCTCCTGTGGTTGTGGCTCCTTGGTGGAGTTAGAAGAGCAAAGCCATGAGCGTGTTACTGAACAGAGCATGGGATCACAGAGCCACGGAACTGTNAGTGTTGTAACTTCAGCCCATTCACAGCGAAATGGATCACTGCACACCACCATCAGCAACCCATGGCCTACCCCACCCACTTCCACCCCTTCAAGGTGCACAGTTTTGTACCATTCCTTTCCATACGATTTCTTTTCACTGAATTTCACACCATTGCTTTTATCCTACTAGGCCATACTTCACATTTGCTTGAATATTCCTTCCCTTCAGATTCCTCCTAGGCCCCCACAGATCATTTCTCCATAATATTTTTGGACAGGGCAACTGTTAAACAAAAACCTTCTGAGCACCAATACACTCAACTAACTCTACCTTCTGGATTTCATAACACATACACACCTCAACACATCCACACGTTAACAGCTCACAGGGGTTGTCATTACATCCAAAAACAACTTTTCTTTCTTCTTCAAATATTATCAATGCATCCAAAAAACAGCTTCAAAGTTTTCCCCTTTCTTCTTTCTCCATTCTCTTCTCCATTTTCTCCTTCTTCCTATTCCTCAATTTCTTCCTTTCTGTCCGTTTCCTTCCCTTCTCCAAATTCGTTTCCCTTCCTCACTGTCAGCCTCCACTCTTCTCTTTTCTGAACTCTTCCAGCCTCCATTCTTCTGTACCCAGCTCTGAATTCCCCAGTCTCCCTAACACATCCCAGAACAGCACTGCCTGACACCCACACACCCCATCAAGGAGCATCTCCTTGTAGTAAGGAAGCCTTCAGGTCTGCACCTGGATGCTTGATGTGCATCCCCTCCTGGGAGCTTTGTGTCATGGACCTCCCATCATATTCAGCAATTCTATCACCTCCATCATCTCCATCACCCATATCGTGCTCCTGGGCAGCACGAGCCCCAAGGGCTGGCGGGGTCACCTACAGCAGCCACTTCACCTCCATAACTGCACACCCTCCTGCCTTTACCTTCTCTCTGGGTTCCCCCCCCACACAGCATTTTGCTGCTTGTGCCAATTGTTAGGGAAAAAAGGTCCAAACCTCACATGGCCAACACTGCTTGTTTTGCCTGGAGCTGGGAGATCTGCTTCCTTCTCAGCCTCTCTCTTCTTGATGAGCTCCTTCTCTCTCACAGCACTGCTGTAACTTTGACTTCTGCTGCTTTCTGGCCCTTATCTAAGCCCTGGGCAAACCCAGCCCAGGTCCACCCCTTGCAGAGCACAGCTGCCCATAACGTACCCTCCATCAGGTGCTCCAGCAGCAGCAGCGCAGGCCCTGCCCAGCTGTTTCCCTACACACAAATTAAAGTACTGCTGGTGGCCACTGCTTTGCAGTGTGGTGGTGGCTCTGTTGCTTCCGGAGTGGTTTGGGATGGAGAGAATCCATTCCCAGGGAATGGTTTCGTTCCTGGGGGCTGCTCCGGGGTCCTTGTGCCTCCTGGAGGAGGAGCAGGCTCTGCAGGACGGGGTTGGCCATGGAAATGGTGTTTACTGGGTTTCATCAATCTCACTCTTGCCAAAGGCTGGGTAGTGGGGGCTGATTTGCACCAGGGAGCTGCTTGGCTCTTTGGAGGACCAGGCTCTTCGAGGTCAGCACCCAGCCATCCCCAATTTACCCTCCTGGGTGAGATCAGTCACCAAAACGAGGACTTTTCCCGTGGTTTCTCACCGCAGGAGCCCCGAGCAGAAGCAGCATCGCCTCCTCCCCAGTGTTCAGCAGCAGCGACGTCATCGTGTGCCAGCTGACCCACACCGTGTCCTGCGCCCACCAGAAGCCCATCACAGCTCTGAAGGCGGCGGCGGGGCGGCTGGTGACGGGCAGCCAGGACCACACGCTGAGGGTGAGCAGCGATGGGTGCCCGGGGGGCTGGGGTTGGTGGAGCCCAGGGCAGCGTGTTCCTGAAGCTGCTGGGCTGTGCTCCTGTGGTTGTGGCTCCTTGGTGGAGTTAGAAGAGCAAAGCCATGAGCGTGTTACTGAACAGAGCATGGGATCACAGAGCCACGGAACTGTATGGGGTGGAAGGGACCTCTGGAGATCCCCCAGTGCAACCCCCCCAGAGCAGGGGCACAGAAACACATCCAGGTG
>WBMW01003782.1:0-14151 GCA_013396635.1 Penelope pileata
CCTGATTTCTCAAAGGCCTGCCTTTGAGACAGACTTGAATGACTTTGAATGGACTTTAAAGAAAACTCTGATTTGGTAAATAAACAGAGATTCAGACAATATCCCCCTGAAGGATTTGGTAGATCACAAGACTTGCCACAGCAAAATCAAAATAATTTAAAAAAAAAAAACAAAACAGGAGAGGAAGCTAAATCTTTGTCACCCCATAACAAGGGCACCAGCTGCTCCACCAGAGCCAAGGTCTCAGCTCTGCAGCAGCACAAGTGCAGGGACGTTCAGGCACGCACAGAGAAGCCCCGAAAGCTGCACGCCTGCAGAGGAAGGGCAGATGACCGTGCAGCAGTGCTGCTGTTGCTGCGTGGAACACCAGTGAGCACAGAAGGCTGCATGTACTTCTAACGGTGCGCATTGTGCAAAGGCTTCTGTTAGAGCCTTTCATTGCATGAGCACAGTGCTAAAACTGTCCAGAGCTGTCCCCAAGCAGCATCTGTTCCCAGGTCCACCTGCTCCAGGAAAAACTGGAAATCAACTCTGCCTGTTCCTGGAGCTTCTGCTGAGGGGTGGCTGTTGTCCACCTGGCAGTGCAACTGCTGCTCAGAGCAGAGAAACCCCCCTGCAGCTGCTGTTTCAGGCTGCTTCTGCTGAAGGAACTGATTTAACCCTTCTAGGGCTGCATGGGAGCTCCTGAAGACTGGTGTTTGCAGTCTGGGCCAATGTGCTTTAAATCTGTTGCCATGCCTTAGTTTTCAATCAATTTCTGTGATTATAGATGCCTGAGTTTTGGTCTTCCTTACAAGCTGCTCATCCCATCCAAATGAAAAGACTGTGCTCAGGTAAAAGAACACTGCTCAGAGGAACACGTGTTCTTTTTCTAGGGAATCGCATACAAGAGGACCTCAGTCCCCCCTGCAGCTGCTGTTCTATCACGCGCTGCTTCTCCCTTATGCCAGCACAGCTTTTCATAGCTTCACCTTCCTAATTTGTTGCTGCTGCTGTGGATGGAGAGGCCACTTCCAGCCCTTGGGATTTCCTGCACAGTCTGAGCTGACCCCACATTAAGGACATACAGCTCCAGCACAGGGGACAACCAAGCCAGCGCACGTCAGTGTTGCCATCAGTCATGGACTGGAGAAATAATTTCTAGTGAAACAGAGGCATTGGTAGGACCTGACAGCCAGGTCCAATATGAGGATCAAGACACTTTACAAATGTTAACCCATCTCATAGAGGACATATTTATTTCAAATGTTAATTTTGCTGCACGACCATTATAACATTTGTTAAATTATCCTTTGTAAAAACCACGGAGGTCTTGGGGCTGAGTTCACTTCGGAAGTGCAGAATGCATTCCTTTTGTCTGCTGTATTCATCATAAAACATCGACAACAAACTATCCAAAGCACACACCTCTTTATCTCCACGGATGAATCTTTTTCCCCCTCACCTCTGCTCTGTAAACTGCACCTTTGGCAGAGGCAGTCTGAAGGAACCTCAGCACAGGCAGATGCAGAGAGCATTTCTCAAGCTACTGTGCACTGATGCGCACTGATTATACTGCAAAGGAGAGCCAAAGATTTCTACTTTCACCTCACTTTGCTAAAAGTTCCATTGCTGGGGGTCCTGGTTGTTTGTTGAACAGAATAAAATCTTAGCTCAACCTCAGAGACCAGGATGAAGGCTGAGCGCTCGGGCAGCCACAGGTGCTGGCAGGTTGTTACAGCTGCTGGAGGGAAAGATGTACATAGCTCTATGGGGTTGGGCACCGAGCCAGCAGCAGTTGGTCTCTGGATTTCAAAATACGGCGCCAAATGGTTGCTTTGAAAAAAACGTTGGGTTTGTTTTCATTAGTGTTTGAGATCAGTGCCAGGGTTTTATATAATAGCAGCACGAGGGTGTGAGCACTGTGTGCTCCCTCCCACAGCTCTACTGGAGCAGCAATGACCTCAGTGACTCCAGCAGGCAGAGCTGGGATTGCTTCTGGCTGATAAAGCCAGCTTTGTGAGCCCAGAGGAACTGCACCTCGGGGCCAGCCCCCACCCTCCTCCACTGCTCTTTCCAAACCACCAAATGGCTAAAACATGAGGGACTTGCTTGTATTTTGAGGAAATCTGAGCTCCACAGAGCACTAAGAACCTGAGGTTACTCCAGCAGGCGGCTTTGGAGCCTTTTATCATAGAATCATAGAATCATAGAATCATAGAATCATAGAATNATCCTCGTGGCCTCCTCTGGACCCGCTCCAACAGCTCCACATCCTTCTTGTGTTGGGGGCCCCAGAACTGGACACAAGACTCCAGGTGAGGTCTCACGAGAGCAGAGTAGAGGGGCAGAATCACCTCCCTCACCCTGCTGGCCACGCTTCTCTTGATGCAGCCCAGGATCCCGTTGGCCTTCTGGGCTGCAAGAATGAAACACTGCTCCACGTGTGAAAGTCAAAACCGATAATGTCCAATATTGTTGGCCCAATATTTCAATAGCGGTGATAAGAATAATCTCAACATTAGTTTTGTTATTCACCTATGTCAACAGCAGCTAGGTGTACACCTGAAGGCTGCTCTTCAGGCCCCAGGGCTGCTTGCAGGCTCGCAGGAAATGACAGTATTGTTCCCACCTGTCCACCTCCTCTGATTTCAGCTGTATTTTCACAATATTTTCTTGCCAAGAAATGTCATCTTACTACTTTGGAAGAACTCCTGAGCTAAGGGGACCCAGCAAAAGGAGAATTCAGTACCTAATGCTGCACTTTCTTTGCCTGATAAAGGCTCTGAATGAGTTCTGCTGCAGAACACTTCTCTATTGCTCGTGTTACAGAAGTGGCTCTTTTTGGCAGGTGCTAAAATAAATCACTACATGGAGAAGTGACAAAGTAGGATTGTTTAACGTGAGAGGCCCTGAGCCTCCACCTTATTCCTGTTTCTTTTTTGTTGAGATGGGGAAAAATCAAGAGTTTTAGTGGCCTTTTTGTTTTGTTTTTATTATTATTATTTTTTTTTTTATGAAATTCTCATTTATTTCTGGTTACATGAGACTAAGATCTAGTTTCAGTACAAGAGTCTAAAGGGCCACCCAGGCCCTCTTGACAATGAAAGTCACATTTCTGCCACAAAGGAGCGAACAAAGCAAAGCACAGACCCGAGTTATCTCCCCCAGGCTCAGTTAATGCTTCCCCCCAGTCTGATTCAGGTTGAATTCTGCTTCAACAAGGAGGCACATGCTGTAGCAGAAGGATATTTTTGTCCGAGGCTCCTGCCAAACACTATTTGCCTGCCATTAAAAATAAATACATCCTCTATACATTAGGGAGTCTTGAAAAAATCCTCGTTTTGCAGACAGTCTGCTGTCTGTCTCCTTTAATTCCACAACTGTGCACTGCGTTCCTCTTTGCTCTGTTTTACATTTCTCTTAGCAAACTTTTTCATAAGCAGATGAGGAAGATTTCATCCATGGCATACCACTAACCTTCTCTACTTGCTTTGGTGCTTTCTATCCTGACACTGCTGGAAGCAATTTTATTCAGGGAAAGCTGAAATTCTGGAGCAGAAATCTGTGGTGAGGTATGAGTGTTTCTTCCAGATTTTAAGTTGATGCTAGCCATTTTTAAGTTACTGTTGAACTGGGCTGAATTTGGACTGCTAGGGAAATGTTTTGTGCTACGTTTAATCCGTGTCCCATCTTGAAATTAATGAAAACATCTGAGACAATCAGCTAGACATTGACAAGTGGTTCAGAGTGAGATAAGGAACATGGGGCAGAGGGGAAGTTAGATGACTACAGGAAAGACAGAAATAATCTTGGTATGAAAGATGTACAAGTAATAAAATGAGAAAGAAGAGGACATAGCAGCAGCTGCTGAGATAGTAAAGCATTTAAGATAAGAAACAGCAATGGAAATGATGTGTCCTCAGATTTGTGGAAATATCAGAATCATTACGAAATCCAAGATAGCATCAGAAAACTCATCACACCAAACTGTACAGGAAAGTGGCCAACAACTGAGAAGATGCTTGGCATCAAAGGATATGTGAGGTTTTCCTTTGTCTTGATTACCTGCTCTAAGTAATCTCTTCATTTATCTGATGGTGAGAAGCACTTCAGTGCAAGGCAGAACCTGCCACTGCTGTCTGTTATCTGACATCTCAAGAATTTATCCTTAATCCACTCTGACAGCCAGATATGTTGCAAGCACCTTTGAGATAGAGCTCCAAATCAGATCCCAGAGCACTTCCAAGTTCCTGACTTCATGTCAGAGTAAAAGCTGTACATGCACCAGCCTTCCCCTGCGCTCTGCTTTCCACAAAAAGTAAACGTGTGGGAGCGGGTGAGGCAGGAGCTTTGGCATCCTCCCATCCCACTCCCAAACTGTTCTATTTAGCAGCTAGGAAAAGTGAACATAAATGTTCAGCAAACAAGGAGGAGAGAACAATGATAAAGATGAAAGTTTGCAAGTGCTCTCGTTACTGCGTAAGAAAGGCACATTCTAAAAAATTTAGAAAATATTAGATCTCAAGTGTGAGGGATATTTCAGGAAGCGTATATATATATAAGATTTTACGCTGACATGGTATCAGCATTACAAAAAAACAGTAATATTAGAAGGCAAGAAAAAATCTTGAAACAGATAATGTCTTAGAAACTTTGTATAAAAATCAGACAGAATAATGGGGGGGGGGCTTGGACTAAACTTTGTGAAGAAAGGAGACTTACATCTGGGTTATGCTATCAATCAAAATAACGCAAAAGTTTTTAAAAAATTCCAAAATATGCTAGATGTGTAGAGTGTCATGTCAAATCACGTGAGAAAAAATGAGCTAACCCAAAAATGCTTATACATAGCCTTTCAGCATTCTTTCTTTTCTTTTCCTTTTTTTTCCCTGGCTTTATATAACCAAATTTTATTACTGATCTTCCACGAATTTCTTAGTGCTGGAAACTGCATGCTGAGAGAGAAAAAGTTCATTCCAAGTGCACGGCTTGACACTCACGAGTTTTTTTTGTTTTTTGTTTTTTTTTTAAATTTGTTTCCTTCGCTCCAGGGAAGGCAGCTATGTTTGAAATGCTACAGACTCCCAGGCAGCTCCGGCACAGGCACGCGGCCGCAGTCTGGAGCCGATCCAGCAGCGGTTGGTTTACAGTTCACAGCTGGCGCCGAAATTCAAAAGACGCCCCGCGCTTCAAACCCAGAGCGGGACGCACGCAGTGGGCAGGCAGCAGCCGAGCAGCCCCGCGCTGCCGGTGCGGCTCCCGGCCCCGAGTGAGCGGATGGCGGCGGTCAGAGCTCCCTGCCGAGAAGCGAGGCACAGAGCTCTGGGATTTGTAGTCTCTCTTTCTGCTTCCTTCTCCAGATGCATTTCACAGCAAAGACAAGTGCTTCAGCTCAGTGAGGAGGCTGTTTTACACTGCGTTGTACATCGTTATCGGAGCTCACTGACAGATCTGACAGCATTGATCGTAGCATACTGATGTGTCTAAATGCCTACAGAATGATATGCGTGGTGACTAACCTGATTATTTTCATCTTTTATGAGCTCCCTCCAAGTAACCCACTGATATCCATGGCGTCACAGGCTCAGTGTGGAAATCCCTGCCCTCAGCTCTCTGCAGGTGAGGAGGCAACGAATGTACTTACCTGGGAATGTACTGCTTAGACAGGTCAGCTGCTAAGTGTACGCAGCAGTAGCAAGAGGGACTTAAACTATTTGCCCACAACAAGAGTACTGGTGTACATAGGTTTTCCAGTTTGGCGTGTACTTGATCTTAGGATCCCAGATCCTCTAACACGAGAAATACCTAGCTTTTGTTTTGGAAATAAAAGCACTTGCACCTATTTGTTCAGCCTGGCTCCCTGAGTTTCTTTCCATATATTGCATGCAGTATTCTCTTGCTTTTTCTAGCTTTTCTGTTTAGATGTTTTCTATCTCATGCACACCACTGGTTTGCATTGCACTCACACTGCTTTTTTATTTGCTGTTGTACCACTTGCATCAAATCTGGTCTTCCCAGAAAAATCTTCCTTTTCTCAGTCTTCCCTGGGAGTCAAAATGGAAAACTGCAGTAAGTGGTTCTCATTCTCTAAGTTTTGGGACATAAGGAATTCATTTGTGGGAGTGGTAATACAGTTTATACTGGTTAGTGTGTAAGAACACACAAAAATTGGGGGATATTCCGTAAAAATATGTTTTGGGGAAAATAATACTTCAAATATTAATAAAGTGAAAACTTTCTATTGGTTTTATAGAATCACAGAATGGTTCAGGTTGGAAGGGACCTTAGAGATCATCCTGTTCCAACCCCCTGCCATGGGCAAGGACACCTCCCACCAGACCAGGCTGCCCAAAGCCCCATCCAGCCTGGCCTTGAACACTGCCAGGGAGGGGGCATCCACAACTTCTCTGGGCAACCTGTTCCAGTGTCTCACCACCCTCACAGGGAAGAATTTCCTCCTTATATCTAGTCCAAATCTACCCTCTTTCAGTTTATAGCTGTTACCCCTTGTTCTGTCATTACCTGTCCTTGTAAAAAGTCCTTCTCCAGCTTTCCTGTACACCCCTTCAGGTCCTGGAAGGCTGCTGTAAGGTCCCCTCGCAGCCTCCTCTTCCCCAGGCTGAACAGCCCCAGCTCTCTCAGCCTGTACTAATTTGGCTGCATCCCCGGGAGAACAAAAGGACCTCAGGTATCCTTCTTGAACAGCCTGGCTGGAGGCTGGGAATGCACCTTGTCAGCAAAATTGGAGGATTCCAAGACCTGCAAAGCAGCTCTCCCAAAAGCCCCCCTAGGAACCAGTTAATTCTTTTCCCCTTGAAACTCTCCACCGCCAGTACAGGCAAACAGCAGCCCCTGGTCTACATACATCAGCCCTTAGTGTACAGCACAGCAGATCCCCAGCAGGGCTCACCTCTCCTCAGCACACCCCTGCACACATCCCGTTGTGCACTTTGTGTGAGGCCATTTTAGGAGCATGGGGCCGTGTGAACAAAGGGCCAAGGCAGAATGTGTCTGCCCCGTGGCCCGGCCGCTCACAGCACCTCAGCGGGACCACCATGGGGCCAGGGGGCCCAGCACAGGGTCTGGTTCTGCACAAACACCTGAGAACGAAGCCTGATCCACAGCTCCATCGTCTCATGTTTGTAGAGGAAAAACAAACAAAAAGCCCAACAACCAGTCCGTGCTTTCAGAACCATCCCCTTTATCCTTGTGCCTTATTCACAGCCACGACAGCCTAACGCTGTATTTAAAGCGCAACACAAAACAGAACCCCGACCTCAGCCAGCCACAAAATGCCGCCTGAGCGGACCCCACCTCCCAGCGCACCCCGCGCGCTGCCGCCATCTTGGTGCCAGGACTGCATTTCCCAGGCGGCGCGGCGGCGGGAGGCGGTGTCCGCCATCTTGCCGCTCCCTCCCGCGGTGCGGCCGGATTGAATGAGCGCTGCGCGCCCGCCCGCGAGCTGAGCGCCATGTCGGGCACCCCGATCCGCGGCACCCCCGGCGGGACCCCGCTGTCGCCGACCCGCATCTCCCGCCTGCAGGAGAAGGAGGAGCTGCGGCAGCTCAATGACCGCTTGGCCGTCTACATCGACCGCGTGCGGGCCTTGGAGCTGGAGAACGACCGCCTGCTGGTGAAGATCTCCGAGAAGGAGGAGGTCACCACCCGGGAGGTACGGGCCTGCCGGGGCTCCGCGCCGGGAGGGGGGCCCGGCTCCGCGCTCCGCCCGGTGTGGCCCCGGCNTCGGCGGCGCTGCTGGCCCGCGGGTTGCGCCGTGCTCGCAGCCCGCTCCCCGTCTCAGGTAAACCAGAGAGGGCTTCTTCGGTCGCTACCCTGGGGCTGTTATGCTGAAAAATCTGCAGGGATTGGTGTTACCTGCGCTCCTTTCTAGAGGAAATCTTCCTTAGTCCTTGCAAATGCTATGAATCAAATCCGTCACTGTGGCGCGTCCCTATCGCGGGGGGTAATCTGTCCTGTTTCCTGCGATCGGGGACACAAACTAGTCCGTCCTTCATTTCAGAGCCACATTTTGCTTTTTCCTCTCCCATATCCGCTCTCCTCCGGGATTCACTCCCACGTGGAGGAGGGGTGCGGCCCGGACCCTCTCCCCCATCTCGGAGGGGGCTGCAGGCAGTGTCCCAGGGAGTGGCAGTCAGCAGCCCTGTGCCTGTGGTGGGCGGGATTGGTACGCTGCTAACGCAGGCTTTTTTCCCTTCTTTTAAGAGTCTGGTTTGACGATAGCAGTGGGAGAAGAGTTTGAATTCCTCTCACTTAGTTGAAGTAAACCAAAGATGGTAGTGGTTTGTTTGGGGAGGGGTCGGCTCTCTTGCAGTCTATGCACCCAAGTCCCTTGAAATGCCTTTGTATCACTGAATTATATAATGTTACATTAGTGTTTTCAAAATAACTGGATATTTATGAACATAACAAATGCAACATCTCTTGTCCTGCCTGAAGCCCTGCTGTTAGCAGAATAACTGTGTCTGCTTCAGGGAGTTTGTAAGTTGTAGGTTGCTGGAGGCTGGATTGTAAAAATGGGGAATAAACATCTTAAATATGTGTAGCAGAATGTAATTTTGTTAACGAGAAGACACGTAAGGAGAGTAAGAACAGGGCAAGCACAAAACAGATGCAATCTTACATGTAGTGTGAATGTAAACCAACTTATGATGGCTGTTTTGGGTGTTATCAAGCCTGGAAATACTCTGCAGTAATTGGGGAAGATAAGCTTGAGGATTTTGAAATAAATATTTTGCTTACTTTCCCCTTCAGGTTTTTCTTTCTTTACTTTTATTCCAGACTTTTTTTTGAAGTTTAATTCTAAGGTTTTGCTGTGGGTCCCTTCCAACTCGATATTCTGTGGTGGTTCTGGGATGTGTCAGAGCCAATGCCTGTAAATGCTGCACCTGGTCTCAGCACCACGTGCTAAAAGCTTCCCCGCTCTTTAGGACAGCTTATTTTTTTTTCTACACATGTGTCCAGAAAGGGACTTTGCAGTCCTATCATGTATTAATTCAGGATTGTGGGCAGTGCTTCAGGGCTGTGTGAGCAGTAGAACTTGAAATGGCTGTTAGGTTTCCTGGAATGGGAGCAACCTGTCCTCTTGGCACCATTCTGGTAAACTGGATTGTCTACTGATAGCTCAGTTTTCTGGTTACACTGCTAGAATNCCCGGTGTGGCCCCGGCGCTTGGGAATCCCGCGCAGCTCTGCCCCGGGCCGCAGCCACGCGTGGCCGTGCCTGGCGTTCCGCCCTGGGCTGGAGCAGTAGGGCGAGGGTTCGTGGGGATTCAGCGGCTGCCCGCGAGGCACCTCGGGTAACCCCGGGGCTCTGTGGCGGAGACGCGGGGGCAGGAGGCCGCTGGCGGCGCGCTGCGCGCGGCTCGGGCCGCTGGCGTCACCGCGTGAGCGCTGAAGGCGGGAAGGAGCCCGGCGGGGCGGCCGCGGGCCTGGGGCGGGCGNCCCATATCCGCTCTCCTCCGGGATTCACTCCCACGTGGAGGAGGGGTGCGGCCCGGACCCTCTCCCCCATCTCGGAGGGGGCTGCAGGCAGTGTCCCAGGGAGTGGCAGTCAGCAGCCCTGTGCCTGTGGTGGGCGGGATTGGTACGCTGCTAACGCAGGCTTTTTTCCCTTCTTTTAAGAGTCTGGTTTGACGATAGCAGTGGGAGAAGAGTTTGAATTCCTCTCACTTAGTTGAAGTAAACCAAAGATGGTAGTGGTTTGTTTGGGGAGGGGTCGGCTCTCTTGCAGTCTATGCACCCAAGTCCCTTGAAATGCCTTTGTATCACTGAATTATATAATGTTACATTAGTGTTTTCAAAATAACTGGATATTTATGAACATAACAAATGCAACATCTCTTGTCCTGCCTGAAGCCCTGCTGTTAGCAGAATAACTGTGTCTGCTTCAGGGAGTTTGTAAGTTGTAGGTTGCTGGTGGCTGGGTTGTTAAAATTTGGAATAAACATCTTAAATATGTGTAGCAGAATGTAATTTTGTTAACGAGAAGACACGTAAGGAGAGTAAGAACAGGGCAAGCACAAAACAGATGCAATCTTACATGTAGTGTGAATGTAAACCAACTTATGATGGCTGTTTTGGGTGTTATCAAGCCTGGAAATACTCTGCAGTAATTGGGGAAGATAAGCTTGAGGATTTTGAAATAAATATTTTGCTTACTTTCCCCTTCAGGTTTTTCTTTCTTTACTTTTATTCCAGACTTTTTTTTGAAGTTTAATTCTAAGGTTTTGCTGTGGGTCCCTTCCAACTCGATATTCTGTGGTGGTTCTGGGATGTGTCAGAGCCAATGCCTGTAAATGCTGCACCTGGTCTCAGCACCACGTGCTAAAAGCTTCCCCGCTCTTTAGGACAGCTTATTTTTTTTTCTACACATGTGTCCAGAAAGGGACTTTGCAGTCCTATCATGTATTAATTCAGGATTGTGGGCAGTGCTTCAGGGCTGTGTGAGCAGTAGAACTTGAAATGGCTGTTAGGTTTCCTGGAATGGGAGCAACCTGTCCTCTTGGCACCATTCTGGTAAACTGGATTGTCTACTGATAGCTCAGTTTTCTGGTTACACTGCTAGAATTTGTGTTCCTAAAATGATCAAAATTGGTATGAAATAAGATACTGTGTAAGAAAACAACAACAAAAATCCTGTCTTCTATGCAGAGACATCACTAAGTGTAATCTATTGACATTCTGTTTGGGATGCATCATTATACCTTTATATTAGCTCTTCATGTTCAGAATAGACTATTTTCTTTTTCTAGGGTGTTCATGCTGAAATTCTCCTTGGTTATCCTCGACTGTGTGCAAATTTTGGCTCCTTTGATATTTTTTCTTTAGCTAAATATTCTAAAATCTTTGGCTTATCCATGGTTATCTGCTTTCTCCCTCCTGATATTCTTGTTACTCTGCCTTTAGTAAATTTCTTGACGTTTTACAAATGAGGAAGCCTTTTTTGTTCCTTCTCACTCTAAGACTGATTAATTTCAGTACTTATTAGGTTTGCTACTCTTTCTTTTTCCTGATAAATACATTGCCAAAAAGGGGTCATCTGATTTTTAAGTCTATGATGTGTGGCAGACTGCTTCGAAAGATGGAAGGGTTGTGATGGTATAATCATGAGTAAGTCTGAGTAAAGTGATTGCTCCCTTCCCAGAAAAAGTGATGGTATTTTAATATGAATAAAATTTCAGCTGCTTGTGGAAACTGAGGAATTTCCATATTCTGACTGTTCACTTAGATATTCATTAAATCAAAAATAATGTTTTCTCTTCCCACCAGGGAGCAGGCCTGCTTAATTTTTTGTTCACAAATGTTTGTTACAACTTCTGCATAGTCAGTAGGAGACAGTGCTTGCTGCTGGTGCTGAACTATTTGAGATAATTTTAGCTTAAATTGGCTGAAGATGCTCAAGAAGGACCCCAGGGGCTGGTGCCAGGAACATGCGGTGGATGCGGTGATGCGTGTTGTGGGTTGGTAAGCAGGAGTGACTGCTCACCTGCTGGGCTCTGTTAACACCTGAGACTTCTGCCTTGACAGTGGGTGACGTGTCTGTTTTGAGGCAAATGGGAGGTTAGAGGTTGTTATGAAAAGCAGTCGACAAGCATGGTGTTTTTCTAGTGTTTTTTGTCCATTGCTTGTCTGGTGACTATGTCTCCGTGAGGGGTTGGGGTGAGACCATCACTGACATCTTCCCTTACCTCTGCATGCATGGGAACAAAGGGATGGCATTTCTGATCTTGTTCTGAGAACTTTGGTCCTGTCGAATCACTTCCAGATGAGTAAGCTGTTGCTGGTACTATTCACACAGGGGCTACAGCCACTGTTTTACCAGGCTCTTCAATCATCAGCTGATCATGGTGGTGTTTTCCCTAATTGTTTTATTTGCCAGTTTGCAGAAGAAAGAAGGCAGCTGCTTTTTACCACTGCTGGGCAACCTCAGCTCTACAGACTCACAGCTGTGTCACAGCCTTGGAGCAAAATAGCTCCTGTTGGTGGTCTTGAGGCGTACGGGGCTGCCATCTCTTAACAACAAAGACGAACTCCACAGAAGTTGAGATTCATCTCTAGTCCTCCACTAATTATATTCCTTTTTCAAGCTTTTGCTAACCCTATCCAATGCTGTTCTGCCTTTACTTGTATGCGGTAGGCCTCTAGTAAAATAAAAATATACAGTAAGCACTCGGACAAAGTTGCCACTTCAGCTGAGGACACAAGAATTGCGCTCGTTTTCAGTTTGCTGTCTCGCATCAATCCACTTGTGTAGCTTAGCCTATGACAGGAGAGAAATTGAGCTTATGTCCTTGCTTTCCTACCCCCTAGTATATGATTGATGTTATTCATGCTTTGTCGGGGCCACTGTCACCTAATTTGTGAGGTTGGGGGGGCAGTGGTTGAAAGGTTGAAGATCAACGAGTTGTAGGGGTTGGAAGGGACCTCTGGAGATCTCCCAGTCCAACCCTCCTGCTAAAGCAGATCTGCTAGAGCAGGTTGCACAGGAAAGTGGCCAGGAGGGTTTTGAGTATCTCCAGAGAAGAGGAATCCACAACCGCTGGGCAGCCTGTTCCAGGGCTCTGTCACCCTCAAAGTTTTTCTCGTGTTTGTATGGAACGTTGCTATGTTCCAGTTTATGCCCTTGTTCTGTCACTGGGTAGCACTGAAAAGAGTCTGGCACCGTCCTCCTGACCCCTGCCCTTTAGATATTTATAAGCATTGATCAGATCCTCCCCCCATCAACCTTCTCTTCCCCAGGCTGATCAGTCCTAAGGCTCTCAGCCTTTCCCCATAAGGGAGATGCTTCAGGCCCTTTATCATTTTTGTGGCTCTCTGCAGGGCTCTCCAGCAGTTCCCATGTGCTTGGAGCTGGGTACCCAGCACTGGGCCCTGTGCTGCAGGTGGGGCCTCCCCAGGGCAGAGCAGAGGGGAGGAGCTCCCTCACGCTGATGTCATGCTCTGTGCAATGCACTCCAGGATACCATCGGCCTTCTTAGCCACCAGGGCACACTGCTGGCTCATGGTCACCCTGCTGGCCACCAGGACGCTCAGGTCCCTCTCTGCAGAGCTCATTCACAGCAGGGTGGCCCCCAGCCTGTACTGATGTGTGTAGTTTTTCCTTGCCAGGTGTAGGACTCAATACTTGTGTGTGTTGAGCCTCCTCGTGTTCCTCTCAGCCTGTCCAGGTCTCACGGAATGGCAGCACAGCCTGCTGGTGTGTCAGGGTGGGACAACTCTTTTCTAATAATACCTTCCTTCTCCTGTAGTGTTTATCATTGCAGTCCTCCAGAACAGACATTTTTATGGGCATTGGAGGGGTTATTACACTGTTCTGAGAATGTCCTGCTGTCCTCACCCACAAAAACAAAGAGTGAAACAGGGAAAGGGAGTGAAGATCCATGGGAATCTCAGTCACTGACAGCAATTGCACTTGGGACAGAAGCAGTATCTACAGGCTTTTTGTCTAAGCTGTGTGGGTGTCATTGCAGGTGACTGCAGTCTTGTATGTCAAAGCCATCAAAACTTTCGCTGCAGTCTCGCCTCATCTCTGCTTACCTGCCAGTGCTGCAACTGCTGTGCCTTTTGTGTACCCTGGATGTAGCAATCAGAGCTATGTGCTTTACTGGGGTATGTGGTCTTGGTGCTACCTAGTTGCCAATTCTGAAATAAATGTTCAGACGCTTCTGTGGATGGTGAATCACTTGAGTCCTAGCCTCTAAGATGTAGGGTTAAATATTTTTCTGACACAAGAGACATAATCCCCAGGGTGATGATCATAGAATTTTAGAATGGCTTGGGTTGGAAGGGACCCCAAGGATCATCAAGTTCCAACCCCCCTGCCACAGGCAGGGCCACCAACCTCCAGATCTGCTACTAGGTCAGGCTGCCCAGGGTCCCATCCAACCTGGCCTTGAGCACCTCCAGGGACGGGGCAGCCACAACCTCTCTGGTCACCCTGTGCCAGCACCTCACCACTCTCACAGTAAAGAACTTCCCCCTGACATCCAATCTAAACCTTCTCTCCTTCAGCTTAAAACCATTCCCCTTATCCTATCACTATCTACCCCTGTAAAAAGTTGTTCTCCCTCCTGTTTATAATCTCTCTTTAAATACTGGAAGGCTGCCATGAGGTCTCCCCGCAGCCTTCTCTTCTCCAGGCTGAACAAGC
>WBMW01003782.1:16512-31987 GCA_013396635.1 Penelope pileata
GTCGGTAACAGCAGACACTCCCTTTTTCCCTTCCCTTTTCCCACTCTTCCCCCATGGCAAATCCATCCCTTGGTTAATAAAGTTTCTTCTGTTTAGGCACTTGACTCTGTTTTGAGCCTTAATTCTGCTCCTGAGAATTATAGGACCAAGTCACAATAAAGTGACATTGGATCGTGACAAGTACAGAGCATCTTTGGGGTCATATGTTTTCCTGCTTTCAGAAGGAATTTCAGGAGGAAATTCAAGAGGCTTTCTTGCAGTAGGTTCACACCTGCCAAACTGTCATACCTAGTTAAAAAAGAAGGGAGAAAATTTATCTAAGCTATCTTGCTGAAGTCTTTGGGCAAAAGCAGCCCTTGTCTTCCAAGACCTCGTGTACTGGGTTTCAGTGAGATTGTAGCCCGTACTATGTCTCTGAGAACTGGTTCTCAACCACGTGAGCATGTGACCAGGAGAATGCAGTACTATTAACAATTTTTGGATAAACTGCCTTTGTCAGTGATGTTGATACAGATCGGTACCTGGTTCTGAGCAGGCATTTCCATTGCATGGTCGTGTGGGGCCACATCAGAAGAATGAGTGACTGTGCTGTGACAGATGTTCCTGGTGAGTCTGTGAGCCACAGCTCGGTAGTCGTCCTTCACCAATCCATAACTGAGTGAACAAGAGCATACTGAGCCACACCTGGTGGGAATGTGTTTGTTTTGCATATAGATGCATATTAACATGATTAAAGCTTTATCACCCAATTTGTCCTAGACTCACCTCTGGTGGTGAGTCTAGCATGTCGGTTCATTGCCTTTTTCATGCCCTGTGTCTTCACTGAGCGATGTCTTGCAGCTTCTTCCCAGTGGTTGCTGTGAGAGTTGTTGTGCAAAAGCGAGAGTGCTTGTGCTTTAAGGTTCACCATTTCCAAGGAAAGCACTCGGAGGCGAGCTCAGATTCATCCGTTTAATGGCAAGGTACTCAGGATACTGGGACGGCTGCCGGGTGGTCTGTGCCAGTAGGGGTGCCAGTCGTGGCGGGTGGGCAAGGGGGATTCGCCAGGTGCCGGTGGCGGCGGGCTGGCAGTGGGATCGCTGATAGGGGATGCCAGTGGCAGCATGCCAGCAAGGGTTCAGCAGCAGGGTTTGGCCGGAGAGGGAGAGACCCTCCTGTGGTATTGTGGCCATTCACATAGTAGTGGGGGACAAGTGCAGATCTGGGTAAACAAGGTCATTCACACAAAACAAGGGTACATGCTTACAGCTACAGGGTACTTTTCTCACAAACAAGTTTTCATTTAGCTACATGCAGGTTCGCAGGCTGAGGCAGTGTACTTGTGTTCCCAAGCTAACATAACACTTTCTCATGGGCTGGTCCCCTGTTCAGGCCGTGATCTGTAATTTTCCATACTCTCCACCGCTTTACGGCGTGAACTGGGACGTAGCCCCTTGGAAGGCAGCAGAATTGCATTGCACAGGTACCCCCTTGGGCAGTGGTCAATATGTAAAGCTCCTACACACACATCAGTTCCCTTCAGAGAGTTCCATTCAACATAATATGGTGCTTGATGTCCCATCCTCACTGTCCGAGGTGAGAACCAACCTGCAGTATCCCATATATTGTATATATATATACCATCCATCGGGCGGTGAGGTTGTGCGCAATGTTGCATCCAAACTTCAATTCTCCTGGCAGTCAGCTCCTTGTAGGTCAGCCATCCGTTTATGCACGCAGTCCTATTCCATCGGAGATCTTGGTTCCACCGTGTCTCATTTAGACTAATGTCCTTGTGCAATAAAAATCGGCGCATTAACCACTGTTTGAGTGTGCTTGGTATTGAGCACCTGAGGGGTTACAGAGCTTCCCTTTTCCAACAGCATCACCCCAGAAGCAACGAGGCCACCGGATTTTGGCCCTACTTGTACCTCCCATGGCCGTTCTACTGTGTGTATACAAGGTTCAAGGTCAACAGGGGCAGGGAGCAGTAAGTTGTTCATGGTGCCAGTGTGTGGCTTCATAAGTTTTTTCATCCCCCTTATCTGTATCCTAAGTGGAGTGGCCCAAGTAACTTGTAGCACATGTAAAACACTGGGTTGGCCATCTTGAGGCTGGCCTTTCATTTAAATCTCTTAATGCCTCATGTAGTTGTTTTGTCCACCCCTTAGTGAATTGAGTGTTAATCCTAAGAGCTGTATTCAAAATGACATTATAACGTTGTACAAGATCTGCTCTGGTGGGATTATATGCTAAATGGAAATGCCAGTCAATGTTACAATCTTCAGCCCATTTCTGTACAAGTGTGCCAGTGAAATGTGACCCCTGATCACTTTTGATGACTTGCAGGGCCCCATATCGGTCATATGTGAATAGTCTGGGTCTCAGCGGCCCGCTCTTCAGTCCCGAGTGAGCCCTTGATAGATTGCCCAACTTTCCCTGCAAGTGTAAAAAACACCATCACCTTGCTCTTTGGTGGTAACCATCCATACAGTGGGTAACTCAGCCCACTGGCTACTTTGTTCTCTTCTTCAAACCAGATTGTTTCAGTGGATGGTTGTTATGCAACTGCACACCACCAGGGCTGGTTTCTTCTTCTGGACTCGGTAGTATACCATGCACCCTCTGGAATGGGGTATTTACCTTCTTGTACAGGACTTCTTTGTGGTGGAGTAATCGTAGTAGCTTCTGGCGAGTTGTCATGGTAAACTACTGGACCTGATATTTTCTGTAATTCTTCTTTTAATGGAGAGGAGGGCAAGCGACTACATTGACTCAAATAAGTGACCCAGCGTGCTACTGTTTGAGATTGGGCTGCCCCTTTCTTAGGAATATGCATCAGGTCTCTCACCCACCCCTGGACAGACAGTGATGTTCTTACTGTAACTTCACCTGTCTGTTTTATCTGTCATATTATTATCTTTGTTCTGCTCCATGCCAGAACTGGGACCAAAACACTATCGGAGTGTGGATAGAGCCCTGTCGTTGCCACAATCCCCACATCTGCCCACCAGTTTTCCATACAAGAGCCTGTGTTCATCCATCTGTCCTTGAACCTCTGCACAGTGAACTTCTTGAGTGCTCCCAGCACAGTTTGGTGGTTAAAATAGGTTAAAGAGCATCCAGCAGTTCTACCTTTCAAAATGTGCTATGAAATTATTTCTTCTTTCTTGTGCTTCACGTGCTCGTTTCCTTTTCCTATCCTACCTCATTACAAAGTTGCAGGGTCTTTTGCCAGCAAAGAAGGGGAAAAACATGGAAGTACGTTAATAGCGTGATTTGTAGGGTGTCCAACTTGGTCTCTGTGCAGGAGGGGTTAGGCCTGGGTGTGCACTGACATTAAGTGGATCAGGCTGGAGCTTGACTGTTGGGTCCTGCTGAACTCTCCGTTGAAGTTTTACCTTTCTTTCTTCCCTCGCCTTCAGATTGGGCCTATGTTTTCAGAACAGAGATACCTATCTGCTGACCTGACTTGCCTTCTGAGGAGGGCTTGGGTGGTTTGAGCAGGTGGCTGGGTAGGTCCTGCAGGGCACCAGCTGACTGCAGAACTGCTGCTGGCAACCGTGGAGCTGTCTTTCAGGACTGACCACCACTTGGAAGAGACAGGACCCGCTTGACTAAGTAGGACAAAGGCATCTTTGCCATCAGACTGGTCAGAACTTCAAACTAGGAATGATAGGGAGATTAAGATCAAGTGAGGAAGTGGTGCAGGGGGTAAGCAGACACATGGCCTGGGACTCTGTGAGCAGAGGAGACAGCAGTCAACAGAGCGAGGATGAAAGGAAGTCATCCACAACACAAACATGTAAAGAAGGAAGCGCCTACAGGACAGTCTGGTGGGGAAAGCACTCCTTCTCTTCCTGGTGAATCATCGTGGTGCCTATCTGAAGTGTCTGCAAACACTAACGTGTGCAGCATGGAGAACAGCCGGGGGAATTGGCCACTGTGGGTGCTACAGCTTCGCTGGGGTCGTGGATGAGAAGTGGGATAGCTCACACGATCAGTGCTGCAATGGACGTCTATGAACAAGCTGCACCCACGAGGGCTGAAGGAGCTGGTTGGTTTCATTGTGAGGCCACTATAAATTATTTCTGAAAAGTCATGGTGACTGAGAGAGGTTCCTGATGGCTGGAAGAAAGCACGTGCTGCAGTTATCGTTAGGAAGAAGGAAGATCTGGGGAGCTGTGTGCCTGCCACCCTCTCCTCGGTCCCTGGAATACGATGTCGGTCACTGTGGACTTCTCAAATCCTTGTCTATGTTCTTGTTGACTGCTTACTAATTTTACAAAAGCAGTATTGACTTTTTCTTCCACTCTTAACATTCTTATACATGTACCCACTACTTCCCCTTTTTCTTTTTTTTTTGTTGGATGTATCATGAAAACCTTTTTCCTGCTTTATGTAACAAGTCCAGAAGGTTGTGAAACTTGTATCTTGCACAGGATACTGATGCTTCCTCAGTATGACTCTTAGACCTGTGCCCAGTAATACTCTTCCCTAGACTGATGCCTGCTTGTCCCACTGTGGGCTGCAGAGCTTGGTGATAGGTAGTTCCTCTTTGGAAACGTATGGCATAAGCCATCTTCTAATTCTCAAGTACAAAGTGAACTCTTGAAAGATTAAATGCTGTAGCTAGTGATTGACTTAGTTGAAAAAGTGAACTTTAGAAAGCTAATAATACTTTCTAAACCTGATGGTTTGTTACTGCTTCTTTTGTTGGTCTGTTCTGTGATCGCAGAATCACAGAATTGTAGGGGTTGGAAGGGACCTCTAGAGATCATCGAGTCCAACCTCCAGTACTTTCACAGAATATGATCGTATGTATCATATGACACTTTCATAGAATCAATCATAGAATCATAGAATCCTTAGAGTCGGAAGGGACCTTTAAGGGTCATCGAGTCCAACTCCCCTGCAATGAACAGGGACACCTACAGCTGGGTCAGGGTGCTCAGGGCCTGGTCCAGCCTGATGGGCTCCACCACCTCTCTGGGCAGCCTGTTCCAGCGCTTCACCATCCTTACTGTAAAAAACTTTTTCCTTAAAGCCAACCTAAATCTCTTCTCTTTTAGTTTGAAACCATTTCCCCTTGTCCTGTCACCACAGACCCAGCTAGAGTCTGTCCCCTTCTTTGCTGTAGCCCTCCCTTAGATACTGAAAGGCTTCTCGTGCTTCATCTTAAGTGCAGAAATCTCTTAAAGATTTCTCTCGTGTGAATATAGGTTAAAAATAATAATAAATGAAAGGTATGTTTTCAGTTCATCTTTTTGAGGTGATTCTTTTGCATAAACTGACCAGCTTTGGGCCGCAGACTCGTGTATGCCTTTTATGTAACTGGAGCAAGTGTGGTTACATTCTGCACCATTTATGAAGTTTGAACTTGTCCTTCAAACTTAATTTTTTTGGTTGCCATGTTGTATTGTTTATCAGAAGTCACTATCAGTTCTATTTTTTTGTATTTGTACAAAAGCTTAGCTTTTCGAAAAATGCTGCACCGTGTCCCATATCTTCCTGCTATGTTTTGTCTCATATCCACCTCCTCCCAGTGGGTAGCCATGCCAGTTTTGTTTTGATCATCTTAAAATATTTTGTGATCTGTTTTTAGTGCAAGTGCCTACAATGTTGTCTTGTACAATGTCCTGCTTTCTAGACAGATGTTTTTGTAACTTCTTTTTTTACTTGTTCTAATACGTCAGTTTTCTGTAGTTGCCAGGCTGAAATAATTGCAATGGCTGTACATTTTCTTGGCTTGTCTTGCTTCTGCAAGGATACTGAAAGCAAATCTACTGAGTTTCTTGACAGTATTACGGCAAATCTGGTCCCGTGTGCTGCTGAGAGAGCCAGGGGAAGGGTTGCTTCCTCTCGTGCGCTTCCTGGGATCGCCGCTCCAGCACATTCACTGCAAGCCTATGAAAACACAGCTCCTGTATCACCTCCTGGGTCACAGCCTGAGCTAACTGAAACCTACTGGAGTTACTGTTTTCTGCCTCTCTGATCTCCTGTGTTCCTGTTTTCCTTTGTAGCTAGTGGTCAATAATCACTGCGTAAATGTATGTTTCGGTACTCTGAATGCTGCATGCAGTACTCTGCGCCTTTTTTGAAACATGTAGCACGGATGTCCAATGTTCTGGCTTGCCTGAGCTGCACTGAGTGAAGAGGAATTATCTTCGGCTGCATATAAAATCTATAATGTAGTTGATGTATATAACTAACAAAGCTACTTCTATTTTTTAATATTTTTAATTTATATATATATATAAAAAAGAGGGCAACAAAAACATGAAACTAGTGGGTTGGACACGTATGGCTGTAAACCAGTGCTGTTTCCATGCTGTGAGTGCTGTGTGCAGTTCACTAAACCTTTTTAAAAACATTTAGAGCCTGTGGAAAGGGTGTGAGGAAAAGGTGACACATGAGCAGAGCAGCAGAATAGTTTCTGTCCAAGACCAAATCTTGAAGAGATGAGAGGAAAGCTAAGGTCTTTCTCAGTTGTAAGTCTAAAGAAAAAGGTTTGTCTAGGAGAATTTATCATTTCTCACAACCCAAACTAAATAAATTATCCAGCAGTAGGTCTCAGTCAGCCAGCTGTACTCGTATGATCCTCATTGATGTTGTGGAAGTCAAGAACAAAAGGATTAGACAAATTAAGAGAAATAGGTGACAGCCATTTTGGAGTATGGAAGCAATTTTTAGCTTAAATATTGTTTTAATCTTTAGAAGCTGGGAATACATATGAGTGAAGAGTTTTTCTACAGTTGCCTTGTTCTGTATACATTTTCCCTTCAGCAGCTGCTGCCGGCTGTTCTTACTGCCATCGTCCTCAGTGCTGGTCTCAGGAGTCAGACGGTTCTGGTAACCCAGCCACAATGATGAAAAACAACAAACGAATGAATTTGAATTGATAGATTCCACTGATACAGAGAAAATAACAAAAAGAGGAAGATGCCAGAAATTCTCTCTTTCACTCAGTATTCCTGAGACATTCAAGGACAGTTAGACGCTGTCTGGTGGTGCAGTGCTGGTAAACGGGGTCAGACAAAGAACCAGGAATGGGCTTCGCAGTTCCCAGGTTCATTTATTTGCTTCTCTTGGTGTAATGGATACTGGCTCGGGTTCCTATTGCCTATTTTTTGAGGTCCCGCTTTGGGTTAACAACAACTTTTTAAGAATGTGGTCTTGAAGTGTCACTACAGGAGACCAAACTGAGTAGCAATTGCAAAGTAATTTTAAAAGGGAGGAGGCAGAAAAGTGATTCTACTTTCAAAAAAGCGAAATTGGAGGGGTACACTAAACAGAGGGACTTCTGGAACCATGCTACTCTGGAGACTTTCAAGGTTGGTAGACTCTTAGTTATGTTCCTTCCACCAGAACAGAGCTTGAGCAGTGACAGTTTTAGGGAACAGAAATACTTGCCAGAATTTCTCTCAGTGTCCATCTAGGAGAAAATACTGTTTGTTTTTCTTTCTTTTTTTTTTTTTCTGATGCTCTCTATGAGTAGCCAGTTTGGGCTAGAAGTGCTGTCAGGCACATAATACCAGGCTAGTTCATTTGTGCTGGCACTGCTTGCCTTCTTTTGAGCCTGCTGCTGTGCTAGTTTCTCTTGTCCCTAGTTAAACAGTGCTGGAAATAAGCAAGATGTTGGTTTTTTAAGATCTGGAAAGACCATCTTGAGTTGTCCAACAGTTCAGTTCAATCATCTTACAATTTTTGTCAGCCTTACCATGAGCACATAGTTTCTTTGAGTACCATTATTAAAGTTCTCGTGATACCTTCATTTCTTGCAGTGTTTCAGGATGCTGCTGCTCCCAGTGCTGGATGCTGTGATGTGTCCTCTTGTCTCAGTTACTTCTGTCTGTTCGGTACTTCAGCTTAAAGTGCTACTGAAAGTGGCTTTCTTGCTAACAAACCGTAAATGGGAGCTGTGTTTGCTCCTTGTTTTTGTTACCGGAGCAGGAGTGGAGCAGAGGTTTAACGTGCTGCAGGAGAGAGACCAGACCAGGCTACCACAGCAGGTTATGCAGGGGCTGTGAGTCAGTCCTTTTTGATTAAGAAGCATTGCCTCTGGTTCCCTTGTTACCAACAGATTCTGAAAGGGCTTTCATCATGCATTTTGTAGTTCGTTCTAGCTATCTTCTCTCAAGACAGGGATTGCATTAAATGTTTGTTTGCAGTTCAGAGTGTTGTTCTTTTGATTTTGTTAAGCTGTGTATTGTTTGGAGTGCCTCAAACATAAAGCATGAATTATTCACTGCCTGTTGCAGCTGTGATACTTGTCTTACCTTTTTGTAGCAGTGTGTACAAAAATCTAGGGAAGAAGGCTTTCTTGCTTCCTGCATGGAATTCCAGTTGATGCCCCGGAGGACTCAGGAGTGACTTCCCTCTCTCGCTGTGATTCAGTGTATCTCTCTGAACATAAAGCAGTGTAGCTCCAGGCTCCTGGCAGTCCTAGGGCAAGTGTTTCAGCAAATTTAAAAGTTGCAGGCATGATTGTCTAAAGAAGACTCACTGGCCTGTAGTTTCCTGGGTCTTCCTTTCTCCCTTTCTTAAAAATTGGAGTGACGTTTCCCTTTTTCCAGGACTTCACTTGACAGCCACAACTTTTCAAATATGATGGAGAGCGGCTCGGGAGCCACATCAGCCAGCTCCTTCAGGGGCCTGGAATGCATGTTGTCTGGCCCCATGGACTCGTACACATTCAGCCTCATCTGGCAGTCTCTGACTTGCTCGTCTCTTAAAGCGCTCCCCTGACCCCCACGTAGAGGTTCATGGATACAAGAGGCATGGGAAGCCTGACTGGCAGTGAAGACTGAAGCAAAGAACTTGTTGAGTACCTCAGCCTTCTCCATGCCTGTTGAAGCCAGTTCTCCCTTCTCATTTTTCAGAGGGCTACTCTTTCCTTGGCCTGTCTCTTCTGACCGATGTATCTGCAGAACCTCTTCTTTCTGTTCATTGCATCCCTCGCCAAGTTCAGTTCCATCTGCGTCTTGGCTTTCCTGATCCCATCCCTGCACATCTGGACAGCATCCCTGTATTCTTCTCAGGCCACATGTCCCTGCTTCCACTGTCTGTGTTTTTCCTTCTTATCCTTCAGTTTGACAGAAGGTCCTTGCTCAGCCATGCTGGTTTCCTCCTTCCTCTGCTTGATTTCTTATGCTGGGGATAGAGAGCTCTTGTGCTCTCAGAAATGAGTCCTTAAAGAGCTGCCAGCTCTGTCCTGTTCCTGTATCCTTAAGGACAGCTTCCCTGGAGACTTCATCCAACAATTCCTTAATTAAACAGCCTGAAATTCACTCTCCTGAAGACCAGGTCCTGACCTCACTCTTTGCAAACCCAGTATTCCCTGAGATGATGAATTTGACCAGGGCATGGTTGCTACAGCCCTGGCTGCCTCCAATCTTAACTGCTTCCTTTTTACTAATGTCCTCCACATTGGTGAGCACCGGGTCCAGCAATGCTTCACATCTGTTTCGTTTGTCCAATACCTCCAGCAGGAAGTTATTCTCAACAGACTCCAGGAGTCTCCTGGATCGCTTGCAGCTTGCCATATTGCTTTCCCGGCAGATATCTGGGTGGTTGACATCCCCCGTTAGGATGAGAGCCTGCAAGCATGGCACTTGTAGCTGAAGCAAGAAGACCTCATCCGCAGGCACTCCTTGATCAGGTGGCCTGTGATAGACCCTGACCACCAGCTGTGCTTTGTTGGTCCTGTCCCCAGTTTTAACCCATGTGTGCTTAGCCTGATGATGGCTGTATCTCAGAGGCAGCTCTTTGCACTCTATCTCCTCTTAACGTAGAGGGCAACTCCCCCACTCCACTGGTATGCAGTGAGCTTGCAAACTAAGGCTTCTCAGCTTTCAGACTGTCCTATCTAAGTTGATTTCAGAAGTTTTATGAAAATATACTCTATCAGGAACTTATTTCCTGTCTGCCTTTAATCAGCCTTTCTGAAGACCAGATGGTTGAGTCTGTTGTTGGTGCTGTTGAAATAGGCACTCCTTGTGTCTTGTGTCTACATTTGATGCTTTGTTATGAAATTTCTCTTCCTTAAGTTGGTATGTTCTGCTTTTCACTCTTCCCACTCCCTGATTGCTCTGTTTCTGAATTTACATCAATAATAGCTGTTCTGTCATCCTTTGATAGAAGCAATACCAGCAATCTTATCTTGAAGTTTTAGCTATCTGATATACCTTTCAGATGGTCTTGTGTTCTAAAGAAATACAGGTGTCAAAGGCTTTGAGGTGCCTTGTTGCAGTCTGAATGGCTGATGATATTATTTCTGAGCTGGAATAGGGAAAGGTCCTGTAGATCCTTATCATGTGAGATAGAGAACAGGAGTAGAAGCTTGTCTCTGAACAGTTCATAATTCTGTAGTTCATCACATTTTGGATTCTTTTTTTGCTTTATAGTACAAGAGCAGCGGAATTGAACTGGACTTCAATTTGTATTCCAGAAAATATTTGTCCTAGTTTGTTTTTAAATGATATTTCTGCTTGAAAAAATTGCCCAAAGCAACAGTCTTGGAAATGAAAATGATTTAAAGTCTCTTTGCAGGGTGAGCTGGTCTGCTTCAGTTTATCTTTTTGGAAGACTTGCACACTTCAAATGTACTATGTTTTGTTATGTTCCAGTGGGAATAAATCTTAAATGTTGTCTTTGGGAGTAGATCACAGCTAACTAGAGGTGTGTATTGATTGAAAGTATGTAATATTTAATGTACTTAAACAACAGAAGTCATATTGTACGCTCTTTTTCAAAGAAAGCTGAGTGAAACCTATGAAACTATGCTTCAGTTCTTTGATGTTTAGTCTTTGAGATGTTCTCATGTCTGAATACTTTCTTTTTTTTTCCTTTAGGTCAGTGGCATCAAGAATCTCTATGAATCTGAACTGGCTGATGCTCGAAGAGTTCTGGATGAAACTGCCAAAGAGAGGGCGAGGTTACAGATTGAAATAGGAAAACTGAGAGCAGAACTTGAAGAGTTCAATAAAAGGTGAGAAAAGTCCTGCATGATACATGATGTTCTTTTAAAAAATGGTAATTGACAATATTTGCAGTGTGAATGACGCTACTGATGCTTCTTAAATGCCTTAGTGGGTGTCTTTTGAAAGTGATACAGGCTTGTCAGGGGGGAATTCCTCGTATTGCGCAGCTAGTATGTGCGCAAATGTATTTGTAGACAGAAGATGAATCAACTGTGATTTGATGGGCAATTCATACTTCTAGATGCTAAAACAATCTGTTGTGCCTGAATCATAGAATGGCCTTGGGTTGGAAGGGACCCCAAGGATCATCAGGTTCCAACACCCCTGCCACAGGCAGGGCCACCAACCTCCAGATCTGCTACCAGATCAGGCTGCCCAGGGCCCCATCCAACCTGGCCTTGAACACGTCCAGGGTTGGGGCATCCACAACCTCTCTGAGCAGCTCTGCCAGCACCTCACCACTCTCACTAAAGAACTTCCCCCTGACATCCAATCTAAATTGGATTTAGATTCCCTCCTTCAGCTTAAAACGATTCCCCCTTGTCCTATCACTGTCTACCCTTGTAAAAAGTTGGTTCCCCTCCTGTTTATAATCTCCTTTTAAATACTGGAAGGCTGCCATGAGGTCTCCCCACAGCCTTCTCTTCTCCAGGCTGAACAAGCCCAGCTCCCTCAGCCTGTCCTCGCAGCGGAGGTGCTCCAGCCCTCTGAGCATCTTTGTGGCCTCCCCTGGACCCTCTCCCACAGCTCCGCATCTTTCCTGTGCTGGGGGCCCCAGACCTGGACACAGTACTGCAGATGGGGCCTCACGAGGGCAGAGTAGAGAGGGACAATCACTTCCCTGTCCCTGCTGCCACCCCTCTGCTGATGGAGCCCAGGCCACCATTGGCCTTCTGAGCTGCAAGAGCACACTGCTGGCTCATGCTCAGTTTTTCGTCCCCCAGGTCCCCCAGGTCTTTCTCAGCTGGGCTACTCTCAAGCAGTTCTTCCCCCACTCTCTATATATACCTGGGATTACTCTGACCCAAGTGCAGCACCTTGCACTTTGCTGTGTTGAACCTCATTAGGTTCACGTGGGCCCACCTTTTGAGTTTGTCGAGGCCCCTCTGGATGGATCCGTTCCTTCCATTGTGTCAACTGCACCACTCAGCTTGGTGTCATCAGCAAACTTGCTGAGGGTGCACTCAATCCCCTCATCGATGCCATTGATGAAGATAGTGAAGAGCACCAGTCCCAAGACAGACCCCTGGGGGACACCGCTCGTTACCGGCCTCCACCTGGACACAGAGCCATTCACCACAACCCTCTGTCTACGGCCTTCCAACCAATTTCTTATCCACCGAATCGTCTACCCCTCAAAACTGCATCTCTCCAAGTTAGAGATAAGGATGTGGTGGGGTACCATGTGGAAGGCCTTGCACAAGTCCAGGTAGGTGACATTGGATGCCTTCCCTTTGTCCACCGCTGCTGTCACTCCATCATAGAAGGCCACTGGGTTGGTCAGGCACGACCTTCCCTTGGTGAAGCCGTGCTGCCTGTCTCGGATCACCCACTCATCCCTCATGTGCCTTCGCATGTCTTCTAGGAGCATCTGTTCCATGATCTTCCCACGCACAGAGGGATACGGTATAATAATAATATTAATTAATAATAATAATTAATAATAATAATAATAAACTGTGGCACTGATGGGCTTGCTCTTCACTTCCGCTGTCACTAGGCACAGCGGAAGGGAACACGCATGTCTGGGGCCAGAGGAGAATCAAGGTCAGGGGAAACTAGTTTGTCACCAAGTTGTGTCCAGGTGCTTTTGAAATCCTGATCTTTTAAGATAAAGCAGAGCTGCCCGCCCCGCGCTCGGACTGGACGGCGGAGGCACCTCCCACAACCTGCAGACGTGCTCTGCTTGCCTACAGTGCTCCTGCAGATCAGGCCAGTGTCCAGAGCACTTGCCCCGCACCTAACGCGGGCGTATGCCAAAGATGTGAAATTTGGAGCAGATGCCCAGGCCCTCATGCTGCAGGGAGTGGATCTGCTGGCAGATGCTGTAGCTGTCACCATGGGGCCAAAGGGAAGAACAGTTATTATTGAACAAAGCTGGGGGAGTCCCAAAGTGACAAAAGATGGTGTGACAGTAGCAAAGGCAATTGACTTGAAAGACAAATACAAAAACATTGGAGCCAGGTTAGTTCAGGATGTTGCCAACAATACGAATGAAGAGGCTGGAGATGGTACTACTACTGCAACGGTACTGGCACGTGCTATTGCCAAGGAAGGCTTTGAGAAGATCAGCAAAGGAGCGAATCCAGTGCAAATCAGGAGGGGGGTGACGCTTGCAGTTGATGCTATCACAGCTGAACTGGAGAAGCTGTCCAAACCAGTTACAACTGCAGAAGAAATTGCACAGGTTGCCACAGTATCAGAAAATGGAGATCAGGAAATTGGCAATATAATCTCTGATGCGATGAAAAAGGTTGGATGGAAGGGCGTGATCACTGTGTGTAATCACTAAATGATGAATTAGAAATCATTGAAGGCATGAAATTTGACAGAGGCTATATATCTCCGTATTTTATTAATACAGCCAAAGGGCAGAAATGTGAATTCCAGGATGCTTATGTTCTAATCAGTGAAAAGAAAATTTCTAGTGTACAGTCCATAGTCCCAGCACTTGAAATTGCCAATAGTCNCTCTGATGCGATGAAAAAGGTTGGATGGAAGGGCGTGATCACTGTGTGTAATCACTAAATGATGAATTAGAAATCATTGAAGGCATGAAATTTGACAGAGGCTATATATCTCCGTATTTTATTAATACAGCCAAAGGGCAGAAATGTGAATTCCAGGATGCTTATGTTCTAATCAGTGAAAAGAAAATTTCTAGTGTACAGTCCATAGTCCCAGCACTTGAAATTGCCAATAGTCACAGCAAACCTTTGGTCATTATTGCTGAAGATGTTGATGGAGAAGCCCTCCGCACTCTAGTCTTGAACAGACTCAAGGTTGGTCTTCAAGTTGTTGCTGTAAAAGCACTGGGTTTTGGTGACAACAGGAAAAACCAGCTTAAGGATATGGCAATTGCTACTGGTGGAGCTGTGTTTGGAGAAGAGGGTTTGAGCCTAAATGTAGAAGATTTTCAGCCCCATGACTTCGGTAAAGTGGGAGAGGTCATTGTGACAAAAGATGACACCATGCTTCTAAAGGGGAAGGGTGAGAAGGCTCCAATTGAAAAACGTATTCAAGAAATTGAAAACGTATTCTATGAAAGTATTTGTAGTATTCTGATTCTCCTCATAGAACTAAGCTCTTCCTAATTTTATCCGAGTGGTGTAGCCACTGCAGTATGGAAGTAGAGATATGGTTTAACGATTTCTCTATGGAATTTAGTAAGGTACCTGATTTCTGTACTTTCATTGCAGCACTTGATGGTGTTGCTTGCAGCTTTGCCACTACTTTTAAAAAGATTGCAGTAAGAGGTGGTGTTGTAAAGCTTCAGAGAACAATTGTTTCATTTTGATATTGTTCACAATACCCGTCTTAGCTATTGTCCTTTGTCGTGTTCCTGGATCGGCAGTCAAGTCCATGATCAGGTTTCAAGTGTAAATGAAGAAACAAATAATGAGATAAGGGGACTTCACGCTGCTTGGGACAAGTGTTTGCAGTGAAGACAAGTAGATGTAAATGCTAAGCACATAAAATTCTAACTTTTATTTTTTTTGAGAGATGCTAGTTAGTAAAAGAGTAGAGACTTAGAAAAAAAGTAAATAAAATTGCACAATTTTTTTCTAATGTGAAAAAACACATAATGTAGTTATAAAAGCAGAGGTTCTGATATTGTTCTGAAGCACGTACGGCTCGTTTCTGTGTCCTCTGTAAGAGCTGTCAGAGCTTTTGAGTGCATCTGTCATCACTCAGCTCTGCTTGCTAGAGAGATGGCTGAGTGGAGCAATACAGATGGGAACATTTGCTCTGCTAGTGCTACGCACAGTGTTTCTGATTTGGTGGAACTCCTCCTGTTAAGACTGCTGAACCTGACCTGGTGTATTGACAACAGCGTGGTCCCTTGGAGCAGAGGTAGTTTGATGCCTGGTTAAACTCCCCTGTCCTGACGTTCGTGAAGTCTGTACCAGTGCCACAGGTCTGCAGGTCAGCCCCAGCTTGGTGACAGCTGCGTGTAGGCCTTCACCATACAATGAGCTTCAAAAAAGACTGGAAGGCTTTTAAGCTCAGAAGAGTCAAAGTTTTCTAGAACATGTATTTAAAAAGACAACTGTCTTAATAGCAAATCTTTATGGCTAAATACAGTGGTAGAAAAAAAAGGGGGATTTTAAGTAACTCTCATTCCTGCCCACCGTGTCCTTGCTGTGGGGGTTCGCGTTGTTTTGTGATTTGGCTTCAGTTCCCTAGGTAGCTCTTAGATGCAACAAACCGCATAGTCCTCTGAGAATGTTTCTTTTCAACACCTCTGAGGTACATCTGAGTCTGTAATACAAGCAATAGGTTCGCAGCATTGG